>CAMZMU010000033.1:96016800-96248459 GCA_947311845.1 Poa pratensis | reverse complement strand
TACTGCTGAACTACATGTCTAGTAGTGCACCAGTCTATGAGTCGGTACACTAGGAACTCTCGACTTTAATCCATGTTAACATGGTGTTTCAGTTCAGAGCAATGATTGCAAGGACGTAACTGTGAAGGTCTGAATTCGTCAGTTAGACATACAATATTTTGCGTATATAGCATATGAGTATATGACATATATTAGCCTTATGTATGTTTGTTATAGGTGTATCAGTTCAGAGTAATGATTGGAGGTAACTCAGGCAGTAAACGATGAAGTCTGAACTGTCACTTAGTTTATTATGTGGGGGATATTCTTGCAACAAATTGCATCATTTTTCATGCATTTGTTCATTTGTTTGTTACATAGTTTGTTTGTGGTAAAACGTACACTTTATTCAAGTGACAATTTCCAAGAAGGCAGAGTAACGAACACCTTTAGTTTACTTCAGAAACGTTTTCTTACCGAGAAAAAAAACACTTTGTTTCAGAAATCCTTGTTAGTTCTTCACTTAATTTACATTTTTCAATGGATCTTCATTTTAATTACTCATGTTCCACTTGCTACTGATACTTTGAGACTTATAGTTTCCAAGTAAACCTGCCATATTAATTGATGCCAGCTTATACTGCAGATCTGATAAAGGAGTAGCATGGCGACATTAAAGATGTGGCAACGCGGAAACCTATTCTCGCGACAATCCGTCTCTTAGTTCCCGCTGGAGCTGCCCGTCCTGCACCGCCCGTCGGACCAGCTCTCGGTTTCTACAGGCTCAACCTGATGGCGTTCTGCAAAGATTTCAACGCAAGGACACAGAAGTACAAGGCAGATACTCCGATGCAGGTGACCCTGACGGCCTACAAGGACAGCACCTTCGAGTTCGTCGTCAAGTCGCCCTCCGTCTCGTGGTTCCTCAAGAGAGCGGCGGGCATCGAGCTCGCGAGCAGCCGGCCAGGCCACAGCATTGTGACGTCCCTCTCGCTCCGCCACGTCTACGAGATCGCGAAGCTGAAGCAGTCTGACCCGTTCTGCAAGCACATGTCGCTCGAGGCCCTGTGCAAGTCCATCATCGGCACGGCCAAGTCCATGGGCATCGAAATCGTGAAGGATCTCTGATGGGGTTGCTGGGCTAGTCTCGAGCGTAGTTGTGGTGATTTGATCTGCAACTGTCTCGTTTTATCTGACCTGGGAGAAAGTAGTGTATCAGGCTGCTTTTAAAGGACGTGTCCTTTAAAATCATGGCGCCCTGTTATCGTGATCAATTTGTATGTGGCACTTTCCTTCGAATGGAGCTATTCGGGATGGTTGGCGAATAATAAGTTTCAGCCTCTGTTTCTTGATCAATCAGTATGTCACTGCTCTTCAATGCAGCCGTTGGAGGATGGTTGCCTAATACTAAGTTTTCGATTTTGCTTTGCGTACGACGTCGGGTGTCTGATTTGCGTAACCTATTGTCAAATCGGACGCTTCGCACTGAACCTGTTGTCTCACTGCAAACAGCAACTTGAACGCCTTCCATGTGAAGGTGTTTGCTTCAGAAGTAGTCACGCTTGTAGTGAATTCTGTTTTGGGCTATCGTAGCCTTGAAGTTTCTGTTTTATACAGTATTATAATGCTTCTCCACCTAACGCATACGGTTAGGAGATTGGGCATGTGTAATTTCATTGTTATGGTTAGATTCTTCAGATCAGCTTATATTTTGTTGCTGTCGAAGCTTCTTAAGTGAAATACTTCTGTTCCAATTTATTTGGTTTGATCAACTGATGATTGTCTGCAAATTTGATCGTTCCATTAAACGCAAAATACTGTTCTGAATCTGCACTTGAGCTGGAGTAGAAACTTAACTGATCATGGTGCTGTGAGACTTTGAGCGAACGCAACACTTGAAATGAAATGACAGGAATCTTGTTCACTAGCAGAGCAAGCAGTACACACAGGCTGGACTAGGCCACCATGAGAGAGTTGCTACAATTATTGGGACTCTACTCCAGTACTGAACCAAGGTCCAAGAAGAACACGAGCTCCTATCAACGTTAGATTCAGAGAGGCGGATCAGCTCGTGGCCGAAGCCATGGACGGGTGAGCGGGGGCGGCGAACCCGGTGTAGCTGCTCATTGCCTCTTCGGGCCCGGCGCCGCCGTCGTCTTCCGTGTCCCAGAGGAAGGCGGCCTGCGCGGCGAGCACGTGGCTGTTGTGCGGGGACGCCCTGGCCGCCCGGTCGAAGTAGCTGGAGGCGCGGTCCTCGTCGCGGTGCACCTCCCAGACCAGCTTGGCGTACTCCGACAGCAGCTCTCCGTCGTCCGGGTCGGCGAGTATCGCGCGGGAGTAGTACTCCTCTGCCCTCCGCCGGTCACCCTTCACCTGAAATTACAATCAGATCGTGCCGGTGCCGTTAGGACGGCTGCCCATTCCTGTCGAGATCTGAAGAGAACTGCGACAATGGGCCGGTTTTACCTGGTAGAGGAACTGCGCGTAGTTCCTGAGGAAGAGGCCGTTGCAGGGGTCCTCCTCGATGAGCTTCTTGTAGTGGACCTCGATGCCGGAGGGGTCGCCTCCGCCGCCGGAGGCCACCAGGTAGCCGGCACCCGCGCCGCCGTCGAAGCCGCCACCGTCGGCGCTCAGCAGGCCCGAGCCGAGGCGGTCGATCCCGAGCCCCCTGGCGAGGAACAGCGGGTGCTCCTGCGCGGTGTACGTGTTGCAGCCGCCGGCGCCGAACATTCCGAATCTCGTCTCCTGCTCCGCGTCCTCATCGTCGTCGTCGTAGTCCTCCTCCTCGTCTCTGCATCCGTCTCGGGCCGTGAAGGACTGGATTGTCTCGAGCGCCGTGGCGCCCGGCCTGGACCTGCCGGATGGCGGAAGGTGGTGGTCGTCCGCGCGGCCGCCGCCCAGGGATGAGAGGTTGCCGTCCGAGCACGCGCGAGCGTTCGTGATCCGAGGCGCTGCCGCCGGTGGACAGGCTGCAGGAGATGGGCGGCGGGTGGTAGGCGACCGTCGGGGAGGACTCGGCGAAGTGCACGGCCGGGGAGTGGCTGCCGCCGGCGCAGGAGGACGCGTGCAGCGCGCCGAGCACCGGCGTGGACGCGCTCCTCACAAGCATGGCTGCTCTTCTCTCCGCCGCTGGCAATGGCACCGGCACGACTGCACGAGCTGCGGACCTTGTTCACACTTCACACGGACAAGTCCCCAGGTCGGAGCTCCTAGACAGTGCTGACGGTGGTGGTTGGACTCCGCGCGCGCCTTGATGGATATATGGAGGCGCGCGATTGCGTGGAGGGGAACGGGTTGGGTTTGGCGTCCTCTGGCCGTGCCGGCCATGTGATGCACGGCGGAGCATGAGGACGAACGGACGGTGCTGGTGGCTTCTGGCCCGGCGGCCACACGTCCCGTGCGCGGTATGGAGATGGAGGTGACCTTTCCGGCCCGTGTTGTCTTGAGCTTTTGGTTGGTGTCCGTCCGTCTCGCTCAGCTCCATTGGCCTCGGCGGCTAGCTACCCGGCTAGATAGAGACTGATGACGCCGCCGATCGAGCGGGGGCGCAAGCTTTGTTGTAATCTTCCGTGTTACGCCGGCCGGGCGGTATATATGGTGTCATCGGAGCTATCGGCCGAGTGAGCTGTAGCACGTTCGCCGGACGCCGTCATCGGGTGGGTGTCGTCTACGTCGGGCAGTATGTGAGCAGCACCTACCGTGTCACTGGATGCATGACATCTAGGGTCTGTTTGTTTTGGCTGTTATTGCTTACATAGCTATAGTTGGTTTCGTAAAAAAATCAATTTTAAATGTTTTAAAAAAATCCAAGAAAAATTGTGTATGTTCACAAGGTAAGTTTGTACAACCTCCAAAATCGAAATGAGGACAAATCTGTCCTGAATAGTGTCATTGGTGTCAAAAAGACAAAAGCAAATAATTGGCACTAATCATGCAGAATTTGTCTTTTTTTGTTTCTCAATGTTCATTTGGACTTTGGAGCTGAAATTTTTGGAGGTTGTACAAATATATCTTTTGAACATCCACAATTTTTCGTAGAATTTGGTGAAACATTTAAATTTGACTTTTTTTTATGGTAGCACATGGAGGGGTGGGAGAACTAGATATCTTCTCCACATTGAATGTCAAATTTCCAAAGTAATTACAATTTTCTTGTTTTCCAAAACTTTCGCCCATTCAAATGGATTTTTGACAATTTCTCCAAATGAACTCAAATTTGATACCTAGGTGGGTGTTAGTTTGCTCTCAAAATTTAAAATTTTATTTTAATGTATCAAAATAGGATACTAATCAATAGCCACTGTGGATGTTTAAGATTTCGCCCCTTGCTATGAATAGTTTCGCCCACGATTTTGATCTTGTTTTAAAAAATGCAATATGTTACCATGGAGTACTTTTATTTGTACTATTTTGACACATTTGTAGAAAAAGCATTCATCAGATGGATACAATTTAGGAACATTCATGACCTTCAAGGAAAAATACCAAGGGCATGGCCATATGTGTGACATAAGATCCATTATAATGTGACAGACTGCGTTGGATCAGGAGTAGTGGGTGAAAAACTAGCAGAAATCACCACAGAAGCGAAAGTGTTGATTATTTATTCACGTTCGCACAATGCATAATCACGCTCTTGCCTGATTGATGAACTATTTTTTTCCTTTTTCGCACTCGCATACAATGTACATGACAATAAGCAAGACCATACTTTATCACTAAAAATGAGTTTAAAAGTACCATTTACATCCTAATAAAATGACCAGTTCAAAAGCTCACGCAAAAAGTGTTTTTTGCAAATGTAAATTGCATGTCCAACTTTAGCTAGCGGCTGCAGGTAGTATATATATAATGTTGCATCATGTGAAGCCTCCAAAGTGTACTTAAAGGTATATCGGTAATCTTTTCATTGTCAGACCTTTTCACCATGAGATATTGGGGACAACCAAATTCCGTCAATATGACAATTAGATGATATTGTTTTCTTTTCTCTGGGTGGGTAGGTCATTCGTAATGTACCTGTCATGTTTCCACTGGAGCCGATTGCTTGTGGCATTGCAGAGTGCAATTTTTTTTTTCGAAACCGAGGCAAAAGCTTTGCCTCACCTTTTATTAAGCAGAAGGTGCCCGGTTTATTATGGAAGAAACCGGGCGAAAACCATACAACAACACAACACCCACAACCTCGAGACACCACGACGCCGCACGACACGGCCACCCACAGCCCAAGCTGCACCAGGAAAGCCGCTCGCAGACCACGGACGTCACACCACCATCCGGGGCCGCCGCCCCGGCCTAAAAGACAGCCACAGCTGCCGCCGCCACACCACAACACCGACACCACGGGGACAAACTCGGTACAACTCAAAGAACCACCCTCCGGGGAGCTGCGGCAGCTCCCCCAACAGCGCAAAGGCAGCGCAGCTCCGACTCCGAAGAAGAGCTAAGAAGGAGAACCAGGCAGGCTGCGCCGTGGAAACTCGCCGAAAGGAACATCTGCCGCCAGTCATCGTACACCACCGGGAACCCACCGCAGCAGCTTCGACTTCTCAGCAACAAGACACGCCGAGGCAACCCCAAGGACACGCCGGAGAAGAGCCGACTACCGCAGCCACAGCCACGTCTCCGACATCGCTCAAACATCATCATCATCGCCACAGAAGCCTCAACGCGAACACCTCGGCCTTCCACTGGACCCTACCACAAGCCCCTCCAGCCGGTCACCACTCCAAGAAACCTCAACCTCGCCTCCAAAAGAAGCCACGAAGCTCTCGGGGCCGCCGCCCCGACATCCACCACTACAGTATGCCCTGCACACTCATCCGACACCACCTTCTGGGGCAAAATGGACATTGAACAAATGCCGAGTTGCTCCTATGGCGTGCCCGGCTTGATGGACATTGTATCTTTTCCCATGTCACAAGTCAGAAACACATTCATTGTCTTCAGATGATCTTGATTGGGGCACCGCTTGTCCATGTGAAACAGTGTGAACTCGATTGCTCCGTTGGAGTTTTGTTTTCTTTTTTACCGTTGGAGTTGACACTATGATATGTTTTAACATGATCAACTAGAAACTGTGAGCAACTGGTAGTTTTATTAATTATTAAATATAAATGAATATAAGAAAATATTTCAGAAACGAGTAAATAAGTGGTTGTCTCTTGTGCAGTGATATTTTTTTTAATAAAGATACTTGCTATTTGTTGAGTATTACTTTTGCGCGATTATTGCTAAACTGTCTTGAGGACATGCACACAACTTGTGCCGGTACTCGCGCTCAAGGCATGTATTTGAGTTGTGCAAGAAAGACTAGCGACGAATAAAAATTGTCTGCGTATCATGGAAATACACAAAATAATGTTTGAAGGAAAACGCACATGTCATATGTTTAAGAGGCCACACAAATTTATGTATCAAGCAAACATTATTTTCAGGGATGTATGTATCGAGCAAACTAAAGCGTCATCCCACCCTCAGATTGTCTCGAAGTCATCAAGAGGGATTATGTGGGATTGATCAGTAGCGCACTCTCAGCGAGATCAAATACGGAGAAACCGGTGAGAATTTGCCTGTGGCAAGATGGTTATGAAAGTGGTTATACTCCCAATTCACCATATTTTAAATACTAGATTTGACATTGGTGTTTCTCATATAGGCGGAATATTCTTCGGTGGTAGCCGATGTTCCCATCGACAGCGAGCCGTCAGTGGTAACTTCGTAAATGTCAAGACCCGACCGCCGGCTCAGTCTTTCGGAGGGGCTCATAGGAGTAGAGTGTGCGTGCGTGCATTTATAGGGGTGAGTGTGTGCACGTGTATGTGAGCGTCTGCGTTGTACTGTGTTTCGAAAAAAAGGGAGTAACCGACGTCGCAACGATACGTGAATACATACGTGGGAAAACACAATTGTTTCCAACGCTGCCGAAAGAGACCGCCTTAAAATAAAATAAAATAAAATAAAGAGACCGCCTTACATTTTATTTTCCTTTTATTTTTCCAAGCAAAAGCCGACGCAGTCACTCCCGGGCCTGGATCCGCGTCGCCATTGGCCCGGCGGTCTTTCCCAGCCAGCCGATGGACAGGCCGGCACCGCTTGACCGGAGCTCGGGCGTGCGGATCCAGCCGCCGGCAGCTTGACCTTTTAGTCGTAGGAGGAGGAGAAGACGAGGGGAGCTTCGACCTTGGTTCCGAGGGGAAAGGCAGTAGACAGTCGGCCGGTGATGGGCAGGTGCAGCAGCTCTGCTGCGGTAGCGATCCTTTCGGCACCGACGCCGTCGCCCGGCTGCCGGCGCCCTTGCCCACCTGGCCGCAAGGTCTGTGAGGCACTTCTCTCCTCTCCTGTTAGTTTCTGTGTAGTACTAGCATCTGGTAATTGCTTGTCGAATCAGTTCCTGGATCATCCATGTACCTGTCATGCTATCAGCCTGAAGTAGTTTCATGATTAAAAGGTGTACTCACTTCGTACTGCTGTTTCCATCTTTGCAGAAGGTTTTTTTTTCTGTACTAACAGCGGCACAGTTTATCCTATGAGGATGACAGTTAGATGGTTATCTTATGGTGCTTATGATCTTAGTTTGGCAATCTGCTTGTACTTAGCGTGCCGTAGGTGGTCCCTCCTTTTCTTTTCATTCTTTGACCTCTTGGTACCTTGCCTTGGAAGTGGCTTACAAGCATCTCAGTACGCGTTAGTTCCAATTCATCTTGTTTTAGAAGGTACCAATCATATAGGTTCAGAGATTTTCCCTTGAGGGGCAAAAATTTCGTGATCATATAAGTATGAGAACTGTAAGCTGTTCATTTATTCGCGACACGCAATTTTGTGCAGTTAAATTTGTACAGGCCACCCGGATTTTGGTGTTGATGGGGTTGCAATTTCTTTCTGTGTTCTTAATTCAGTAACTAAAAACAAGCTCATGTGCAAGCAAGACACTTGTCCTGTTTTCTGAAAGCGCTTGTCATTGTTATGCCAAATAGACTTTGTTTCATGAATGAGTCGGACCTCGTAGTAACTTTGTCTAGCAGCTACTTCGCAGGAGGGGACTTCGCTAAGGACGTGATATGCATAGGAGAGCTCGATGTTGCGGAGATTACTGAATTTCGGAACATATGGAGCTGCTCTGGAGCTACATTCTACGAGCCAAGAGATGTTTCCAGAATATATGGAGCTGCATTCTCGATGTCGCAGGAGGGGACTGTTTCCACAGCCTTGGGCACTACGCCCAACATAATAGCCTGACTTCGATAGCAAGCCTGCTCTTGTGGAACCATTGGATTACACCCTCGTTTGGACTAATGCTGATTTGTAGGAAGATGACAACAGTGATTGCGGGTGCTTCTGGTTGACATCACAGTCGGAGGGTTATAAAGCCATCGGCTACGTTGTTACTGGAGGAATAAAGAAGCGATCACTGGAAGCGGTTCGATGCGTACGGCACAACCTCACAGATGCATATGAGAACTTTAGGCCGGTTCTTAATGTGAAAAGTTCATGCCAAGTTTGAAAGACGAGGCCTTCTGACCGAGGGATGACAGGATGAGGTATACCTGCTGGAACATTCTTCTGTGAAACAGATTCAGTTAACAGTGAGGAATCAGACATTCCCTGCATGAAGAACTTGGACCCAAATCTGAGAGCAATGCCTAATCTGGAGCTTATTCATGCACTAATCGATACTACGGCATGAAAGCTTTCTTCCACCCTCAGGAGACATATTTGCCATCATCGGTTTCTTGGTTCTTTGAGAACGGTGCTCTGCTGGACAAGAAAGGCATAAAAATGGAAGAAGCAATACTTGCTGGTGGTTCAAACCTGCCTGCCGGTGGGACCAACGATGGTGAGTACTGGATTGATCTCCCTGATGATGATACGAATGGGCACGTCAAAGTTGGTAACTTGAAAAGTGTTGAGCTCTATGCTCATGTTAGCCGGCTCATGGACGGACCTTCACTTTCATTGCAATGTGGGTGTTCTACCCATTCAACGGGCTAGCGACCATAAAGGTTGACCTCAGGAGCTTTGCGCTACAGAAGGTCGGCGGGCATACGGGAGACTGGGAGCATTTCACCCTCCACGTGAGCAACTTCTCAGGAGAGCTCTCGTGCATCTACATCTCGGAGCACGACAGGGGTGGATGGGTGGACGCCTGCGACCTGGAGTTCATCTCGGTAAACAAGGCGATTGTCTACTCATCGAGGAACGGCACGCGAGCTACACCCACACTGGCTGCTACCTCCAGGACTCCGAGAGGCTCGGCATCGGAATGAGAAATGATGTCGCACAGAGGGTTCTGGTGGTCTATTCGAGCACATGTATGAGATCATCTACGCGGAGTACATGGGAGGAGACGATGTGGTGGTCGAGCCGTGCTGTCTGCAGTACATGAGGGAGTGGAGCCCGATCGTGACGTACAACTCACGGTCGGAGGTGGACACAATGCTTAGCTTCCTCCCTTCTTTCTCCGGTGGAGGCGATATTTGATAGCCTCCCTGTGAAGCTGTATGAGGAGGAAGGCGTGTCAGGACCGAAGGAGAAAGATAACTGGGAAGGTGATGACCGGTGCTAAGTCACGATGTCACGTGTCTCATTCGTTATCTGACCCATTTATTATGTGTAATGTACACTATATGAGATGATTGATACGTATGATGTGCTTGCAAGAGGGTTGCCACAAGTATACTTGAACGTTGCCTATCTTGTCTGTGCCTTTTCACAAGAAGCCAGCAGCAAATGCTGTATTCGCCCCGATGACCGTCAGGCTCCTTCCTCTGGCCGTTGCGGAAGATGAGTATGGTGGATCGTTGTCGCCTCCTGGCTGTCGTCCGTGTTCACCCTCGGACAGACATCTCAGCCTGCCGGTGTATGTAGGCCTTGGCCAAACCTCTCATGATGGGGGTACTTCTGTTTGGCACCCAAGAAGACCTGGTACGCAGTAGCAAAGGCCTAGTGTTTTTAAGTTGCACTAGCTGCCTAGGACTACTAATTGGTAGAAGTATGTGGCAATGAATATTAACCATTTCATAAACCAGAAGTATGTGGCAATGAACATTAACCATTTCATAAACCTCTGACAAAACTTCAAACTTTAAGCTCAATGGTACTAGATTTCTAATGTAGTGTCATTAGACTCTGAATTATTAGTGGTTAAGTTTTCAGTACAAAGGGTTTATCGATGTGTTTCTTCATAGACCAGGTGCTTTGCTCTTGGATGTTCATTGCTGCCTGATTGCTCTGTTTGATCAGGTTTCGTAGTATTTGTGCTGGGTTTCAATGTTTCCTTGGTATTTAGCTCTCAAGCAAGTTTCTTTTCACCAATTTTATTAATTTCTTTACAGGGCAATTGTGGATCTTACAGTCTCCAGTAATTAAAATCCTGTGCAGTTGTTTTATAAACAGCTTCGTAAGAGCACCCAGAATAGTCACTCCCAAATAGTATCTCGCCATTCCTTGGATGCGCTTGCGATCTTCACGACTGGGCAAGAACTGAAACTGGAGAATAATTGTCCTTGGGAACATCACTGAGAGTTGAGACATTAGAAATTGACTGCACATTGCAAAGGATGTGAACCATCAACCCAACCAGTGCAAGAAAAATGCAACTGATTGTTACCGAAACAAATTGACTGGATCAGTTACCATGCATACATAGTGCGAGATATAGCAGGTGAAGCACCATGACACCATAATCTGAAATTCTTTGAACTGTGGCTGGTTCAGCAGCAGCAGGGCAGTGAGATTGAGAGAGAAGGAAAAGCGGAAGGGGGAGAGGTGAGAGCTGCTGACCACCGACGAAGAGGTTGACTGCAAGGAGGAATGGGGACATCCGTCGCATGAACACCTTCTTCGCCTCCGGCGCAGCCGTGGGGGCATCCGATGGCTTGGTCTTGGGTTTGCTTAGGCTTGCCGTGGGCGGCCATGTCGACAGCGAAACTCGATGAGCAATAGAATCGTGGATGTTGATTTGGGTTTCGGTATGCGGCTCGCTCTCATGGACTACTGTGCCTTTCCCCTTGTGAGTTTTCTTCTTTATTTTCTTACATACATCACTTTCATTTTGAGTAGAATTTAGAGGATAAGTGCAACTGTATTATACGGCGTATGGACAAAGCTATATCACTTTCATACATCACTTGTGAGTTTTCTTCATTATTTTCTTCCATACATCACTTTCATTTTGAGTAGAATTTAGAGGATAAGTGCAACTGTATTGATAGGTGGCAAGACATCATTTGGATGTATACGGCGTATGGACAAAGCTATATCCTAACTTTTGACGGTTAGCCCAAATATTACCCTAATGTTTAACTGCCAATTTATGCTAACGCTCCCCCTTTGTCATTGTTAGTACGACTGTACGAGAACATAAGTTGGAGCTGCAGATGCTCGTCTATACTCTATACTTGTGCCATAGTTTGCTAAGATCACCGGTAATTCTGCATATAATAATAAAAGGTTTTGTATTCTTACGGATGTTATAGAAAACAATCAATTGAATTTACCTGATTATTGTATACGTGGCCAATAATTTTGGTTGTATCTGAGATAGCCATGTTCTCATCAGCTTCTGACCTGGCGAGATGGAATCAAGTTGTTGATCGTGCTGCTACCACTCCGATGATTGAGGGACCTTAAGGTTGCTGGTTAGTAGTTTGTTCTTTTGTCCTGGTAGTTGTTTTTATTACTTGTATGGTTGACTTTGGAGGTCTTTATGATATTTCTCGATCCGGTAGTCTAGGTCTAGTATGTTTTTGCCCCGTAGTGGGTGCTCAATGCCAAGCATTCAGCAGCGGGCCGGGTTTCTTATTAGTGCGATGACACTTCTCTTTCCCGTCTCATTTATTTTTTGTTTTGATTCACTTGGACAATGTGTTTTTCATTATGCAAGTAATGGAAAGGGAGTAGCCTGGCTAGAGCCTTCTAGCAGTGGCATCAGAGTGTGTCTCTACCTCTACCTCTACCATCAGAGCGTATAGTTTCCGCGCAGTTGTGTACACACAATTGCTTAGCGAACTGCTATAACATGTATTGCTGCTATAAATATAATTACAGCTCAATATAAATTACAACTTACAATATGAATACACAACAACTGCATAAGATAGACGGTAGAATGCTGAATACAGCATAATTGTACACACAACATAAAAAACAATTCTCCGAAATGTAGGCTGTACCTGCGGCCTCTGCATGGGTTGGATTCATCAGACTTGAGACGCCATACCCTTTGATTCACGAAGGCCTTGCTTGAGCATGCCGGCGTGCGTGAGCAGCGCCCACAGGTGCGTGATGAACTCTCCTCCCTTGGCAAGAGACTCCAGTGACCGAGGGCATCGTTGGATGGCGCCACGTACAGCGTCATCTCCGCCCAGAAATCCGATAGGACTTTCCAGCGCACCGCCGGTTCTTGTATGCCCTCCAGTTGCCTTGCAAGCCGAGCGCCCAGCATCACGAGGGACACTTCCATATTATCACTATTAGCATCCGGGGTTTCCATCAGTTTCTTGCACCTGCTCTTCATGGAATTGGCCCCCTTGAGCAGTTTTTGCGCTTCTCTGATGGACTCCTTGAGTATGAGTGAGGAGCCAGAGGTGTGATCGGGCAAGAGGTTGGGAGCGAAAGCGACGAGGTAGGCGCAGTACTGCGACAAGGTGGAGGCCACAGTGGAGGCCTTCTGGACCGCCATTGCCTCCTCCGTCTCCACCGTGGCCTCCACGTTGCCGCAGTACCGCCACCACCACCCTTTTCTGTTGGCTTCGGTCTGTGTGTCCAGTTGGTGCTTGCAAAGGGTGGTGGCGATGTGCCACACCATGATGGTGCGAGTCGCCGATTCGTTACACGTCCACGAGAGATGCCCATGGTCTTTGAGCGACCGGACCCCTATCGTCAGGTCCCCCTTGCTTTCCAAGAGGGAATCGACGATGGCCTCCTTCACTTGCACGGACAGCTTGACTAGGTTCTTGTTGCGCCCCTCCTCGGCCTTGTTCACCAGGCTCATTGTGAGATGGTGAAGGCAATTGATGAAGCGTTTCCTGCTGCTGAAGGAGCTCAGGAAAGAGTACTGCCCAAGCTTCCCCTCCCATGCGCCAAGCGCCTTGAGACGCAGAAGAAACCCCATGATCATGTGAAGCAGAAAGCCGCTACTCTGGAGAAAAGGTGAGGTGACGTAGCTCCGGATCAACGCCACCTTGAACCAACCCGATGCGATGTAGAGGTACAGCTGGAACGCCTCCAAGAATGCCACGCTAGCCAATATGAATAGGGAAGCACCCGGCCCCTGAACGAGCGTGTAACCCGAGTCCTTGTAGCTCCGGTTGATGAGGACCATGAGCCACGAGCAGAGGCCAACCATGATGAAGGGCACGTAGAGGGCGAGGAATCGACCCTTTTGGTAGAGGTAAGGGTACCTCGTGTAGTACAAGTCGTGGACAAGTGCAAGCTCATCCTCGATGACCCTGAACGGCCTCTCGTATCGGTTGTCCCCGACGAGCAGGCCTCGGAACACCAAGTCATGGGTTTTCTGGAGCCCTGCCTCCGCGACATCGAAGTCAGCGAACCTCCGGTTGAGCATCTTGGAGAGAGCCATGGAGAGGCACACGTCCTTGCGCGACTCATGGCGCAGCAGGCTACCCGTGCACCCCCAGATGTCCTCCACGGTGGTGATGGTCACGTCCTCCTTGTGCCGTAGCCTGTACTCGGGACGCTTGATGCCGTACCTGTGGCCTGCTGCGACGACATACCGGTAGCCTCGCATGGTAGCGGGATCATAAGGCGGCGGCGCCGCCAGTGGTTCCTCGCCACCCTCATGGTGCATGTAGTCGGCGATGGCCTTGACCTCCTTGGAGAGCAGGTACGACTTGGTGGCCATCTTCATGGAGGAGATGCGCACCTGCGACTTGAGGAGGACGAGGAAGAGGATGGCCCAGAGCGGAGCCTGGTAGCCCGACTTGTGGCCGAACTGCGCCACAATCCACACCACCGCTCCTCCCTGGAAGAGGTGCCTCACGAAGATGCTCTTCCAGTTGTCGATGTCGCTGAGGCGGCACGCGGTGAGGCTGTCGGTGCTGCCGAGGAGCAGGAGCAGGCACACGGCCCACACCGCGAACTCCCTGTAGTAGTGAGAGGTGGCCTGCATCAGCCCGACGGTGTAGCTCACCAGCGCATAGGAGAGCATGTAGATCCCGTTCACGGTGTGGTGGAGGAAACTCGCGCTCAACCGCCGGCGCAAGGAGCCCAGCACGTGCAGCAGGAACATTGCCGCAACAGCCAGGAGGACCATAACTTCTATGCGGACTGTGTAATTCGTCTCGTTAGTACTATCGGAACAGGCCATTGCTTCCGATCAGAGCATGCACGGGCTCTAGCTTGCTAAGTAATCTACTACTCCGATCCAGTCCAGGGATGGATGGAGTGCATGCGCTTAATTGTGAGGGAGAGCTCTGTGAGGCCTTCCCTATTTATAACAAAACTTCTACTCTGAGCCTGCCCACAATTAGTAGATCCATCAACTTAGATAGAATTTGGAGCACCTAGCTAGCTGTAATTATTCTCCAGCTAGTCATTGTTGCCGGTAGTTGTGCTCTTCTGTCGATGATCTGTTTCATGTGCACTTGTTTTAAAATGAAAATTATGCCAAGAATATTTGCATACGACCTAGCTAGGACATGCAATGTAGTCATTGTTTTCTCTAAGTTGACATTGCATGAGGACAAGTGCACACTGATTATAGTCGACTGCAACTATTGAGCTCCAGCAGGTAGATGAGCTGTAGCACTTCCGGTTTTGCATAATTAGTGAGAACGGGGCAGTGGCCCACTGGTTTGGGGGCGCCGGGGGCAGTTTTACGGAATTTTTACAAAGGGAGATTTCTACTATAAATATCATTGCCACCAAGGGCTAGTCGGGGTAGGCTTTCATTTGTTTTGGTTTTGCATAATTAGTCGTGAATTTAGATAGCCTTTGGAGCACCTAACTGAATTTATTCTCTAACAAGATAGTCATTGTTGGTGGTAGCTGTGCTCTTCCATTGGTTTGTTTCATCTGCCCATGTTCTAAAATGAAAATGCTACCCAGAGTAGTTGTATACGAGTAAGAGTATGCAATGTATTCAATGTTTCCTCGAAGTTGACATTGCATGAGGCCAAGTACACATCCATTTATAGGGTGCAACTATTGAACCCCAACAAGTATATGAGCTGTAGTACTTCTGGTTTGGCATAATTAGTCGATTCATGGATTTAGATAGACTTTGCAGCACCTAAATGAAATTATTCTCTAACTAGCTAGTCAAAGCGTGTGCGATTGCTCGCCCTTGAAACGCCGCTCCAACCCTCGCACACGGTTTTAAACACGAATGGTAAGCGATAGGTGATAACGCACCCAGGTGACTGCTTCCGTATGCGATCGGGGGGTTTTAAATTGCCCGATCTGTACTAGCTAGTGTAAGTTCATAGGGTGTGACCGTATGTGCAAACATGTGTGTTTATACAGTGTTCTTCAAAACAGATCTACATAAACTTTGGAGAACCTAGCTGAAGTTTTTGACCACTAGTGGTAGTATGCTTTATATTGATTTGCTCCCCCCTGCCTCGATCCCGTTTTCGTTTTAGCATGCGCTCCTGGGACCAGCGACACGACACACTTAATTTGGTCGTGAACAGACGTTACTAAAGTTATTGTTTAAGTATGTTGCTAAAGCGATGTTACCGCCCAATTGTTAATATAGTCCTACGGTAATAGCGTCATATGATATGATAGTATCTTAGCTGGCTGTCCAGAGTTTATGGGCAATTATAGGACTCGGTGGTCTTTTCTCTTTAATTAAGCGAAAAATCGGCTTTGTTTGTACCTACGTCCAATCCACGTCCAGCAAGTCGACTTCACTTTTTATTTATTGACGAGAAACCAAGTTGACTTCATGAAAGGACAGTACATCCTGTAATAGCTTACATCAGTTGCGTGTCTCCTTCCGCGGGCTGTTGGGTGGTCTACATCTTATCCTGGACAATTTATTGGATTTCACGCATTGATACCTTGGTGTTTTTTCACTCAATTTTTTTTTGTTGCTTGCTACGACATCTTACTTTGTTTTCTTTTTGAAAGACGACCTCTTACTTTGTGAAGTCCAATAAATTATCCATGTAGAAAGCGTCAGAGACTACAGAAAAAAAACTCTGGACATGGAGGGTCGACAGATTGTATGAACACGGAGAAAAACGAGCATCGCCTCACTTGGTGGTGGTAATTTGAACACAAAGAAAGCGTACGAGAGCTGCGTCGTCATGACAACATCGGAGAACAGACAAACCATGAAGCAGCAAGAGCTGCGTCATCATGACAACATCGGAGAACCGACAAGCCATGAAGCAGCAACAACGAATTGGGAGACAATAGTACTCACCTGGACCTGGCGAAAAGACGAAACCGATGTTGCCCTGTGCCGCTGATACTCCTCCCCCGCAATACCCTTTCACCAAAACCACTGCTCGATCAATAGAGGGCAGGCCCTCCCAAGGGTGCGCCTCGTCGATCTCCCACCAATTCCCTCTCACAGTGGCCCCCGAGACCCGCCACGAGATACTGTACCAGTCGTCAATGTCGTCACCGACGAGTGATTGTTGGAGGATAGATAAAGGATACCTAGCGAGAGAGAATAAAAACACGAACGGGAAAATTCCATGTGAATCTGCATAAATTTGAACATTCGGCCATTTTTTGACCTATCTGCCGCTTCGTCACCCCACTTAAGTCTGCACCGATCACCCATGCCGATTGAACAAGCGATAAAAGCAAAGATTTTCCTTTACCGAGAGTACTTTGGGTTTATAGTATCCTCGTAATTCGTGCTACTTCGGTTAGTGTACTTTGTATTTCAATTTTAGGTAGCACACTTATGCTTTGTACTTTGTCTTTCAGTATACTTGTCCTTTGTAGTACTTAGATACTTTGTATTTCGGGTGCAATTTATAATTCAATTTTTAACATTCATAATTTTCTATTTCGGTTCTTACTACAATTATACTTTTTTATTTCCTGAGATTTTTTAGTTAGTGTAGTAATATGGGAGCTCCTTTATATCACCCGTTGCGCCACCACTCCCTGGAAGAGGTGCCTCAAGAAGAAGCTCTTCCAGTTGTCGATGTCGCTGAGGCGGCACACGGTGATGCTGTCGGTGCTGCCGAGGAGCAGGAGCAGGCACACGGCCCACACCGTGAACTCCTTGTAATACCACTTGAAGGCCTGGATCAGCCCGATGGTGTAGCTCACCAGCGCATAGGAGAGCGTGTAGATCCCCGTCACGGTGTGGCGGAGGAAACTCGCGCTCAACCGCCGGCGCAAAGAGCCCAGAACGTGGAGCAGGAACATGGCCGCAACAGCCAGCAGGACAAGAACTTCTATATATGCGCCCTGTGTAATTCGTATCGTTAGTTAGATCGGGACAGGGAGGACTTGGACTGGTGGGAGAATCCATTGTTTCCGATCGACCAGATCAGAGCATGCACGGGCTCTAGCTTGCTAGCTAACCTACTACTCCGATCCAGGAATGATCGAGTGCATGCGCTTGTGAGGGAGAGCCCGGTGAGGCCTTCCGTATTTATAACATAAGTTCTCTGCATGCTCATACGTATTTATAACTTAGATAGAATTTGGAGCACTTAGCTGGAATTATGCTCCAGCTAGTCATTCATTCTTACCGGTAGTTGTGCTCTTCTGTTCATCGATCTGTTTCATGTGCACATGTTTTAAAATGAAAATTATGCCAAGAATATTTGCATACGACCTAGCTAGCTAGGACATGAAATGTAGTCATTCTTTTCTCTAACCTGACATTGCATGAGGACAAGTGTACATTGATTATAGTCGACTGCAACTATTGAACTTCATCCGGTAGATGAGCTGTAGTACTCCTGGCTTTGTATAATTAGTCGATTCGTGAATTTATATAGACTTGCATGTGGCCAAGGGTGAAATGTATTCAATGTTTCCTCTAAGTTGACATTGCATGAGGCCAAGTGCACATTGATTATAGACTGCAACTATTGGACTCCAGCAGGTAGACGAGCTGTAGTACTTCTGGCTTTGCATAATTAGTCGATTCGTGAATTTAGATAGACTCTGGAGCACCTAACTGAATTTAATCTCTAACTAGCTAGTCATTCTTGGTAGTTGTGCTCTTCTATTGATTTGTTTCATCTGCTTATGTTTTAAAAAGAAAATTGTACCAAGAGTAGCTGTATACGTGTACTCCCTCCATCCACGAATAAGTGTACTTCTACCTTTTGGGGTAAGTCAAACTTATTAAATTTTGACCAACTTTATTGGGAAAGGTACCCGCATTAATGACAGTAAATTAGTATCACTACATTCATTTTGAAATGAAGTTTCAAAATATACCAATGTTATGTCATATATGTTGCTACTTTTTTCTATAAATTTGGTCAAAGTTTAAAAAGTTTGACTAAGTACTAAACCTAGAAGTACACTTATTCAAGAACGGAGGGAGTAAGGGTGAAATGTATTCAATGTTTCCTCTATATTGACATTGCATGTGCGCAAGTACACATCGATTGTAGAGTGCAACTATTGAACCCCAACAAGTAGATGAGCTGTAGTACTTCTGGGTTTGCATAATTAGTCGATTCCTGAATTTAGATCGACTTTGGAGCACCTAACTGAAATTATTCTCTTACTAGCTAGTCATTGTTCTTGGTAGTTGTGCTCTTCTATTGATTTGTATCTTGTGCACATGTTTTAAAAAGAAAATTATACCAAGAGTATGTACTTGTATACGAGCTAGGGTATGAAATGTATTCAATGTTTCCTCTAAGTTAACATTGCATGAGGCCAAGTAGTCAAGTACACAATGATCACAGATTGCAACTATTGAACCCCAACCAGTAGATGAGCTGTAGTACTTCTTGTATTGCATAATGAGTCGATCATGAACTTCCATAGACTTTGGAGCACCTAACCCAAATTATTCTCTAGCTAGTCATTGTTTTTGGTAGTTGTGCTCTTCTATTGATTTGTTCATGTGCATTTGTTTTAAAAAAGAAAATGGCTACATGCTTGTGCAGGGACGAAGCTGGAAAAGAAATCCCATAGGGGTCATCTCTATATCTCTCACTATTACAGTGGGGTCACACTCCACAAATAAACACTACTTTGTGTTAATTAATGAAGGATTGTTCATATTTCATTGGGGTCAGCTGACACCATTGCCCTTAAGGTAGCTCCGGACTAAGCGACAACCAGCGCTGCGTCTCCTGTAGACACCCCCTAAATGTGCTGCATTGAGGTGAGGCATTAACATGCAATTTTTTATTTGATTTATATTTCAAATTTTAAAATTGCACTTCACTTTCTTAATTAATTTTACAATAAAAATGTGCAAGTGTAAGAAATAGATGTTCACATATCTAGATAGATGTCCATATTAATGTGAATAACTGTTCACCGTGTAGTTGTCAAAAAAAAAAGTTCACCATGTATGTATAAATCCTATAAATGTCCATGAGTTTAAAATGGTTTCTATATATGATAAAACAATGTTCATGACTTTAACACTTTCAACACGACTCTCCCAACGAGTAGCTGACACAGACTTGAGAATCCATCCTGATATGTTCTCTATCAAAATTTGCCACTTCTTAGTAGAATTAGCAAAAGTTGTATATATGCGTTGGATGATTCCAAAGAAGTCTTTATATTAGCTCTACCGTCTGTCTTGGCCATATCACAAAGTGTTAAATTACGACTATGGCACCAGGTGAATTATTCAATTTAACATCAATAGGATCTTCCTCTGCCTCAATATCACCCGTCTCTGTCTGGCTATCTCTAGAATGATTGTAAGAAACAATTGCAAGTGCAAGGGTAGAAGGATCAATAGACTGATTACCGGATGACACTTGTGATGCTTCTTTTCTAATAAACTTATCCATAGCACCTTTTTTAGATTTAATCAAATTCTATTCTTTTTTTTCTTACGCTTCTGGGAACCGGACTGATGTTTAACACAAGATAAAAGAGATGAATAAAATAAAATTTAAGTATGGATGTGATGATGCGAGCAGAAATTAGAAGTGAGTAAGTGACGATACATACCTGTTTTTTCGATCTGCCGATGAAGAGGAAGTGAGGTCGTGGCGCAACAGCGTTGTGGTTGTGGATGCGTGCGTGTGCTCGGTGCGTCGGCTGTCGGCGTCTGGGCGAAGCAAAGGGGCCCTGGGATTCGACGAAACGTCACGCGCGCTGTGGATTCAGGAACGATCCCAGTCCCATGCGGAAGGAAACGGACGTGCCAGGCTGCCAGCGGGCCTGCTTGCTGCTTCATGGACCATTTCCTTCAGGGTGTTATACAAATATACATGGGTATAAAACCAATTTGGGCCCCTAAAATTCGTGGGCCCTGTGCGGCCGCACACTTGGCACGGCCCTGATGACGATGAACTGTGCGGCGACTCGACAGAACGACGGGGTTGCAGTCGCGCTGCAATGACACCGGCGTGTCGCGGCGCAACCTGGCACGTGGCGACTCGGCAGCCCTCCGTGCCACGGCAATTCGGTGACCTGACTTGCGTTGCTCCACATCGGCACACCAACTCGCGCAATGGAGTGTGCTTTCTAGCGAAATGGACCTCTTCCTCTCTCCGCCTGGGCAGACCATGCGTTTGATGTTTTGATGGCGGATCCAGAGAAATGGGAACGTGGATTGTGGAGCAGCGCCATACCGCCATCCATGCAATTTTATGTGTAATTCCATAGCTCCTCTGTTAAGTTGTACTGAACATGAATGCTGATTTTTTCTTGTTGTGCAGCACCTCGTGCATGCAATCTTTAATATGTGGATATATGATGCTGTGAAATGTTGTCACCCATCAATGTGAATTTTTGATTTTGCGACTCGGTGGTGCGAATCAGTTACAAAAACCTTCCCAGCTGAGCTCTTTTCTTTTGTTAAAAAGTGAGGACTACAGGTTCAGTGTGACGATATAGAATGATGCGTGGAGCAAATCAGAAACACAAAACAAGAAGCAAATTATTATCTTATGAAGATAGTTTCAGCCTAACCGCATAAACAACTGAGTGACTGACTGCAATCTGGACATCTTCCAGTTTCAGCTTGACAAAACATACTAGACAGCCCTACGAATACACGCCCAAATCAGCCATGCTCTATCTGTAATACAACAAGACATATGTGGAAATGTATTATGAGATGGCCTGCTCATATTGGATCAATGGATGAAGGAAAACAGTGAGCAAAGAAGGATTTCCAGTGTGTACCAGTGCTGGACTACGAGAAAGGCTGAAAAGGCAGACACATGGGAGAGGCATGAGAGAGCATGGGGAGCCAACGGGCCGATGGCGACACATGGTCTGGAGGGAGAGCTTCCGTCGGTTATGATGGAGGGCGAGGGATCCACTCACGGGCGACGGTGCCGTCATTGCATAGCCAGATCGAAAACGAAGGAAGAGGGGCTCCAGGCGGGACTGGAATTTAGTGACTTGCCCATGGAAAGTCACGTCCTACCAAGCCCCCTTTTATCCACCATTAACCATCCATCCAACGGTTAAGATTGATCCAAAATTTGAACTCAAAATTCAAATATTTCAGAAAAAATGAAAAACTTCTAGTAAGTCGAATATAGTCCATTGTGTATTCTGAGAAAGTTTCGCTTCATTTGGATAAGTGGTTTATCATCAAAACATATAAAACTTATTGATTTTTTTTCAATTTTTCTGAAATATTTGAATTTCGAGTTCAATTTGTAGATCAATCTGATCCATTAGATTGACAGTGAAGGGTGGATAAAAGGGGGCCAGGTACAGCGTGACTTGTCATGGGCAATTCACTGAATCCTAGTCCTCCAGCCGTCAAGGACTTCTTGATCATAGCTAAAAGAAACGAGTTATGTGCGAAACAGGATTAATCCATAGACGATTGGCCCAAAAGGCATACTTTGAGCGAGTACTCTGGCCCAAAATGCATTATTTTTTAGGTCCATTGGGATGTTAGGACTAGCCCAAAAAAGCATACCTTGAGCGAGTACCGAAGAAATGCGTTATGCATAGGTGATCTCCCTCACATGCTTCCATAGACGATTTCTTATGCTTTGGCTGTCATAAAAATCATGTATATGCAACTTTGTGCATGCCTTAACTTGGATTTTGTAACGAGAATTTTTGGCTTGGTAGATTCCAGTCAAATACAAATCTGTACCACTAGAAGGCCGCAAGGAAAGCCTTGTGTTATATGCAAGACACAAAAGATTGCATACTTACATATCAAAGGCCTTCAAGATTTTGGTTATTAGATGTTGTTATGCAGATTGTGTGGATAGTAAGAAATCCACGTCAGGTTATGTATTCACACTTGTCGGAGGACCCATTTCTTGGAAAAGCTCAAAACAAACGTTAACTGCTTGATCTAGCACGTAAGAAAGAATTCAGATTGAATTCCGCTACCTCATAGTGTGCGTTTGTGACACACTAACACATGTATTAACCCATTTATTGAGAACTCAATCAAAATACGCCATTTAAAAAATGGAAATGGTTTTTACCCCATTTCAGCATTGTGAATATATTGTTAAGTAAGACCGACGTGTTAGGATGATGTGGCGCGAAAAAATTATGTAAACCTAGGAGAGCATCATCGGCGATCATATACATCCTTCTCTTATCAATTTGTTTCATTTCTCATCGTCGTCTTATCACATTTTTAATTTCAGTCATCACCTCACACCTTATCCAACAGATATGTATCAAACAATTAATGTTAGGTATACAAGTCAGTCGTAATACAGGTACGACTTATATGCTTGCGGATCCACCAATCAAAGTATTACCACTCGGTGAGCATGTTGTCGGAATGGCATTATTGGAATCCTTATGATTTTGAAATAAAAGATTTGAAATAAAAGGAGGATTATTGGAATCCTTATGATTTTGAAATAAAAGGACCACGAGATAAAGAACCATTCCCAGTAAGTAGGCTGGTATGCTATAAGTGTTGAGATTCAATGACATTCCGTTGGCTGTTGTACCATTAGGGGGGATGAATGGACGAATGAAGTTAAACCTAACGATTAGGGGGGAATATTGTTGATCTATTTGATTTAAACAACCGAGTCAAAACAGAAAAGAAGATAAAGGGGAGGGGCCAGTAACTGTCGTGGTGTGAACACGGCAGATGCCATAGGATGGCTTGAGTTGGGGCCGATGGACGCTGGTGATACCGGGGAGGGCTAGCGCGCTGAAGAGCGCACACGGAAATGGTGAAGCACACGCAAGAACTACCCAGGTTCAGGGCACTCGAGAGGAGGTAAAACCCCTACTCCTGCCTGTCTGACTGAGATATCTCTCTGTGTACCGAAATAAGAGGTGCTCCTTGAGCTGTATGATCCAACAATGGATGTCTAGCACTAGCTAATAGAAGAAACAATAACACAGCGGGTCGTCCCTCTCGCAGGAGGGGGTGGAGGCCTATTTATAGGCCTCAACCGAGTTACAGTGCCACCACTAAAGTCCAAACACTACGGTCCAAACACTACTGTCCAAAACCGACACTGTAGCCGTCACATCCGAGTCAACCTCAAGCTCATGATGACCCCCTCTGCCACCGACACGCACGCATGTGTCAGCTTCTTGGTCATCATTGTGACCTCTGTCAGGGACACGCAGTGCCTCGAGCCCAGGGTTACCTCGTCTTCTGCTCCCCTGGTGTCAGAGATAAGCATGCCGGTCAGCTTATCCTTATCCTCTGCACCTTATCCTCTGTCACGCTCCCGTGTCAGGCGGGACGTGACAGAGACATTGACTTTGCGCCTATGCTCTTTAACTCGGCTTGTATATCTCGGAATGTTTGAGTGCCTCTCCTCCTTAACTCGGGATTCTTTCCTGCACACAGCAAAAGAAAAGGAGATACCGACATTCGTATGTCGGTCCACGTACCTCGGTTAGCTTAACCCGGCCCCTTCTGGATTGGTCTTACCTCGGCTTACAGCTCTATATCTCGGCCCTTCTGGCCAAGACATGTCGGATTACTTCAGCAATGAACCTCTGCCTCTCCTAAGCCGTGTTATCTCGGTTGTTATAAATCTCGGTCCACCCCTGGACACTGTTTATTCCTTACCATGACCCTACCTCGGGGTAGCCCCCCGACATTAGTCCCCGAAGCTGGTGCGGTCCTACAACCTCGGATGAAGGACGACAGCAGGTTAACAACATCAAAACCCATCAGACAAAATATCCGATATAATCATGCCGGTCTGTTTCGAGGATCCGACATTCGAAAGTCGGTTCACCTCGACCATCAAGAATTTCATCTCAAAATCATTTCCGACATTCACTCTTATGTCGGTCTTTCCGACACAAGAAGATTCCCTCAAATCTTATCCAGGATCTTGCCACGATCTCCTCCGAGATCTTGCCACAACACGTGGCCACATAAACTCTGTATGTTTCTTAGGAAAGTGTGCGTGGACAGACATGCCCCTGCCCGCATGCCAGCCACATCACCCGAGATCACTGAGTTGTCACGTCCATCAGGCACTTGAGTGCCTTTGACCAGGTCAGCGCACGTAAAACGGCGCGGCTCCTGGATTCCCGCGCCCATTACTGCTCCACTAACCGCGTCCGCGCAGTTACCACGACTTGGCCCACGATGTGGCCGTTATCACCGCGCCATGCGGTTATTAAGCGCAGTAAATCCGCGCGCCCGTTTCGGAGATCGTGCGCGGTTAAACCGCACCCCACTCACCTCCTCTGCCTATAAATAGGGCAGCAGAGGTGACCTTCACCTTTTTACCCATCTCCACTTCTTCTCCTTCCTCTCGCCCGCACTGCTCCCTGCCATTGCCTCCGCTGCACCGGAGTTCACCGCGCACGGAGAACAGCGCCACCGCACCGGAGTTCAAGAAGCCACCGCAGCGCCGCCGAGCTCCACCTCACCATCAACGCACCTTGCGCCTCTGGTAAGATCCGTTCCTCCGGCAATGCCCCATGAACGTGTTCATCCTCCTCAATGAACACGTTCATCTTCCTCCGATGAACTCGTAGATCTTTTTTGATGAACATGCTTACTGCCATTGCGGTTATCTTTCAGTCTCTCCCCTTCAGATCTGTTTTGGGTCCTCTTCACCATAGTTTTAGATAGCCTTGCACTAGCTCCTCACACTGTCCCTCTAGATTCATCCCTTTTATCTTGCATTTATCTTCTGTTTTTCCCTTCTCCGTAGATCTTCCCGCAAAGTACTTAGATGCAGATTTGTGTTTCCCGCCGACACTTCTTTTTTCCCCTCTGCTACTCGGTTTTCCGAGATACTTAACTCGGCTACACTTCTGCTTCTTTTCAGGAATCTTCCGAGATGTCGATCCCGCTAACATAGGCGAAGAAGAGGGAGAGCGCGGCGGATGGGAGGGCTCAGACACCAGGCAAGCCGAGATAGATTGGCTGGTCCGAACTCGGCGTATCCCCGCCGAGGTGATATGCCGGGTTCCGGGCAACGAGGCTAAGCCGGATTTACAACCCGGCGAGCGCGTAGTCTTCGTCGCGCACTTCGAGCGTGGCTTCGGACTCCCGGCGAGCCCTTTTTTCCGAGCCTTCCTCAACAAATTCCGACTTCAACCACACCACCTTCCCGCCAATGCCATCACCACGCTCTCAGCTTACGCCGCTTTTTCCGAGGCTTATCTCGACCTCTGGCCGACAGTAGATCTTTGGGCCAAATACTTCCAGCTTCGGAAGCAGAGTGTCCCGGACAAGGATAACAAGACACTCCCGAAGGCGCTGACCCCATGCGGAGCTGCTACTATCATACCCCGGCGATCCTAAATCTTTCCTCGGATACACGGCCTGGAGTCCTGCCGAAAGTGGCAACGGACATTCTTCTACGTGAAGAGTCCAGCAGACGTCGATCTGCTCAACTTGCCGGAATTCGTACTCGGCACCCCTGCCGAGCAGCACAACTGGGGTTTCAATCCCGGGGAGACAAACCTCGAGATCAACCGTATCCACGACTACGTTATCTCGTTCCAAGGAGAAGGGCTGGTGCAGATGACCTCCTGCGGACTTTCATCAGCCGCCGAGTTTCGCCCCTCCAACGCAGAGTTCACAAGATCTGCCACATGAGTGGCCGATATGACCCAACTCGGCACAGCACTCACGGGCTGGGCAAGGCCGAGATAAGGAAACGCGTCAAGGCCATCGCCAAGACAACGATGCCCGAGAAATGGGCATGGGGTAAAAAACCCATGACAGAGATCACCTTCCAGAGCAAGTAAGAAACACCCAGTCTTGACCGATACAACTTGCCTGCCGACATTACTTCTATGTCGGCAATATATTGTGCCTCTGGACTAACCCGGTTTCACTGCACCTGCTTTGCAGCTTTTTGCTCGACAAGTCCAGGAGGATGGAGCCGATCCTTCTGCCAAATGGGGCCAGGATTTGCCTGCCCCGGCCACCACCGAGGTAGAGGACCCGGACGATGAAGACACATGCCGATCCCGGCCGCTGTCCCGGGTAATGATGATGATGACGATGACTGTGAAATTCTAGAGGTACTTGATGCTCGCCCTCTAGCATATGCTCACCCCATACCTTCAACCACAGCTGCCCCGGCAGGACAAGCTCCGAGCTCTGGCCCTGCTGCCGCGAGGAACCCCGGCACGTCTCGCAAACGTGCAGACACCGGTACCTCGGATACCGAGGCTTCCGCACCCCCACCTCCTGCCGCCAAGAAACAGAAGCTGCGGAAGAAGTCGGGTGACAAGCCTCGGAGCAAGAAGATGCCCCCCGTCACAGAAGGGTAAGATAACTTCTGTCGACACAAGTGCATTTCCCTTTCTTATTTTAACCGAGACAACATCTTTTCTTTTTTCGATGCAGGGCCCCCCTTGAAGTACACCAGAGTGCATCCAGCATGCGCTCACCTCTCCCTCAGCAAACCGACACTGGAGCTGCTAGCCCAGCTCCAGCACACAAGACTCCGCCCGTCATCATCCTCCCATATTCTGAGGCCGGAACTGGAGAAGGCCAAGTTGCCCCAGAAGCCTCGGCCCTCGACCGAGACACTGGCTCGGGTGCCCATACTGCGCCCTCCGAGGCTGCGCGGACCGAAACTCCGCCAGCACCGGACCAGCAGCCACCTCCACCGCCACCAAAGCAGAAGCCACCGCAACAACAGCAGCAGCAGCAACAAACACAGAAGCAGCCGAAGCAGAAGCAGAAACAGACCACCGCCAAGCCGCCAGCGCCGAAGTCCACTACGACATCCACCGAGTTGACAACTCGGAAATCAACTTCGCCGAGCAAATCGGCACAGGGTCAAGTGGTCTTCGGGAAACAACCTTCTGACCCGGCGAAAACAATGGTGCTTACTCCAACTACCACGGCGGCCCACCAAGCTCTTAGCGCTGCTGTTGGCAGAGTTTCCACTGGCAGCTGGGGTTTTCCTCAGCTGCGAACTCAGAGCGGACAAAGCCTGGGCTCAGAGAAGCAATATCATATGGACTGGAACGTCGCCGACACTGGCGAGGTCTCCTCTGCAAACCCGGCGAGCCGACATCCGGCTGGACCCAGCGCGATCGCGCAGTCCATGCATAATTTGCAGGTTGCGACTCTCCGAGCCAGCCAGATAACCGAGGTAAACTTTCATCGGAAACAATTCTTTCCTCTGCAATAACTGATTAACATATAAACCCCAGTCCCCGAGATTCGGATCGAGTGATTGATGCTCTCCCGAGTAAATATCACTCGGTGCAAATCTTCACAAAAATCTTCAAAGAACCGAGATCCAGTCCCCGAGACTCGAGTAAAGCTTTACTCGGCCCAACTCTTCAAGAAAATACGCTAACACTTTACTATTTTCAGGATTGCACCAATGCTCGACTGCGGTGTTCCAGAAGCTGCTGCTGGCCCACAATAAGCTCAAGAGCTCGCACAAGCAACTTCAGGATGAGATGATGCGCAAGGACAACGCGCACAACGATGCGCTCAAGAAAGAGAAGTCCGAGGTCTCTCGCCTCCAAAAGGAGCTTGAGCGAGCCCAGAATGAGAAATCCCGGGTGGAGCAAACGCTGAAGCAGCGGGACGAACAAACTCAGAAGCAGCAGGAGCTCCTTGGCCAGACCGAGTCTCGGTACACCTCGGCACAACAAGAGCTTGACGCTCTCAAAACTAAGTGCGACAGGTGGCTAGCCACGGTCACCCGAATCAACCATGAAATGGACAGTGAGTTCCCTTTATCCCTCCTTTTCATTCGCTTCTACCGACATTTGAAATATGCCGATATAAAGTTTAACTCGGTAACAGCTTTTCTTTCTTCAGAGCAATTTGCCCACTCCAAAGCCGCTGCGACCAACACTGTCTGCAAGGCACGGGACAAGAGAGCCGAGGCTGGCCCTATCCCGGATGAGTGGGACATGGAAGATCATCTGACAGCTCTGGTCGCTCGCATTTCTCCACTGAAATCCATTGGAACCGAGCTTCTAAGCGCTGGCATCCGAGTTTTCAACGCCCTATGGCCAGAGACACAAGCTCCGACCTCCGTTGCTGAGCTATCAAAGTCCCTGCTGACCGCCGAGACAAGACTCCGAGAGTGGAGATCCTCCTCAGCCCGCGCCGGAGCAGATCAAGCCCTAACCTTTGTGCTATCTTGGTATGAGGAGATTGACCTCAACGCTCTGAGATCTCTACGCGCCCAATCTCAATGGACTGAAGATCCAGTGTTGATCGAGCGCCGCAAGGAGGCTTCCTCCTTCATGGCTGGCTATGCTCAAACCCGGCGTTTCGTGCCTGGGACAGCATACTCCGATGATGAAGATTACGAGGATGATGAAGAAACCGAGTCTGACGAGGAGGCCGAGGCTGAAGCTCGCCCCACTGCCAATGTCGAAGCGGCCTCCGACATCACCAATACTCGGCCGCCAACCCCACCACCGAGACTGCTCCAACTGATCCGAGCTCTTCGCACACAGCTGCTTGAGCTCATCATAAATTTGAAACATTAAATCCCCGGAATGCCGGGCGCAGATGTAAATATACTCTAAGTATTTCGTAGTGCTACTTTTGCCTTGCTACCTCTGAATGAAAACGGCTTGATGCCGGATCACTTTTTATCAAGTCCCCGAGTTTACTTTCTCGTTTACTATACTTAATAATCTTTGCTCTTGTCTACCATTTTGGCATTCGACAGTCGAGTCACAAGATCAAAATTATAGCATACAGTACTTGTAAATTTTGAGGCAAGATTCAGAGTCATCCGACATGTAAAAAACCGGGTTAGTAAACACATATGTCGGATCATTTTCGAACCAAGTCCCCGAGTTCGTTTTCATGTTTACCACGTACCATAACCTCTGCTCTTGACTGCCATTTTGGCGTTCGTCAGTCGAGTCACAAGATCACAACAAAATAGCATACATTACTTGAGCTTTGAAACAAAGTCAAAAATCATCCGACATACAAACAACGCGGATAAAAACAGAGATAAACACAAGCATATATACAAAAGGCAGTCCCCGAGTCACGTTTCGGAGTGCCAGCACTTTATTCAAAGAAACCGAGATACATACATTATGCCCTTATGAGTAAAAGGGTCGTAGTAGAGCTACATTCCAGGGACGTTTGGTTTCCTCTCCGGATTTGTCCCTCCTGTGCTTCATGGGTTTCTGCGCATCTATAAGATAGTAAGAATCATTGTGCAGAGCCTTGCTCACAATGAACGGTCCCTCCCACGGAGGTGACAATTTATGTCGGCCTGCAGTGCGCTGCACCAGCCTGAGCACCATGTCCCCTTCTAGGAACACTCGAGGGCTGATCTTCGACTATGATAGCGTCGGAGATCTGCTGATATATCGCTGACCGAGACAAGGTCAGCTCTCTTGCTTCTTCGAGCAAATCAACACCGTTTTCCGAGCTTCTTTTGCCTCGGTTTCAGTGTACAACGCCACTCTTGGCGCATCATATTCTATGTCGGTCGGCAAGACTGCTTCTGCTCCATAGACCAGAAAAAATGGCGTATAGCCAGTTGAGCGATTCGGTGTGGTCCTTAGACCCCACAATACTGCTGGTATCTCCTCTATCCAGCATCCCGGAGTTCGAAGCAATGGTTCAATTAACCGAGCTTTTATGCCGGCCAGCACCAAGGCATTTGCTCTTTCCACTTGCCCATTTGCCTCTGGGTGAGCCACCGAGGCTATGTCCAGCCGAATTCCCTTATCAGCACAAAACCGAGCAAATTCTCCCACAGCAAAGTTTGTGCCATTATCCGAGATAATGCTGTGGGGGTAACCATACCTCAAAATGATGTCCTTCAAAAAGGTCACCGCAGTGTGTCCATCACACTTCCGGATTGGCTTCACCTCAATCCACTTGGTGAACTTGTCCACCATTACCAGCATATGAGTCATGTTACCTCGGGCTGGTTTGAATTCTCCCACCATATCTAGGCACCACACAGCAAAGGGCCAAGTGATTGGGATTGTCTTGAGTGCCGAAGCTGGTAGGTGGATCTTCTTAGCAAATCTCTGACATCCCTCACACTTTTGAACAATATCTTCTGCCTGATTCAAAGCATTGGGCCAATAGAACCCATGCCGAATACTTTAGCCACCAAGGCCCTTGATGAAGCATGATGTCCACATTCTCCTTGATGAATTTCCAGGAGCATTTCTTGCCCTTCCTGCAGCTCAACACAGCGCTGCAGCACCCCGGTCACACTCCTTTTGTACAACTCATGGTTGATGATGGTATAAGCCTTGGATCTTCTTTGTATTTGCCTGGCCTCAACTCATTACTCGGCAAACTTCCATCCGTCATGTATGTCATTATAGGTTGTGCCCATTCCGGCACAGGATGCACAGGAAATAACGGATCATCCACATCCATGAATAAACCGACATTGCCTCCTCCGACATTATGCAGCCAGTCCCCGAGACCTGCCAATCAGTCCCCGGGTTCTCCCAAATACACCCGACATCAATGTCCATGGGAGCGCTCCAGATTCCGGTTTTGCCGGGATAAATATTGACTCGGACTCTGGCGAGGGTTTAATTGATGGCTTCCTGAGATGCTCCAAGGATATGCCGGGTGGAATTGGATCCCGAGATGAACCAAGCTTGGACAGTATGTCGGCAGCTTCATTCTCTGCCCGAGGTACATGCTTGAATCGCATCCTCAAAGAATCCCGAGATCTTCTGCACATGAAACCGATATAACGCCATATTGGCGTCCAAAGCATCCCAGTTTCCCGAGGCTTGCTGCACACCAGATCCGAGTCTCCGAAGCACTCAATCCGGCGAATGCCAATCTCCTTGGCCACATTTAGCCCATGAACAAGTGCCTCATACTCGGCCACATTGTTAGATGCCGCAAAATGAATTTGCAGCACATATCTCAGCTGGTCTCGCTTTGGCGAGGTAAGAACTACTCCGGCACCCAGACCAATCTTTGTCTTGGATCCATCAAAGTGCATTCTCCAGTAATTGGAGTCAGGCAATGGTGGTTCATACTGCATCTCGGCCCAATCTACCAAGAAATCTGGCAGTGCCTGAGACTTGATGGTATCTCTTCTCTCATAATGTGGTGCGTAAGGGGACACCTCTATGGCCCACTTGGCTACTCGGCCACTTGCATCGAGCCTCACACACCACTGTGATTGAATGCTCTTGGAAGTAATGCTTCAACTTCTTGGCAGCCATATAAACACCATAGGTCATTTTCTGGTAATGAGGATAGTTTTGCTTGGACAGCGAGATCACCTCGCTCAGATAATATACCGGCCTCTGCACGGTTTTACCATTTTCTTCTCTCTCCACACAATGACTGCACTAATAACTCGGTTTGTGGCTGCAATGTAGAGCAACATCGGCTCTTTGGGCAATGGTGAAGCCAGTACTGGTGCAGTGGCTAACATCTTTTTTAACTCGATGAACGCCGCATCTGCTTGCGGGGTCCAGGTGAAGCTATCACTTCTCTTCATTAGCTGGTATAAAGGCAACGCCTTTTCTCCCAGCCTGCTAACAAACCGACTTAAAGAAGCCAAGCAACCTGTAAACTTTTGCACATCTTTAAGACATCTCGGTAATCTCATGCTTTCAATAGCACGGATCTTAGTCGGATTTACCTCGATACCTCGGATTGACACAAGGAAACCGAGTAATTTTCCTGTTATCCGGGTTAAGCTTTAACCGGAATTTCCTCAGGTTGCAAATGTTTCACTAAGATCATCAATTAGCGTGGCTTTTTCTTTAGTTTTAATGACGATATCATCGACATACACTTGCGCATTTTTACCTATTTGATCATGCAAGCATTTTTGCATGCAACGCTGGTAAGTAGCACCAGCATTTCTCAACCCAAAAGTCATAACACGAAAGCAATAAGCCCCGTATGGGGTAATAAAAGCAGTCTTTATTTGATCAACCGGGTTCAGCGGTATCTGATGAAAACCAGAATAAGCATCCAGAAAGGATAACAGCTCACACCCGGCTGTGGAATCGATCACTTGATCAATCCGAGGCAGCGGGAATGGATCCTTTGGACATGCCTTGTTCAAGTTTGTGAAGTCTATGCACATGCGCCACACCTTGATCACCAAAAGTTCATCTTTTTTCTTCTCTACCAGGACTGGATTAGCCAACCAGTCCGGGTGCAGTACTTTCATGATAAACCCAGCTGCGAGTAACTTGGCCAGTTCATCGCCAATCACCTTTCTCCTTTCATCCGCCCAACGGCGCATTGGTTGCTTTACCGATTTCATATCCGGTCTGACAAACAAAGAGTGATCAGCCAACTCTCTCGGAACACCTGGCAGGTCATGATTTGACCAAGCAAAATATCCCAATTCTCACGGAGGAAGTGACTGAGCTCGCTTCCTATTTCTCAGTTAACCCGGTTCCAATGATGGCACTGTGCTCTGGGAACGCCGGGTCAACATTGATCTTCTTTGTCTCTTTGGGCACCTGGAATGCCGCATTTTGCTCGGGTTAGACATACCCGGCATACCGAGTTGAGCTGACTGGGCCAGCGCAACCACTTCATGAATTCTCTTATTCTCAGCAGCTATGATCAGAGACTCGGCCAGACACGAGCCAGCCGAGGCACACTCCATGGAGCGTTTGTAGTTCCCCGAGATGGTGATAATACCATTAGGTCCAGGCATCTTCATTTTGAGGTAACCCATATGGGTAGATATCATGAACTTGGCCAAGGCTGGCCTGTCGAGTAGAGCATGGTATGGACTCTCGAGATCCACTACCTCGTACTCAATGCTCTCTGTTCTGCAGTTGTCCTTGGTGCCGAATAACACATCAACCCAAATCTTGCCCATAGGTGCACATGATACACCTGGCACTATGCCATGGAATGTCGTATGACTCGGCTGCAACATGTTCGCCGAGATGCCCATCTTCACCATGGTGTCTCGGTACATGATGTTGATACTGCTCCCATTGTCCACGAGAACTCGGGTGAACCTGACATTGATGGTGGGCCCGATGAATGTCGGATCCACAACTAAAGCATAACATCCCGGACTTGGCATGATCCGAGGGTGATCATCTATGCTCCAACTGATCTTCTGATCAGCCCAATTCATGTACTTCGTCACAGCCGGCATAACTGCATTCACCTCCATCGCACGCCGATGCAGGCTTTGCTTATCAGTTGGCTCAGTCACAAAGACCACATAACTCTGATGAGCCTCTCTGTAATCACTCTGGCGATACTCTGCCTGGCGGCTGGGACCAGCACTGCCATTGTTGCCTCCGACATTAACCTGGTTTACAGGCCTCGGAGCTGCAGGCCTTTGAGGAGGTGCATTCACTGGAATGGTGTTTGCCCCGGTGAGCGGTGCAGGCCTCTGTGCAGGAGATCTCTGTGGTGCCCCCATCTGCCGGTTTGCGCCTGATCCTCCCCCTTGCTGCATCATGCGCTCATACCAACTGCACTGCCGAGTAGAGTGGTTTGCGGGCCTGCGAGGGTCATGCGTGTGATAGCTGCAAGGCCCATCCAACATCGCTTCATATGTGAACCTCGGCTTATCCTCCCAAGGCTTATGTTGGCCCCCAAACTGCCTCTTCCCATCTTGGTTTTGACCCCAAGCAGGGCCATTGCTCTTCTGCCGCTGACTATTACCGGCATCTGGCTGCTCTTGATTAACAGCAGCAACTTGGTTCGAACCAGACCGCTGATCCGGTCGGTCCTCTCTTCTCTTCACCCCATAATCCTGGTGGTCACCCCGCCTGGATGGTCCAGTGTTACTGGAGTGTCTTTTACTCGGTTCCACCGAGTTCAACATGGGCTGCATTGGATCACCCAACGCATAGCTGTCCACAATCCGGATTGTTTCAGCCAAGGTGGCTGGCATTTCTCTCTGCAGCTTCTGCCACAGCATGGAGCCGTGTCGGCACCCCTGAGCAAACCATGAAATGGCCTGCGCTTCAACTATTCCTTCGCAGGAATTGCGAATAGTGCTCCACCGAGTCAAGTAATCTCGGTCATTCTCATCATTCCTCTGCTTGCACAAGGCAAGCTGCTGAGGGCGATTAGGCCTTTTGTACATGCTGGAGAAGTTGCTAACAAAGGCTTCTTCAAAATCAAGCCAACAATCCACACTGTTCTCCCGCAAGTTGTTTAGCCAGATCCGAGCTGGCCCTTCCAACATTTGTGGGATATACCTCACCGCCCAACGTCGGTTTCCCCCCGCAATATGCACTGCCGATAGATAATCTGTCAGCCAATCTTCCGGCTTAGTGCTGCCGTCATACTTCTTTGCACCTCGGTTCAACTGAAAGTGATGCACTGGTGGCTCCCTCATGATCCGAGGTCCAAAGCATGCAGGGCCAGGTGGACCTTGCTCTTCCAGTATCTCCGACATATAAATCATGTCCAGCTTGTAACGTGCATCATTTACCGACAGCTGGCGCGGTCTCAACCGAGAAGCACTATCATATCTCGGATACCCGGCTCTCTCCATAGCCGAGTAACCATCATCATAACGATTGGCCGCATGGCCAACACCTTGTGGCTGCTGCAGACGCCCGACACTCTGCTCTTGCCGAGGCTGGCTTTGCACAGGATACCGAGGTGGATAACCTCGGCCAGCTGAGTTACTTCTTCCTGCACCGGGATTACCCGCACCGGGATAACTCTTACCCCGGCCAACACTGCCCTGCACAACTAACTGTTTTCCAGCCTGTGCCGGGTCATACGTCTGTATCTGTTTGTTTCTACCAGAGTTTACACTCCGGTCACGGCTTCCACCGATATGCGGTGAAGAAGCTTGCCCCTTGGACCTTTCACTTGCCCCTTTAGCCGAGTGAACCAACCCGGACCCACCTGCAGCTGTGTTGCCCTTGAGACAGGTTTCATTCTGCCGTACAGCAACACTCACCAGCTCATTAACTCGGTCTTGTTGCTTACGGCGAGCTTCTTCGGATAGACCAGATAACTCGGCTCTAGCTGCCTCGGCTGCTCTAAGAGTTTTAGCAGGAGAGCTATACATAGGCTTCTCCACCAAAACAAGGCTAGGAGTTTTACCAGAACTCGATCTACCATCTCTCTCAATCTCGGCATTGAGATCTCTGCCCCTCTGGCGCACTTCATCTAAGCGCTTGGGGTGAGTAGCTATGGGGGTAAAACCATGAGCTTGGTTATACTCACGGAGGGTTATCCCAAAATCTCTCCTGATCTCGGCCACCTCAATGGCCTCTTGATGCAGCTTCTGCCGCTGCACCTCTAGCTCGGCTGCTGTCTAGGTAGCATCTGCCCCGGTAACTACCGGCACAGCCAACTTCTCTATCAACTCCTCAAGGGGAACAGGTCTCACCGGCACTTGCGATGCACCAGCCTGGTCTCGGAGGTGCCCATCTCCTTCCAGCGGAGGCTTTGCCGTTCTGGCGGCTTTGTCGGCGGGATCGCCGGCATTGCCTCGGCCAGCACCACCTACTGGTCCTGTCATCATGACCTCTGCGCAGCTCCCGAGACGGGCGACATGCCGGCCACGAGCCGCACATACAGCAGGGGGATCTTCTGCTACAAGCACCTGCTCGGGGTACTTGCAGATAAACTCGGTGGCGACGTAGACCTCGAACGTGCCGAAGTTTACAAGGCAGCCGTTCCTCGGTAGCGGCTTGCTGCCGAAGCATCCCGCGTTGTCGCTGATGAAGTTCAGCGAGCCGAGTCTGTGGACAAGGCCACAAACCACGCGCTCGCCCGAGGCGATGATGGAGCCCGTCCGGATGAACACACCAGCCAGCGCCTCTGTCAGCCCCACGGTGGGCGCCAACTGTCGTGGTGTGAACACGGCAGATGCCATAGGATGGCTTGAGTTGGGGCCGATGGACGCTGGTGATACCGGGGAGGGCTAGCGCGCTGAAGAGCGCACACGGAAATGGTGAAGCACACGCAAGAACTACCCAGGTTCAGGGCCCTCGAGAGGAGGTAAAACCCCTACTCCTGCCTGTCTGACTGAGATATCTCTCTGTGTACCGAAATACAGAGGTGCTCCTTGAGCTGTATGATCCAACAATGGATGTCTAGCACTAGCTAATAGAAGAAACAATAACACAGCGGGTCGTCCCTCTCGCAGGAGGGGGTGGAGGCCTATTTATAGGCCTCAACCGAGTTACAGTGCCACCACTAAAGTCCAAACACTACGGTCCAAACACTACTGTCCAAAACCGACACTGTAGCCGTCACATCCGAGTCAACCTCAAGCTCATGATGACCCCCTCTGCCACCGACACGCACGCATGTGTCAGCTTCTTGGTCATCATTGTGACCTCTGTCAGGGACACGCAGTGCCTCGAGCCCAGGGTTACCTCGTCTTCTGCTCCCCTGGTGTCAGAGATAAGCATGCCGGTCAGCTTATCCTTATCCTCTGCACCTTATCCTCTGTCACGCTCCCGTGTCAGGCGGGACGTGACAGAGACATTGACTTTGCGCCTATGCTCTTTAACTCGGCTTGTATATCTCGGAATGTTTGAGTGCCTCTCCTCCTTAACTCGGGATTCTTTCCTGCACACAGCAAAAGACAAGGAGATACCGACATTCGTATGTCGGTCCACGTACCTCGGTTAGCCTAACCCGGCCCCTTCTGGGATTGGTCTTACCTCGGCTTACAGCTCTATATCTCGGCCCTTCTGGCCAAGACATGTCGGATTACTTCAGCAATGAACCTCTGCCTCTCCTAAGCCGTGTTATCTCGGTTGTTATAAATCTCGGTCCACCCCTGGACACTGTTTATTCCTTACCATGACCCTACCTCGGGGTAGCCCCCCGACAGTAACAAACATTCGCCCCCTATCTCGTACGCATCCGGAGCGTCCAAACCAATTAATGGTTCGTGTCCCCCTCCTGCCAGCGCAAATAAGAGGGAGCCCCGACGGCTTGCGATTCTAGTGCTAAGCCTACGCTGCTCCCGAACGCCCCTATAGCCTGCACCATTGGTTGTTCGTGCAGCAGCAACGGGAAGGCTGAAACCTCATCATGTGGTGCCAAGGTAGTGCCTCTGAATACCGGAGGGCATCCACATCATCACGCGCACATCTACTCTCTCTGTGTTTATGCACTTTGGGTGATCCAGATGCTAGCAGTGTGCAATATGTGTCCCTAATGATGATCTAAACAACGAGCAGACTGGAGACTGAAGGACATAACAATTCAGACTGGAGACATTTAGACGTTGATTATGTTTGTCCTGAACCCAACAGACGAGTCAACAGCTTCTGCCCAACTAGTTCTGAGGAGCTGCTGATATCGTCCACTAGACCAAGCCCAGTCTACATATAATAACATAGAGGATCAGGCACTTCAATCTGACGCCAGGAAAATAAAATTTCCCCCTTTATTAATCATGTTATTCGCTTCCTTTTTTTCCCGTTATGCAAAGGGAGGAGGCATTACAGTGTTATACATACATCACAAGCATCAGAGCTCGGGTTAATTCCGCCAACTCCTCCAGCCGTATTCGCCTACCACGTTCCCTCGTATAGAATCCATGGTTATTCAGGTCAGGGAACGCCCGGTATTCTTCCTCCGGTTCATATACCTCTCCCCGCGTTGCCCTATGGTGTCCCTACTTGCTTCTATGGTGTAAGTAGGCTGGTAGATTCGGCTACCTTACCTCCCAGCCTCTGTTCTTGGTGGGGGATTGAAGCTAAGCCTCTTCCTATATACAGCTGGACCGGTGGAGTATTCAGATACTAGCTGCATGAACATGGAGGACTTGTCCTCCAAAAGCCTCTGGGGTGTGTCGAATTCTGTGATTTTACCTGAAATAAAAAACACGAGATAGATTCCCTGTAAAGGCTGTCGGCCTGACTTTGTGTGCATAGCAAAACTGGCTGTCAAGGAGCATGTTATCTAACTAGGAATGGAAAAGTCGAGTTGGTTAATGTGTGGAGTAGCATGTACCATCACTAAGCACCAGAACTAGGTCACTGTCGATGACTGTCGGGATCCTGTGTGCAATAGTACAGACAGTGCAATCCTCGAATTCACTGCGGATAATCTTTTGAATAAGATTATCTGTAGCTGTGTCCACTGATGCAGTTGCCTCATCAAGAACCAAAATTTTCGCCCGCTTAAGCAGCGCCCTACCCAGTGCAATAAGCTGGCGCTGCCCCACACTCCAGTTATCCCCATTCTCCAGCACTGCAATGGCACCACAAATATCCGGAAAACAAATAACTTTGCATCAGAAAGAGCCATGCTTTACACTCACAATACTTGCTCGTCAAATCAAAGTTAGAACAAACCTGGACTGTCCAGTTTTTCTTCCTTCAAACGAATGACATCTCCTAGCTGGCACTTTTCTAGTGCCTGAAAGCAAGAGTCCTCTTCCATAAGGATCACTACAGGTTTAACACAACGATAGCATGAAAGTGACCAGGGCATACCTCCCAAATCTCATGATCAGGACGCTCTTCAAGAGGGTCAAGATTCATCCTAATAGTACCCTCAAACAACGTCGGATCCTGAGGAATGATGCTCAACCGTGACCTCAGATCATGAAGGCCAATTGCAGAAACATCAACGTCGTCGATGATAATTCTCCCTGCAGTAGGTTCAATCAGGCGGAAAAGAGCCTGAATAAGAGTAGATTTACCACTTCCAGTTCGCCCTACAATCCCAATCTTTTTCCCTCCAGGAAAGATACAACTGACTCCATGCAGGACAAAGGGAAGGTCATCCTTGTAGCGGACCTACGATATATTTAGGACAAGCAAAATAAGATGCCTTAAATAAAGTGAAGTATGTTCTTCAGCTTAGGACGGGAGACAACAGATTACACATGGCTGGTCATTATACATAACGAAGAGCAAACGAATGAGGTGACAAATAAATTGCTAACGGCTACAAATTTACCTTCAGATCAATCAGTTCAATGTTTCCATTCTCAGGCCATGAGGATGGGGGGCGGCAATTCTCAATAACCAGTGGCGCTTCACTAGGAATCTTGCAATACTGATAAATACGCTCAACAGAGATGATTCTGTTCTCTAATTTACAGAAGCTCAATATCCACCTTGACATTCGAGCATTCAAGTTGAGTCCATATGTGACAGCAAGCCCCGCCATACCTATCAAATTGGAAAGCTTGTTTAGACTCAGAAGTATATTTAACTGGAAAATACAAGTTTTCTAGTGAACTTAACAAGTGAACAATTGGGTAAAACAAGATAATTAAGTAAAACAGAATGGCATGTGAGAGACCAGATAAGACATACTTGGTTCAATCGTTCCAGGAGGAAAGCTCACGAGTATTGCCATGCAGAAAGCAAAAACAAAAGTTGAGAGCAATTCCATTCGCAGGCAAAGCCATTCAATAGCTGCAAGACTGGAAAATAAAGGCCGAGAAAAACAATCGAGCAGGTAAAGATTTCTTTTCATAAATCTTTTCTCTTGACCAAACCCTCTGATGGTAGCAGCACCAGCAATTGACTCACTAAACAAATGGATCACTGGAGACTTCTGAACGCTCAAGATCCTAGTCAGTTCTCTCGATGAAGCAATATAATATCTCTGCAAATTTATGGTATTTATTAGTAAAACCCCACTCTGAGGAATGTCATGGTAGCAAGTCCATTATCTATTGTGTAATGAAGATCTTTATGGAAGTCTTTTTGGCACTCAATATCATCAACAAATCCAAAACAATAGGCCTTGTGCTTTAAAATGAGTTCAATTTACATGTTTATTACTTTCATCCTGAACATATGTTTCCTGGTTAATTGGCTGGTTAACTGCCAGAGGTGGACAACATTATGTGCACCTTCTTTTATGGATTTATTAGGTGCCTAACATTGCTAACTACTTTATTTGCATTATGATCTCCATTGAAGAATTTAGGATCCGAGGTTAAGGTCAGCACTACAGAAAACCTGAAAGTTTAGCAATTTACCTGCATCCACATGCATCCGATTGCCATGGGAACTATAAGAAACAGAACTTGCCATGTGACTTTGCTCATGACAGCAACGATTCCAAGGAGTTGAATTGTTGTTGATGCAAATCCCCCTAGCCTGAATGCTATATCAAGGTCCACAACACTTTGGTCCACAGAAACCTGATATGAAGTATGATTGAGAAATTTAGGAATTGCGAATTATAAAAGGCACACATAACATTGTCAAATACAAACTAGGAGCAACAGCATGATTTAAACTTACTCGATTCAGAATTCGTCCAGATGGTGTAGTATCGAAGAATGACATGGGCGCTCGAAACACACACCTTAACATTTTTATAAATAGCTTCTGAGCAGCCGCTAAACCAAATGTAGCTACAAGAAGGCTTCTCACAAACACAAACAACGAACTCCCAAAAGCAAGGCACATATAAACAACAAGAAGAACCACACTATCTGTCTTAGGTGCATCCCCTTCTGTTTGTGGGTTCGCCCATGCCATCCACCAGTTACTGGCAATCTGAAGAACTTGGAACATGGTTTGAGCCAAGACAATGAGTGGTATCAGTGTACCTTTGTAGGCTTCCCCCATATATGACATATAAACATTTAAGCTAACTCTTCCTCGCTCCCTCTCCTCCTCTTGAACAGTACGCTTCTTCTTACGCTCTTGACTCTTTTTCTTATCCTTTATTCCGCGTGGACTAGACGAATTACCATTTTCAGATACTTTATTTTTCAGGTTATCGATATTGCTAACACTGGGTGTCAACCTTTTAATAGGAACAGATGGAGCGACCTCTCCATCAGAATCTTCAGAAAAATCCATGGTCTCGATAGCTTCCTTATGAGCAGAAACCAGAGCACTGAAATCAGTTCCAGCTTCGAGAAGATCATCATATTTTCCAGCTTGGGTGATATGACCATCCTTAAGAACCTGCACCATGACAAGAGTAAAAATGAGAGATTAAGAACCCATTATCTCATAAAATGATAAAAGGCTAACGAGAAGTATTATAGTAGAAGATAAATGTGCTTTCATGTTGAAAAGTGTTAAAACAGGTTCATGCAGAACCTGTTGTATTACTCTCAACAGGAAAATATGGATCAATAACACGACGCATTGAACAACTCGATGAGCTATTAGAAGCTTGAAGCAGAATATCTATGCGCATAAGCCACTATAATGTATTTAGATTGTGAGAAAAATATTATTACCAATATCAAGTCGGCAGCTGGTAGGAACTCAACTTGATGTGTTACATAAATTACAGTTTTGCTAGCTAGTGCGCTCAGTATATAGTCCTGCAACACAAAAGCTGACATGTTACGAAACAGAAGAAACCTTTAGAAATAACTAGAATAAGGTAGTGGAGGTACAGACCTTAAATAGATCACTCCCAGTATGAGCATCAACAGCACTGAATGGATCATCAAGCAAATAAATATCAGCATCTTGGTATAGTGCTCTCGCAAGCTGCACTCTCTGTTTCTGACCTCCACTCAGATTAATGCCTCTGTCACCAATGACAGTCTGATCTCCGTACTGGAGCAACTGAAGATCTTTCTTCAGGGAGCAAGCCTCAAGAACTCTCTTGTAACGCGGTCTGTCCATTGGAGTGCCGAAAAGAACGTTCTCCTCAATATTTCCAGACTGTATCCAGGCAGTCTGAGGAACATAAGCTGTTGTACCACTGACCCTGACCTGAATATGGAGTAGAAGGAAAATGTAATTAAACTGCCATCAAATTTAGCATCAACTTTTTTTATGCATGTACTTACTTGACCACACAGTTTGGGTATCTCTCCAAGTATACAGGACAATAGACTTGATTTACCAGAACCAATCACACCACAGACTGCTACTCTCATGCCTCTCATCACAGTAAGGTGTATATCAGAGAGTGTGGGGGTTGAACCAGATGGATTCCAGGAGAAACTAGCATCCTTAATATCGATTGCCTTGTCTGTACTACCCTGTGGAACACTTATTGTTGCATCATCTGGCAATTCCTCTTGCCGCAAAAAGTGGGACAGCCGGTCCAAAGACACCCTCGTCTGAGCAATCATGGAGATGAGATCTGGGAAATTCCTCAGAGGTTCTTGAAGGATCCTAAATGTTGCTAAAGCAGAAAGAACACCTCCGGCAGTGAGCTCGCCACCAAGCAATATACAGGTACCGAAAGTTATGACCGCGACAAAGATTGGCGAACTCCAGAAAACGAACGTAACCGCGGCCTGCGAGTACAAAGCCCACTTGAGCCACCTGCATTCCACGTTTCTCATCTCTTCAAGCATAAGCCTGTACCGGTCCTCCCAGGCCTGCAACTTAAGAATTCTCATGCTCTTCAAGCACTCTGAAGTCTTGCGCATGCGCTCATCCTTTGCTGCCATTAGCTTATCTTGGTAGTGCTCCTGCAGCTTCGCCACAGGAACTGAAGCAGCGATCGACAGCGTGGTGGCTACCAATGTCGAGACCGTGGCGATCCCGACATTCTTGTACAGGATGGCGAGAGCGAGGATGATCTGCAGTGGAAGCATCCATATGTCATGAAAGTACCATGCATAGTCCCCCACCCTCTGCACATCAACCGCCATGTAATTCACAATCTCACCGCTCGTATGGCTCTGCTTCGAGGCGTTCGACAGCCTGAGACCCTTCCTGTACACCATGGCGGTCAGCCCGGACTTGACATGGATCCCCATGACGTCCACACCCAAATACCACTGGCGAGCAGTGAGCGTCTCGATCAACTTGGATACGAAAAAGACGGAGGCGAGGATGTAACCTTCGTGGGGGAAGGCGATCTTGCCACTGAGGTAGTCCACAAAGTAGCTGATCAGGTAGGGGCCAACATAGGACACGACGGTGTTCACCGCGGCAAAGGAGCCGTTGATCGCCGCCTCGCGCCAGAAGGACCTGAGTATCGCCCACGCCAGCGACGGCTCCTTGCCGGGCACTCAGCCCGCTGCCGCTCGTAGTTACTGCTCATGGCCTTGTAGCAAAACTTGGAACGGTCCTTGTGAGCCAGCAAAGGTATGTCTGCCAGCTCGAGCGGCCTCTTGGCCCCGACCGAGAGCAACGGGCTAAGCCACGACAGCGTCGCCAGGCTGAGGATCCCGGCATCCCCGTAGGGGGTTATCCGAAGGCACCCAGGCTCCTCCTCGGCGTCTCTCCGCTGCTGCGCGCCGAGCAGCAGCGGATCGTGGAGCACGCCGCCGTCGTCATCACTGAACTCCAGCTCCACGCCGCTGGACCCCATCAGGCCGACCAGGCAGAGGAACCGAGCGCCGGCAGCGCGGCGAAGTTGGCGGCGACGTGCGCGTAATCGGGGGAGCCGTCGGGGTCCATGAGCCGCGTGGAGTCGTCGTAGGCGACGGCGAGGGAGAGCGCGAAGGCGAGCACCCACCAGACCCGCACGAGCGACGGGAACCTGCCCCAGCCGCCGGCGCGCGCCCGCATGGCCAGCGCCAGCAGCGCCGCCCAGGCCAGCGCCTGCACGGCCGGCAGCAGCAGCGCCTCGGCGGCGGCGAGGCGGGGCCATGCGGACGCGACCTCGTAGCCGAGCGCGGCGAGCTGCACTAGCAGCGCGTAGGCGCAGCAGGCGAGGGCGGCCCCGTACCAGGCGCCCGCGGTGGGTGACGAGGCGGCGGGCGCCCCCGCGGCGTCGTGGACGTCCCGGCGGCGGGGCGGCTTGAGGCAGGACGCGCAGCGGGAGGCGAGGGCGCGCGCGCCGCGGAGGAGCAGGAGGAGAGCGCGAGGGCGAGCAGCGCCGCGTGCGCGGCGGCGGCGGCGGCCTCCGCGACGGGGAGGGGCAGCTGGTGCTGGAAGTGCGGCATTGGGAGGGGATCGGGGGCGTCGGGAGGGGGAGGAGGGGCTTAAAAGGCATTGGGGGCTTGCCACGGCAGCCTGGCCAGGGCAGGGGCAGTGAGGTAGGCTTTCCCGGCCGAGCTCTGGGGTGTGGGCGGCGGGCTACGGCCACGACAAAGGAGGGATTTTGGCCGGTACCGCGGCCGGGCTCCCCGGGATTCGGTGGATTTCGGCTGAATGCGGCGGCGGCGCACGCGCTAACTGTGGCTATTGAATGCTCTCGGCCGCGGTCGGACCCCTGCCTGCCGCAGCTGCTGCTGCGACGTGTGTCCTTCTTCCTCGATCTCGCGACTGCGTGTCGCTGGTGCCGCGCCGCGTGGTGTGGAGGTGGAGATGCGGTGAGGTGAGGAGTAGGTGGAGGATTTGGGGGTGGATGGGCGGCGGTGGGAGAAGAGAAGAAGGGTAGGGATGATGCAGCTGTGATTTTCACTACGGATTTTGGCTTTCAGACGATGACGAGCCAGGCACAACCCAACCTGGTTATAAAGATGAAGGAGAGTTCGGTGTGGTCTTTTCCTCCTCCTCCCGGTCCGGACCGGGACCCTTTGGCTTTGGGGATGCAAAGGTTTCTATTTATTGCGTTTCACTATTTATTACTCAATCTAGTCCATGTCTAACAAAACCAACAAAAAACACATTGGTTTGTTTGAAAAATGCGTGTGCAATTGACATAAAACTAGATAAGTTCACAAATCTTGCGATGTTTCTGCGAGCAACCTAGCCATCTGAAGACCTCTCACTCACCCTCTTTCCTCTGCACTGGGAGGGGAAGAGAGCCTCCACGCCCCGTCACCTTGGACGTGCTTTTTTCAGTGGTGATGGTGATGGCCTCGTCGAGGAGTGTGGTGATGTACATCAGGGTGCAGGTGGGATTGTTGGCGGGAGGCCCACGCCCACCCCACATCTGCCGCATATGTTAAGTGGGAGACCCACTTAAGCCCACATATTTTTATGTGGGATACATGAGTTTAGTGGGATGCCCAAAAAATGTTGTTTCTGCTAGATTGATCCGCTGATCGGTCGGCTGGAGAAACCCGAGCTGTGGATTCCCACGTACCCCCTATCCAAACACCATGAACTGTACCAGGTTAGATCAGATCGCTCGTACCGAAGAAAAGCAGCAGTTTATGGGTGCAATGGAGAAGGTCAACCGCGGGTGGTATTGGATTGGGGATCTATGGTTCTTGCCTCTGGCGGCATAGGGGACGGATGCGAGCGCAAGATGAGGGGGAAGCGGATTTGTGGCTCTGGCCTATTGGGTGAGTGCTAGGGATTGGAAAAGGGAAGACCTCTGTCGCCCGGAGCATGAGGAGGCGGCGGTCCGGCCATGGGAAGGTAGCCGACGAGGGGAGGCAGGGGCGGCACCGGCAGCAGATGGAGCGAAGTAGGAATCTATGGAGTCAGAGAGGGATTGGGAGGCGTCTCGTCGCCTCTTTCTCGGATGAGTTCGATGCTCGACGATGTGGGGAAGACGTGGGCAACGTGCGCAGTCCCAGATATCCCACGTAACCTCGACTCTAACACGTGGGTGTCCACGTACGATTTTAAGTGGGCTTGGGCAGTGGGCGCCATGGGCAGCCCACTCCCACCTGCACCCTGAGATGTACATGCTTGTCGTCTCTCCAGAACGGCGAGATTAGGTTTTCGTACATGGGTTATGTCGATGAGGTGTCAGCATTGTTTCTTTTCTTGGTTTCCATACATGGGCTTGAAGCACACACACGAGGTAACTTCTTCTCCGGGAACAATAATCTGGTTCACCATTTCAGGATATCAGGCAATATAATCTTGCGATACAAGAATCTGGCGGTGCAACATCTTCAGAGCCAATATATTCCATATTTGTAGGGAAAAGGATGGAGCTACACAAAATTTTGCTCAACAGGTCACGTTCTGAGCCTACCTTCTCTTTCATAAATTAAGCTCATAGGGAAATCTCCTGCTCGTACCTCAATTTTTTTCTATTCGGCGGTGTATTCCTCTTTGCAACATGCTTCTGGGCTGAATAAATCTCCGGCGCCTCCCACAGTTCTACTACCCTCCATTCCCATTTACAAGGCGCACGTGTTTTCCAAGATTCACGTTTGACAAAATATATTTCTTTAAATTTTATACAAGGTTCAACTTTTTGTGTCAAATTTATCTCGACAAAACAAAACGTGGGCGCTTTACAAATACTCCAAGAAATGGAAGGTGTACAAGGCTGGAAAGAACTAGAGCACTTCACTAGTCACTACGTACCTGATTCCTTGACACCTGGTTTGGTACTTGGTAGTGATGGGCAAGAGGACGAGGTGACACCGATATGTATGGGCTATATATATATACACGTATACAGTTTGTTGCAAAGTGAGGAGCGGGCAGCACCACCGCATTGAAAATGTTGGATCTACTATCATCAACTTACTGTAGAAACGAACAAAAGCATACTACACCTATGAGACTATCTTTGCAGGGTCATGAAGGAGGAAAAAAAGATGCTCGATCTTCTAGTCCGGCCGAACAAAGCCATGTGAGACTATTTTTCCATTCCTCAGTGCGCCATGACCGTGTTTACAATATCGTCGTCGTCCCCGTCGGCGACGGCGAGCGGCAAGGGCCAGTCAGTGAGTGCAGTGTGCACCGGCCGGACCGCCGGAGTGTGCTTGCTCTGTTGCTCACATGGTGCAGCATGCATGTGCCGGGAAGCGTTTATTCCCGGGAATGTCGTCGATTTATTTAATGCCCTACCGAATAAAGAAAGAGATCGATGCGGTTCGATGGAGGGATGGATCTTGGTTCTCGATCTGCCTGGGCTCAACAGCTCACCTCGATCTTTATTCCCTACAATAAAGTAAAGAATTAATTATTAGTACTCCGTATTACACTTTTGGTGACAGACACTGGTGCTCCCTATTATGATGTACGTACACGCTTACAGTACGTTCTCACGTGGACCTAGTACGTCGCTGTAGGATTAATTAATTAATTAATTAGTGTGTGATTGTCGGATGCTATACCACCGGTCTAATTCACCATTTTTCATCCAACGAACGATATTATTTCTACTAACTGATTAGTTGATAAAACAAAAAAAGTTAATGTGTAATTTAATTCTTTTTATCAATGCATGTAGAGAAATTTCTTGTTAGTACATGGATAAAAAAATAAATTACATAAATCTAGAAATTATTGATAATGCATTGATATTTGAATATTTATTGATAATTTGTGCATGGATCGTAAAGCATTTAGACGTTTTAGATAAGCGGGTGAGATCCTCATGGTTGTGGAGTTGCATTTTCCCGGATAGGAATCACTATGTGGGACAGCTGCACCAGCCGGATGCAGGCTAGTCCCGTGATGCAATTTTGTTGTGTGGTGTGTTTTTGTTGTGTTTTGTAGGCTAGCGTCGTGCGTGTCTCCTCGCTTGTGCGGTTTTTTGCTTCGGTCTTTTTCTTATAAATGGCTCTACAAAGCGTGTATGATGTTTGACCCGTTTTTTCTTGTAAACTGGATCAACTCTATTCTATTTAACCGAATCGTGGATATCGACAAGTTAAGTTTTAGAAAAAACGCCAAGTGAAGTGTGTAGCTACGTACGTGGCGTGCATGCGTGAGACTGGTCTAGTGAGGATAGCACGCACGAATTAAGATGTCAACGGAACGGTGAGATAGGTCGATGAGCGCACAAGTACTACGTACCTACGTGCCCCGTTTGAGTATGACAGGGAGTGCATGTCGGACCAACGGCCGATCAGGAATTCAGGATCGATCTCCATTAACACACATGCATACTAATTAGTGGAGTATATAATGGCGCTTATATAGCCAGGCCAGAGTGTTTGGTTACGTAACTACCTGGGATTTTTCAGTGCACGCGATCGATCGGTGATGAATTTGCCAATGGCCAGTCAAATATTTTGGTTTTTTTTTAAAGCATACGTATATATTATATCAGAGGATAAAAACAGAGTACAATACACGTACACACCGACAGAAAGGTCCGGAAGGACACGTAGGTCCATACAAATTGCAGAAAAGCCCTCGAAGAAAGAAAAAATTGCGAACGAGTCCTAGGAGAGCTCTGCAGCACCACCCGAATCCGCCGCTCGTCTCCGGCGATGAAACACCGCAGGAAGAAGCAGCAGTACCAGCATACCGGAGGAGGAAGAAGCCCCATCGCCTGGAACGGCTTTATGAACCACCAAAGAAAGTACCGAAGTACCCACCTTTCGCTGTGGCGCGCGGGTCGGGGAACTGCCCCGGGCTCATCTTCAACCTCCAGATCCGGCGAGTCCCGTCGACGGCGTCGAGGAAGAACACCAGATCTGCCTGCCACACACCGCAGAACCAGCACGAACCACACCAACCTTCCGGCCGCCGCTAGCCACGAACGACTAGCAACCGTAGCTCCTGCACACACACCTCGATCTCCCCGGTGACGCTGGAGAGAGCGCCATCCAGTCGCGGACGGAGACGAGGACCAAAAGTCCAAAGCATGGCCGCCGCCGCGCCGACGACCCCGCCTAGACACACAGGCTCCGCAACCCTCCGACGACGCAGCACGCCGACGACGAGACAGGGCGGCGGAGAACCTTATTCGTCGGGACGGCGGCGGCATCGACCACATCCGCCCGAAACCCTAACTAAACCAGCTACCCTAAGCTAGTAGTACACAACTCCCACCGGCGATTCGAACCCCCTCCTCCTTCCGTCGGCACCGAGGCCGGCGAAAGGGAGGAGGACGCCGGAATCGCCGGGGAAAAGGAATCGCCCTCTTTCGCCTCTGTACTGTAGCAGGGGAGAAAGGGGGAGAAAGGTTTGTTGGTCGTATACTCATCAAATATTTTGGTTGATAGCTCTCGCACCTGGCCAATAGTCTCGACCGACCTAATTTGCGTACGTATGTGGTGACACAATCCAAGTCTGCTTTCTTCCCTTTACATACTTTTATTTACATAGAAACTATAAAAGTGTTGTACCCTATCGCCGATTTGCCGAGTGCTCCTGTCCCAGTGATCCTGCTTCAGAGATTTCGTACTCCCGAGAAGTTACGGTGATTCTGATTTTAAACAAATCGAAAATAATATTTACTAGTTTTAAATGAATAATATTTACTAGATGCTCGTGCCACGTACGTACAGGCACGAGCATGAGCTCATGCTGTGGGGAGGTGCGCCAGGTGGACCCGCGCCAATACAATACAATAAAATAAATAAAGATCGGATAGGGCTGCCAGGTTTTTAGAACCCGATTCCCGTGCCCGGCGCCGAAGGTGGTCATCGTCGTCGTCTCCGTTAGGAGCGGCAAGCACACCGGCCGGAAACTAAAAGGTTGCAGACGGGTCGTGCCCGTCTCCTCCCCTTCGTCCCGAGAGAGGAGAGGCGATTTTCTGAAAACCGCCCGGTCAACCCACCTCGCCGCCGCGGATCCGGCCGTTTCCTCCCCTCCGCCGGCTGCTCCGGCAGCGGGAGGGTGGGGGAACGCCGGATCTCGGTGTGTACATAGTGTAGGGTTTGCTAGGCTCGTTGCCGGCGGCGCTCTGGAGGCGGGGGTGCGGTTGGTGGTGGTTTTGGTGGCGGCGTTCTTCCCCTTCGCCGGTGGTGTTCTTCGGAGCTTCGCCGTGGAGCGGCCGCCCTCCTCGTGCTCGCAGCGCCTGGGTGCTGCCGTGCGCGAGTTCCCCGACCCCTGGCTGGATCCGAGGCGACGGATCTGGTGGCTGGGGTCGCGGGCGGATCCTTGGGCTCGTCGAGATCTTCTACATCTTCCGGCATCGGCGACGATGGCGGCCGAGGCAAGGTGGTTTGGAGGGGCTAGGGGGGCGCTCGCCCGGGTCGTTCATCGACAACAGCTCCGCCGCGGCGCGGCGGACGGGCACGGCGGCGTCTCTCATAGGGCTAAGTTTTCCCTGACAGCGGCAAGAAGGCGGCCGATCGTCCTCGTCTCCGGCGCCGGTGATGTTGAAGCTCTCGCTGCTTGTGGTTCCTTTTCCTCTACGTATTGTGCTTCTGTATTTCTACTGTGTACGTTGTACGTGGTTTTCGGTTGAATATACGTGGTGAAAAATGCAAAAAAAAAAGCACACCGGCCGGAGTCCATGCTGCAAAAGCGTTTATTCCCCGGGAATGAATTGTCTTGAGCAGCTTGCTAGCTAGCTGGCGTATATATATATTGCCAAGAAAAAACAAAGAAAAGGTTCGATTTAATTGCGCATGGATGGATCTTGATTCTCGATCTACTGGCCGGGGCTGGGCTCACATCGATCGACGTCTCTATAAACCAAATGTATCTCTCCATGACACCATATATACCTCGAATATATTTCCAAGGGTATGTGTACATGTAGATACCTCGAATACACATACCCAAGGGTATGTGTACCTCCTATATACCCAACATGTGCATACCCAAGTTAAAGGTGTCATCTACATACCCAAAATGTATTGTATTCTATCCAGGTGCCCGGGCACCAGGGAGCACCTGTTAATTTACCTATATATATATATATATATATATATATATATATATATATAAACAATGAAATGATTATTCCACTTGTGGGGCAGCGAGTGGTGTTCCGTATGCACAGGGGCGGAGCCAGGATTTAGACATGGGGGAGGGGCGACCAACCCAACAATTTTTTTTTGACGCACTGAGCCTTTCAAATAGCCTTCAGGATTAATCTTGCCAATTCAATAGCAGACAAATCACAATTTAGAGCCAAACTATGCCTCCTGCTTTCAAAGTGTACTCCACCAGACTTGAACACGGGAAATCATTGCTGATTGGCTTGGCTAGCACCTCTACTAGGTTTAATATGTGTGCACACACTCCAACAAATATGTATGTGGCATACCAGCGTAGAGCGTACCTCCAGATTCAAGTGCTTGATCAGGTAATGACATGGGAGGTCGACGATGGTGCGGCACCACAGCAGTTGTCGGCATGAACAAAGCGACTTGGAGAAACAATACTAGCTAGACTCCATGTCCTGTTCTGCTAGAGCCTGTTGTTTGGTGTAGTTCGTGAGTAGGGAGCGGGGACAGACTTCATGGCAGATCGATCGAGTGAGAAGGATCAGAACTATTGTTTTAGGCTAATAAGCACGGGATTAGATTTATTTTAGCGGGAGGCGATTAGATCTGGCGGATTTGTCCTGGACAAACAGAACGCAAGGCTGGGAAAATAACTGAGCTCCAAACCTAAACAGAGGTATCCTTGGTGGGCTACGGTGTGTAATGATGGCGTGAATATCTAGCTGAGATGGGCCTTTACTACTAACTAGCATGGTGGCCCTCGCAAATGCGAGGGCAATATCTAAGAAGTTTGTTATAATTTTGAAGGACAACTCTTATTTTAATACTTTATACATCATAACTTTAAATAAATAATTTTGTAAATATTAGATCAACTATACCTAAACAGTCTTATGAATCTTACCAAGTAAAATATTTGGAATTGTGCCACACTATTTTGCTGAACTATCAGTGTTTGTGTGATATACCCGTTCATATTTGTTTCTTGCTTTCACCATGTTTCTACACAATCGGGCACTAAGACGTGACTTAGTGAACTATAGAGATAACTTTTCGCACTGTATTACATACAAATAGGCGTGTATATCCGAATATTAAAATTCAAACTATCACACATCAATATTAGTCTATTCTAATATTTCTTTTCACACTATTAATTATACTACAATTGTATGATTTTGGCTTGTCGGGTTTCTATGTTCAACCGTTTGAAGCATTAATTGTCACGACTATAATCCAAGTCACAACTGTACTTTACTTTTAAAGTGGAGAAATATATTTACCATATAGTAACTCATTGGCCAAATGTGAGGTGAGATTGAATTTTTTGTGTCCAAACTATTTCTTACAAAATTATTTAAATATTTAAAACATTGTAGAGTTATAATGTAAAGTGTTCTCTAATTGTTGGGTCCTCTTGATTGTGAACTGCGCTATTTTCATATTACCTCCGAAGAAGTAAAGTAGTGTTGATTGTTACCGACCTTTCCAAGAAGAGCGACTCAACTGGCCTGCAATTTTGTAACGGGTTCGCTTTGAGCATCTACAATCCAAAACACTTAAGGAGGCGCTTAAGTAATAAAAATAATTGGAGTGAATAAAATATGCATGTTGGGAAGTGCTTATTCCTCGCAACGCAGGATGCTAATTTTACTCGTATGGACGCACCATTTCTATGCAGGGTTGGGCGACTCTTTTTGCGCCAGACGTTGGATCGCCAACTAACAATTAAGATGCAGATCTTAGGTTGATGGCATGCGAAAAATTAAGATGTAGATCTTAGGTTGATGGCATGAGAAAAATATGACATGCTCAAGAAAATACAAAGTTGTATTAGATAGATCATGTGTAACCGTAGCAAATTTGTGAATCTCTTAGTAATCTCATCTCGGGTTGCGTGACATGATTTGAGACAAATTAAGATGCAGATCTTAGGTTGATGGCATGAGAAAAATATGACATGCTCAAGAAAATACAAAGTTGTATTAGATAGATCATGTGTAGCCGTAGCAAATTTGTGAATCTCTTAGTAATCTCATCTCGGGTTGCGTGACATGATTTGGGACAAATTAAGATGCAGATCTTAGGTTGATGGCATGAGAAAAATATGACATGCTCAAGAAAATACAAAGTTGTATTAGATAGATCATGTGTAACCGTAGCAAATCTGATCGACTCCACCACATGCATATTCTGAATTTCTGATCCGTGTCTGCATGCAAAAAAAAAAAAACGATCCGTGTCTAGCTAAAAGAAGCGTGGGTCTTAGTTAACGTACCAGCCTATCAAGGGTTGTCGTACCGTGTCAAACCAAAACTGAACGGTTACGCAATTGTTGATATTACGTTAATTCTAACCGTTCTTTTTAGATCCAACTACTAAAATTAATTTAGATGATGCGGCTTAACGTGGTGGCTCGAAAAACTAACTCATTTTGCTTTTAGTATATAATAGATAGATTCTATGATTATCAACATTGATTAGGGAGTGACAACTACTAATACCTATACCATATCGTTAGGGGGGTGATCCGGTTAGGAGGGGGTCTGACCCCTGCTAGCACCCCTTATCTCCGCCCCTGCGTATGCATAGTGTAGGTACGTACGTTCTGACGTGAACGTGGTCGACATATAATAATTAAACTAGCAAAGTGCCCGTGCGTTGCAACGGGTACCAATTTTAAAAGTGACAAACATTGGATACAATATAATAATTAACATAAATAAAATGATAAATATCCAATAAACCATGCATGTTTCTTCTGTTGGCCTTGTTTACCTTAAAATGCTGTACTAATATGACTCGAGTACTTTAGATTTGATAGGTTAGGCTTAGGTTTGGCGTGTAGTGTCTACTGGATTGGGTTCATGGAGAAAAGTAAATCCTAGCTGGGCTAACTGAAATAGGCTCAACGGAGAACTGAACAACCAGTTTCAAACACACATGTCCTTGACTTGTAGAAATGCTACGATTGCTTCTCTGGTGAGCCGCGCCAGCGGCGATCGATGGTATAGGCATGATTAGGAGATTAAAGCGGTTCCGTTTTTTAAAAGAAAAGTAGAATTTGCTGCACGTGAAAAATCGGCCATGGCAGGGTTTTGGACTGCTCGTTAGACGATGTATACCACAGGAAGAAGGTGATGGATGTTGGTAAAGAACAATTCACATGTCAAATCCATCGTTTCTCCTACCTTGCAATAGCGTTATCAACAGCGGGCTAGTAATGAACAAGATTACAGGGGATAAAAAGAGAGCATCAGCTAAGCAATCAGCAGAAGTGGCAATCATCAGCAAAACACACGGACAGAGCGGTAGCAATCAGCAATAGCAGCAAAGTACACAAGGCCACAGCAATCTATCTGTCTAATCTGTACGCTTAATCTCTCACGTGCAGGATTGGAGGCGCTTAATCTCTCTTTCTCTGTGTCGATCCCTCTCGCTTGCAGCAGCTGAGGCAGAGCAAGACCACGACAAGCAGTAGCCACGATAATTACCGCAGCAGTAGCACAAACACGGTATCATCTCCTCCCTGATCCAGTTCTCCGACGGCTGCCTCCCTTCCCCATCTCTCGTCCCTGCTCTAGCTGTCCCGGTGCCTCCCCTACCCTCCATCGAGATCTATCCCGGCAAAGGATGCGACCTACTTGAACTATGAGCAGCGAAGGTGCCCGACCTGGTCAAGCTGTTCCAGCACGCCTGGCCACGAACCGGTTGGATAGCCTGGTCTGCTCACGGCCGTCCTCGTGTGCGCCAATGTTGCGCCTCGTGTTGGAGTCGGAGGAAGGTGTCCTCGACAGGAACTGTTTCGCCGCCTTCCTGACGGGGCTCTCCGGCTGCTACCGTGGTTGGTGGGGATCGGGGATCGATCCTCACCGAGACGGACTCGTAGGCGCGAGAGGCGACCGTGATCACCGGCGTGAATTGGCAGAGACTGTCGCGAAACGCCGCCGTCAGCCCGCCTCTCGGGCCTCTCGGCTCCCCTGCACCTTCGCGCCGACCTGAATCGACCGAGGCGTCGGTCCTCTTTGCTTTCGGCGACGGGGACGATGTCAATCGTTTATTTGACTTACGCGATGGCAGCGGCTGTAAATTTAATCAAAAGCAGGGGTAATTAAAAAACGTACCGCCGACGACCATCACCTTTAACGATATTATATAGTAGAGATAATCACTGTGATCGATTACTTGTCGTCACTGTTATTAGTAGTGATTTCAACATATCACCGGCCTGATCATCGATCGTGCTTAATAGACATGTATTATCATCGATCGTGCTTAATAATTAAACGGAGTAAGAGATATAAAAACCACGGTACTTACGTGGCGCTTTGCTGGTACCATCGACTGAGGATCGTGAGGGAGAGTGCATGCATGTCGGACCAAGGGCGGATCGATCGACCGGTCTCCATCCGTCGTTTTTTTAGATCACCGGTCTCCATTGTTGCATGACAGCATGAATCGATTCTAGCTATAATTAATTCCGTGATAGCCATAAAGTTGTAATGACTTTGTTCGATGCGATTCGGTGGCTTTCACATGATACTATATTAGTTTGCTCAATGCAACTTACCAATGGCCAGTCGGCCAGTCGGCCGGAATAATACTTACTTTAGGTGTTGCATCGCATACAGCAGCTAGCAGCGGCGCCTCCCGAAACTGCCACTAGCTTCGGCCTATATATGTGGTGGCATGCACAGTCGAAGCCCACTCGGCAGTATACCATTTCGCCGCTGGGGAATAAACCGCTTTGTCTGCCGAAAAGCGGTAAGGAAACCGAGAACCCAACACTTTTGAAGTCTTTGGTCGGGATGATGGAAGACACGTGGCATACATCATGAAAACGACCAGAAATATCTAGCTAGGCTGTGATGCCGGCCGGGCTGCTGGCGGCGGATGCGTGTCTACAATAATGGTAATCTCAACGATGTGGCTTGTGATCACTGTCGAGTAAAATACACAGTAATGAAAGGAGAACTTAATTGCCCTGTGTCGTCAACCAGCTGGTAATTAATTAATAAGACAATTGCAAGCTGTGGCCGTATGCATGCACGTGCAAGGGTGTTACCGTACATGTGCATGTAGCTGTGGAGAGAATGCTCGCAGAAGCCAGTTAGAGTTCCGTTTAATTAGTAAGCCGATCCAGGGAGTACAATATAATTTAATTCCTTAAAGCTACAGTAGAAACTAGGCCGATCGATGAAGAGAAGGAGAAGTTGAAAAGGATCAAGGAAAGCTAGTCACATACTCCTGCATGCATGACAGAGTGCAACTAAAAAGCAGTTTATACGCTTGGTTGTTTCACAAAGTCACGCGGTCGAATTATATCAAGAAACCAACAGCAGTGCACGCACGCATGCACATCGCAATCCCAAACAAAAGAAAAATTAGATAAAAGGCCCAACCGGACCAAGGTTTAAATTAATAACGTCAGAGGGCAAAAAGATACACAATGCTTAACCCAGCATACAACACAACCCTGCACACACACAAGAAACAGAGCTACTAGGCGATTACAGGTAAACACCGGAGCACACCGCCATATTGTCCACACCGGCAGACAGGCTCAACAGGGAGGCCACAAAGAGGGACGCCGAGGAGATCATAGGCGAACACCGACGATCACCGCCACAGACATACAAAGCTGCAGAAAGACTCAACGAGGAGGCCTCAGAGAGGGACGCCGAGGAGATTACAGGTGAAGACGATCACCGCCACTGACACGCATAACTGCAGGCATGCACGAAGAAGCCCCACACAAGACACGCCGATGTGCAGAAGAAGCTGTAGACCTCGCCGGAGAGAGATTGGCGAGAGGCTGCCAGCTGCAACCAATGCCTCTCAACCTCCGGGAAGCAACAATCCGTGTACTCCAAGGCGACATCTTCAAGAAGATCACAACGCGAAGGCGTCGCCGCCGCCCGATCCAAAGATCTGAGGTTTTCACCCGGAGCATGTTGGAGGACCGATAGAGCCGCAACGGCGCCTTCACGAAGGGATCGACGTCCGAGGACGTCGACGCCGTGGTCTAGGATGATCCCGGACAAAGGTTTCCCTTTGGCATAGACTCTAGGCCTCCCACACAGGTCTCGGAACGCCGCATAGACGACCTCCACACCGCTGCCACAAGAAGTCGCTTGTCAATCACCACGCCGCCCGCATGGCCACGGTCACCAACCAGCACCAGAACCGCCGCACACCCGTCAACCGACGCGGTTCCCACCGTCCAGGGTCGCCACCCCGGCGTCATAACTCCTCGCACCACCGAACAAAGCTGAAAAACGAGCACCACCGCGGCGGCCAGGACCCGAACCTGACCCCGACTGACGGCCTCACTGGCATCCTCAGGCACACCACCGCGCAGGACCCACGGGTCTCCCGAGAGATTGGTCCAGCAACAGCCCCCATGGCTGATGCCGGCGCCAGATCTGGAGGGTGAGAGGTGGCCAGCCATGAAGTCCATTGAGGGAGAGCGACGTCCTGCAGCCACCACACCTGCGAGGAACGGCCGCAACTGAGGTGGACAAATGGGCTCGCTAGGGCCCGGGGCCGCAAGGCCATAGCTCGTGCCCGCGACCGCACCGTCGTCCTCGTCTTCAATCCTTCCGACGAGATCAGCAGAGCACCGCCGCCATTCAGATCCACCGCCACTTCGTTGGACCAGCCGCACCCCAGCGGTACTCGCGCTCTACTGGCCCGCTGCGCGAGGAGGGAGCCTCGCCGCTGCCGTCAACCGCACGATCCCATCCCGACGGTCACCGCTGGCGGCGGCGAGGGAGGGGAAGGAGGAGGAGCGGAGGTTGGGCTAGGATTAGGGTCGCCTCCGGAGTCGCCCAGGAGAGCGGCCCGGGAGGCAGTTTCGAGTCAAAATTTGCACAATCCCCACCCCCAACCAAATCCGAGTACGACGTCGTCACTAGTAAAAAGATCCGGGAGAGACTTGTGTAGGATCTGTTCTTTAATTGAGATAATAGGATCATGTCACAAAAAGCATATATACAAATTATTTAAAAATCTGAAAAAAGTACACAACATACTTACAGGCTGTTTGTACAACCAAAAAAAAAATTAGCTCAAAATTCGACCTACAATTAGAGAAACAAAAATGGTAAACTACACCGTGAATAGTGTCAGATTTGAGCGAAAAGTGTTACACCGAAATTTCTCCTTTTGCCTCTCTAAGTATAGGTTGAATTTGAAGCTGCCAATTTTTGACGTCACATATATAACATAGATGCGTGCTATCAATTTTTTGATAATATTTAAACTTGTTTTATCCATTCAAAAAATTGATCTCATATAGATCCTACCCAAATTTGCCCCCACAAAGATCCAAGCTGCATATGCAACGATCTCTCTTGGATCGATGGAGCATATTTTGTTCCGGGACGAGGGAATCAGGAAAAAGGTCACCACACGTTGGAACATGGCTTTTGTTGGACAAGGGAAATGCCAAGAGCTACGAGCTGCAGCCTACTGTGGCTTTTTATTTTTGGATCATGTGTCTGCAAAGCCTGCAAATTTTTAACATTTCAAAGTTAGCAGGGGCACGTGTGCGGCTGCATGGTTCCAGCGTGTTGCGTTCCCGGAGCAGAGCGCCGCCACCTGCCTGCGCGACATGGCCGGTGGCCCGCGAAGAGGACGAAGCAACAGGCCGGGACCGGCTGGCCGGGTAGGCGGCGCGCACACGCAGCTGGCGCCGACTTCCGACGTGGACCTGACGTCGACCGCCGGCCGGTAGAGGGAAACTAGCTAGCGACAGAGGTTGACGACGACGTGGTTGGTGTGTGACATTAACGGTGCATGCGAGAGTGATAACCTTGTGATCAATCGCTCCTCGATTATGATTTGCAGAATTTTGATCTGAGAGCACCGTGTGACGTTGCACAGAAAAATTAACCGCAGCCTGGTGTTCAATACTACATTCGCGAACTGAGCCTAGATCAGCTGGTTTGGTTCCTTATGGTGGAACCGGCCCACCCAGGTTCAAGTCCCAGACTTGACATGGGTGCTCGCATTTTATTGGATTTTCCAGGATTTAACCGATGCTATGCTTTCAGTGGTAGGTGACGTGCCCGTCAACAGCGAGGCGCCCGTGGTGACTTCGTCAACCTCAAGATCTGCGTCTGTACTGTGTTTCTCAAAAAAAAAACTACATTCGTTAACTAGTGAATAATACAAACCAAATTTTGCTAGTACCTGCATATTCTACCGTATCTTGAAACATAAGCAGTATCTCTTCTATCTAAATTTAAAGGAAATATGGACAAATAATCAACAAGAGTAATTATAAGACGCCAAATGTAACGGGACACGAGGTCAAAACTTTTGCTTTCGCATGGAGAAATTAATAGGCAATCACTGATTCACTGTGACGTCCCTTTGCTCCAAATTCAGCGGCCGACGAGGTGAAGTGCAAGTTGGCTCCAAATTAATTTTTGTGTTTGACCGCGACGGGACGTTCGTCCTATGCATCGATCGTCGCTCGATCTCTTTGCAGTCTTCAACGTCTACGTACCCATCATGACGTCGCTACGGACCAAACCGTGACATTTCTTACACACGCAAGCTTAACAGAACAAAAACATCGTTGCTTTCAGTTTTCGTCCGTCCGCCTGTGGGTTTCGAACCACAGAGTAACGGTAAAAGTATAGTTTATGCGAGTAGGAGTGTAGCATAGTTTAGGCCTGTGACTACGCAAGAAGTTCGACCATGCAAAATTTCGGCATATCTTAAAAAAAAAATCTCTAGTCAAAGAAGTATGAGCTACAAAAAAAAATCTCTAGTCAAAATTTCGGCATATCTACAAAAAAAATTCTTGCGTAGCTCATACTACGCAAGAAGTATGAGCTAGTGCATAGCAAAGATTGTCGGCTCAACATCTCTAGTCACGAATGCATGGACGGATCAACCTTCAAAAAAAAAAACCATGGACGGATCGACACGGCGAGCTCGCGAATATACAAATGAAGGAGAACAACTGGCTAAACAACATTTTTAATCGTAGTAATATGGTTTGAGTACATAACATAGTCTTCCTAAACACATAGCGATTTTTTCCAAGAGGTCTCACCTCTTGGTAGAAATCCTACATAATTGTAGTGAAACTAATCCATATGAATTTCGAAAGATTTCATTCCTTTTAATGAGACGAATTCTATAGAATTGTTTTTTATAGAATGAGATCCTATACAGTTATTTTGTAAATCTTTTTAACCAAAGAGGTCCTAAACATTGTAAAAATTATACAACTTCATCGCACATAGGTAGAGCCCAGCTTATGTCCAGCTTCAAAAATAAGGATAGCTGAAGAGTCCGAGGAGTGAAGAGTGTAAAATTCAAAAAAAAACAGATTTGTCAAGATTTATATTTTTGTGAAGGCCAAAATACATACTATTTTGGGTTGAAATTTGTAAGTCAATGGAAACACCTTGGATTTCTTTTCTGACTTTTATGAAAATTTGAAAGATCAATTTCAAAAAAATTCAAAAAAAGCTCGTTGATGCGCGTCCACCAAAGTGCTAGAACAAGGTTATAAACGTCATATTTGATTGTATGTACTTGGGGTTGGGATGAATGTATCCGAAAGTAGCTCTGTTCATGCCAACACAGCACACGCACCGTGGCCACATGCATGCATCATTCATGTACACATGCATTTTTGATTGGCAGTGCGCGTCCAAGTGGCTTCCAACAAATCATCTCGACGCCAAGTGCGTGCAATGTAAGGAATCAAGGAAACCGATGGATGGACGTGAATACAGAAAGGCTCAATTAGATCGATGAAGTGGTGTTTTCCAAGATAAAAAGCCATGATGCAACATCATTCGTACGTACCCCCTTTATATTGTGGGTCGGGTCATTGACAGGTTATCTAGAGCTAGACCATGATGCGGGTGTAGGAAATGTAGTTTTGGCTCCCGATCCCTGATTGAGTAGAAAAAAAAAATGTAAATATTTTTTAAAAATATGAAAAAAGTGTGAGCAAGCACATTCACGTGTCATACGTACCGTTTCATAATGAAGTACTCGCGGTGCTCTATGCGGAAGAACGAAATCGGCGCTAAAACATATTTTTAGTTCCAACGTTAGCCTTTGATTTGTTCTTTTCGCACATGATAGAACAAATGTCATTTCACAGCCAAACTTTATACATATGTAGAACATTTGATATGTTTGTTGCCACTTTTTTCACAATTTTTTAAACGTTGCACTATTTTTTCTGAATTTTCTACTAAACAAGAAGCACACGAGTTTTTTTTTTCTTCGTAAAGAAGCAAATGAGTTTGGGAGCCATTTTGAGTTTCCGGCATACGGAAGCGTCCTTACTCCTACAGAACAGTACGTACTACTCCCTCCGTTCCAAATTAATTGACTTCTATTTGCTCACATGATACATACACATGTGGGTAAATAGAAGTCAATTAAATTGGAACGGAGGGAGTACTAGTACTTGCAAAAAACAGAAAAACAATCGTTTCTTTTCTCTTGGTTAGGATTATTCAAGTGGTCACAGTCACACTTGACCCACAACCGTCGTTGGACAAACAAGTTTGAAAAAGACCGGTCGAAATCAATGTACGTGTGCCGGGGCAATAATGGAGAGAGTCTCAAGATTGAAACGTCTTTCGTTGGTTAATCAATTTGAAAATCCACTTCATTCGATCGAGTTCAATGAATTCGCCCAATGAATTCGATCGATTATTTTTCATTTGGAGTGTAGGCAAGGTGTGGAGCGGGACGTGTGCGGTTGCATGGCGGCAAGCATTCCCAGAGCACACCACCTGGAACCATTTTGGCTGCCTGCCTACATGCACGAGAAGACAAGGCAACAAACAAAGCCCACCCTAGCTGCCGGGCCCACCCTGTCCGGGGCAGTCTCGGACAGACGCGCCGACCTCGACGTGTACTGATGTACTCCTACTTGACGTGGATCGAGTAGCCTGCGCCTGACATGAATTTCTTTTTTCCTAAATGACCCTTGAGAATCTTTAGCTAGTTTTATCCCTTGGTACGTATAACCTTTCACCCACATATAACCCTTTTAGAAAACGCAATTGGTTTAGCCGTTCAGAAAATCTCAGACACGCTCAAAATTTCAGAAGACGGCATACACTTTGGCTTATGCCGAGTTTGAGAAACATATTTTTTTAAATCATTTGGATAAACCATTTGATATGGCGTTTTTAGTCTCAGAGATTTTAAGAATCTCAAAATACGTCAACTGATACGACGTATTCTGAGATTTTCAAAACGTTTAAACCCATGAAGTTTTATGGGAAAATGCCATATGTGACTATTCGAAACTACGATGACGATTCGCTTAAGCGTCATTTAGAAAAAAAATATACCCCTGACATGGTTGATGGGTGATGTTCATCAATGGAATTACCCAGTTCCAGACGAACGATCAATGAGATCTCACAATCAATCGCTACTCTGCCATTTGCTTGCTCTGACCGGTTTAACCGATCGGGCACAGCCAATCTTGTCGCTCGTTCGTCCGAGGATGTTGCTGCTAGGACTAATGAGTAACTGCTGCTTTGGAACGATGGAACTGTGTATCCATTCAAATGACCCAGTCCCTGACTGTAGTTTTCCAAAAAAAAAACCAAAGAAAAAAAAAACGTGACAGTCAAGTTTTCTAGGAATTTCTGTCAGTCTGTGAGAGAGATGCAGCTAACCCAATCTGAACCGCAGGTCCAGCATAGGATCGATTTGGGCTGTACTAGGCCAAATGATCTCAGACCAGTGCAGATTGCGTGTTGTGGGCCTGATCATCTGCTCAATTGTACGTGCAGTATTCTCTCGGCCTGTTAACATGGCCATACACTGAAAATCTGGGGCCCTAAAGAAAAGGAGTACCAATGTTGTAGTACTAGTTTTTTTTACGCGATGGTAGTACTGTATATATTTATTGATGAGACTTTTTTTTTGAAACACGGTAGAATGCTCACATACACGTGCACATACTTATTTGTATAAATGCAGCACGCACACTCACGGGCGGATCCAGGATTTAGCCATAGGGGGGGCCAAACAAAGACATTGACAGATGACTCAAAATTTTGATCGGAAATTTACATATTAGCAGGATCAAGATCGAAATTATTATGTACAGTATTCTGCGTACTCAATGTCTCCTCGGTTGGATCTGTAGTTTCTACCGTAGATTTGGAGGTCGAACCAACTGGTTTTAAAAAAGTGTCTCTCTAATGCTCAATCGAATGAGAACTATCTTAGTTCTCATTCGCATGACGTCATCAATTCCAGTTGCAAGTCAAATTGCAACTCATAATTAGCACGAATCATGAAGCAAAATCGAATGGTGTGGAGCAGTTGCAAGTCCATTTGCAACTCAGGCGAATGAGAACTAACTTAATTCTCAATCGCATGACGTCATCAAATCCCAGTTGCAGGTTGACTTGCAACTGGTGCACGAATCACGAAGCAAATCAAGTGGTCTGAATCAGTTGCAACTCCACTTGCAACTCATGACGTCATGCGATTGAGAACTAGGCTAATTCTCATGCGATTGAGAAGTAGCAAAACCGTTAAAAAAAATACTAACTGGCGGTGTCGCTTCATGACAAGCATCTCTACCAATAGAAAATAATCAATAAACTACTATGCCTAGCCAAAAAAAAACCACTAAACCAGCCACTAGCAACGACTAAAATCGATAAAACTTACACATAACAAGTGCGTACATAATACACTCATACCTTTTTTGGCGGGACATATACAATAATACCTTGGAGGTTGAAACGAGTGGCGTTTAGAACGGCGGCAGGTTAATTGCAATCGTCGGCGACAACTGAGAGATGCAGAAACGTGGGAATCTGTTCGCTGATCACCGACGCTTGAATCCGAGTGGCTGTATCCTGACGGCGGCGAGCGATGCTCAATGGAACCAGTGCGGCTTGGGAGCATCACAGACGGAGATCGATAATTTGACCTTGACGGAGATCGATAATTTATGGAGATGAGATCACGCCGTCGTGCGTCTAGTACATGAATACATCAATCCATCGATGGATTCCATTTACATTTTTTTTAGGGTATAACACTATGCTACATTGCTACTGCGTATGTGCGTATGTGCTTGGCCCATCAAAGCAGCAGGCTACCAAGTCGCTTGGCTGGGCACAGATCGGACTAGGCTTTATATTCCTAATTAGCAGAGTTATTAATTTAATACAAGCGTTTAATTACTGGATCCTGCTGCATGTCGATGGGGGTGGCCGGAGCATGGCGGGGGCCAGGCCCCCGCTCCCCCCCCATCCACCACTGCGCACACTGTAACTCTATGAGCACACTTATTAATTAGCGAAACACCCAGCGGAAAGCTTTGCTTCTATGCCACGGGTGAGGCTAGGATTGTATGCCACAACCACCAATCAGTTGGAATCAAAAGCCTAGTGTTAATAAGTGCCTCCATTGTATCTGCCCTTATACCCGCACAAAAAATGCCAGTATAGCACGGGAAACCATTATTAATCCGTCTTATCATATATATATTTCTTCTAGTAGATCAACACCAAAACATTCACATTAAACAACATTTTCAGACCACCGGCCTAGCAAGAAACAGTTGCAAAGCTATGAACATGCCTCCGGACTGCATGTTTCGCATCTCGGGCCATATGTTTATTCATCCATGCATCCATCCGTCCGTGCAACAGTAACCCCTACCAACCAAAAGCATGATCACCAATTCGATCACCATTGCCACAAGAAGCATCCCACATACATTAAATAAAATCGATGCGCGTGCTTAGTTAGTCTGACGAAGGTACGTGAGAAGATCGCTCCAGCAGTGGATGCAGATCTCTTTCTTCCCCCTTTGCTAGCAGCATGCGTACGTCGATCGATCGAGAATGTTCTGGTGCTTTCGATTATCCAACGGTGCAGTACTACGCACCGCAGGAATTGTGTAATGAAATACTATGAGCATTGTGCATGGTGGGGTCGGCCGGGCCGCTCTAGATGATTGCTTCTAGGTAGAGAGTTAGGGACCGATCAATAGCTCGAGCTAATTGAGACTGAGTTAGCGGCTCCTGAGGTCCTCTCGTGCAAAGTGAAAGAGATCGATCTCCTTTTATTTTATTTATTTTTGTAAGAGCGAATTGGTAGCGCTATCATTTGGTGTCCTTTAGCTACAAGAAGAAACACAGAAGGACTGTGTCTGTAGAATGTGCACACCTAGCAAACCATTTTCCACTTCCCGCACTGGGCACCCGTCTACCGGCCTGTTGCACTAGGTTCACCGCTTTCGATTTTTGTTCATGCTGTTTTTAGAAAAATTTGCTATTTAATTCTCTGTTTGCATATTTGGGACACATTATATCCAATTTAAGTTTATTTTTCATATTTTACTTTTTTGCTTGTTATATGAGTGTGTGCAAGGGGTCGGGGTTTCAAAAATTTCGAACAAAACATGCCAAGTAAGCATGATCATGATTGGTCGGCGATCCTTACGTGGCACCCAACCTAGCTATATCCGTACCCTCACGGGTCAGGTACGTGACACACAGGAAAGTCCATCGATGCCTCAGTCATCAAACCCGTTTATCTGACACGTGAGACCAACTTATCAGAATCAGAATGAGGTCAAAATGTTAAATAGGGTGTGGCACAATCTAGCACCTACATGGGTAAAATGTTTAAACGGGGTAAACCTGCAACAAACTTATAGATATGGTGGCAAACATGGAAGCCAATATTTTTACACTGTTATGATATGTCTTAAGACTGGAAGTTGTTATTTGGTGTATACAATATATGTCATAGTTATGCTTTACTAAAATGGACCAACCTAGGACCTACTAGGATGACTCACATCCTCGCATCGATCCAGACGATGATGTTTTCCGATGGAACTAACATTCAAAAGTTCAATAAAATTATGCTGGGTTAATTAATCCAAATTCTTGATTTCATGAGAAACTATTTCGATACTCAACTTTTTCAGCAAGATTCAGATTTATACTTGGTACATCTCTCGGGAAGTATTTTTTTGACAAAAAAAATCTAGTCGCAACTTGTCGAGGAGACTTTTTTTGTAAAAATAAACTTTATAGAATATGAGTATTTGTTTCATAGGATCTTATATAAGATGATTTCCGTACTTGAATACTCAAATTGTTGAAGACATTAATCTTGCCTCTCGCTATAGTTATACATTAATCTTGCCTTTCTCTATAGTTATGCATGCGAGGAGTATCTTGAAAATTTGAAACAGTATTGCATGGGAGGAGTTTAGTAAAACTTTCGAGACACAGCTCTCTAAATTTATCGTTTTTCATACATGCAAATAATATACATTCCTATTGTCTAGAGTAAGCCTTTCACATGCTAGAGCAAACTAGAGTCGACGCCTCTATGCACGAAGGGTTAATGTTAAAATAGTCAAGGCATGCCACTAATGAAATGTAAACGGAACACACATTTTCCAGTCATGTGTAAATATTTTAGAGACTCCATGATGTTTATCATGATTTGATCAATGATAGTTAGGTGATAATAGACCGAAGGACGAAATGACCCTGGATAAATTTGCATTTGAGATGAACAATAATTTTTTCAAAGAAATTAATTATAACTATGTATAGTTCCGTAACGACTGGCACGATCATGCACCCTCAGTTTCTCTTCTTATAATTGAAAGGCATAGCTCCTGCCGTTTAGTAAATACAAACTAATCCTTTCAGGGAGAACAACAACTTATTGTGGATTCGAACATTACCATGCCTAACTTTGCTCAACATAGTTTGATATGGAAAAATAAGTTTTTCTACACAGGTATGTGCGCCTTTTAATTACTAGTCAAAGACATGACATATGATTAAATTGTCCAAATAAAATTTAGAAGGATTAGATGTACAATGTCATGACCTCACTTCATCACATCTGGGAGAAAGAGGGGTGGTGAGTCCCTTATGAATTTAAAACTTTATTTTGTTAGTTAGAGAATATTAGCGGGTAGACGTTATTATTTTATAAGTACATTTCACATTGTACTAATTTGATATTGTTTTTATGAAACAACTAGAATCATATTTATTTAGAGGATATATTGTTATTAATGTTAAGAATAGTTAAGTGTTGTGCATTATGTTAATTAAAAGGGATATTCACGGTCATTTCTTAGTTTCTTCTTCTTAAATCTAGTGCTTTTGGTTTGTCCACATGATCGCATGACGACAAATATAGTGAAAAAAAAGGAGTACTATCATGTTTAGTTATGTAATATATTTTATTATTAGTTTATTTTGCCAAATGGTATTATGTATATTGTTGGGAAACTTTGTCTATAATTTATTTTCCTAACTTGAATACTAATCTAAGTATGCATGGCTGCTAGCTAATAAGATTTGTCAGCTTTAGCCCAAATAAGATTTGTCAGCTTTAGCCCAAATAAGATTTGTCAGCTTGAACTTGCGCGGACAGTGGACGCTAATCTGTGGGCGATGTATACGTGTGCAAAGAACATCTTTTTGCACATGATTTGTGCATGGAGTATCCCCAACATAAACTACAGCCAAAGTCTTTGTGTGGCAATACATCCACTGAAACCGTGATTAAGAAATCATTATCACAAGTGCCACATTAGCAATGCCCAACAGTGCTGTACGTGATCGTTTTAAGTAACCAAGACACAAATCGTAGACTGGGACAAAGTCCGCCAGTTGTACAATAATGGTACTATGTGGTGAGAGACCATAGGCCGTGTGTGGCTCCTGTCAAGCCACCACTAAGCAAATCACCTGGCGATGCTTCCAGCTACATATTTTAACTCTTGGATTTGTACAAACAAAGGTGACACTTGGAGCCTCTCAAGCTGCTCATCAGATTTGATAAAATTGTTTAACCGGATGTCGGATTTGATGCGATCTAGTTTGTTTTACGCTTGTGTTTTTCCTCCTTTGGGGAATAAAGGCAAGAACCATCACGAGATACACTTTACAGTAGATACAGATCACCTCGAACGGGAAGGAGATCTTGGATCGGTTTAAGTAATGTACACCAATACGATCTTGGCATGTTCTTTCATATACCTCTGAGCATCAGTGAGGTACTATGCTGGATGAACACAGAGAACAGGTGTCTAGTTGCACGCTTTGTCATTAACATGTCACTTTCAGGAAGTTCAGAATTAACACCAACAAAAAGTAAAGTGGGTAACTCGATCCATCTAATCAATCACCATGGAAAATATCTCTACATATATAGTTACATAGTCACTGGATAAGTTTGTCGTGTTTCACTCGCAGTCATTTTCCTTCTTTTGGAGACTGAAAACCCCTTTAAGACTTTGGCTCATTCTAGACAAGCACACACACACACACATCATATATACACACACATATTTGTTCCGTGCATTTGCATTTGATCAGCTTTAGCTATACTATACTCTAGGCTTGTAAAGCTTACATGATTACCTAGCAAGCTAGGTAGGTTGCCAGGGCACGTTGACGCCGACTCTGACTGGGCTGATGAGCACGATGGAGTTCTTCACTTCACTGAGAAAAACTTCAGATGAGTCGATCTCGACCGAGTTAGGCCTTGCATCTGGCCTCTGTGCGATGGCCAGGTGTACATACGCGTGGTCAAACTAAAAACAGTGCACTCGGTCGAAATTCTTTCTCCAGTTCTTCTTCAGTTCCCTCTGCGTCTGCAACACTGCATATATGCTTTCGGTGGATGGAGACACGCACAAATGCGCATCCACGCGTGTATATATATGCTCGTACGATCTATTACAGCATATTAAAATTTAAAGAGATTAATGCCGTGTTTTGCTGGACACCTATGCGGCCTAACAATTAAGTAAGGCGAGGACTAACAGTGACAGTAGCTGCGGCTGCTGCATCTTCCTCGTTTCGTCTTTGATCGATCGTCCGTCCGTCAGTTTAAAAGCTTCTCCAGGGAAAACGGTTGTTTAATCGAGTCTTTTCTAGGCCATTTGTTCCTGTCTGGGCTCCTTTTTCGCTGTATGTTTATCTACCTAGCTATCCTGCTGCAGATGGCGGCATGGGGTGATCTTATTCTTCATGCTGCGGCAGCACATAGAACACAGATAGATCTGATTCTTGGAACAGGTGGATATTTTAGGGGGCCTAGCTCGATGTACAGGTACTTGGACTGCATATACAAGCAAACGAGTAGCCATTGTTCTACTTCCATATGATTTATCTGTATCAATTCTTTAAGCCATGCGAGAAGTATATATATAATCATGTGTAATGATGTTCTTCAGGAGGCTTAAATTTTCTGAACCTAGTTTTTGGCTCGTTCGGTAGGATCAATGCATTTTTATGTGTTTCCTTTGTGTTATATTGAAACAATCTTCATGTGCTTTATTTGTGTTTTTCAATCAAGTATTTTGCACTTGCATTATTTTTGGGTTATTGTGTGTATTTTGTTCGTGTATTTTTCATTCTTACGACCCAACGAGACCAGCTAGCCTCTCATAGAAAAACAAATGCTCGGGAGAGAGTTTAGGTTCTCGTCAAATCATTCTCAAGTTTCTTTAATTCGGGTTTCTCTAGAACGTGATTGTATGCGTTCATGTGGCCTATACTATTGAAAGGGCGACCTCTTTGATTCGTGTGAATCAAAAAATGCATAGAAGAGAAAACACACAGAGGAAAAATATAGGGACAACATGAACATGTACGTAGTTATACAACAAATCTACGCGAGAGTTACGATGGAACATTTTCTTTATCCAAGCCTTTCAAAGTAATAATAATGTTATACTATAATTATTCATCCAATGGGGTTTGAATAAATTTTATTTCCAACCATAACCACTCATGTACATGTATGGCCTCTTGATCGTTTTCGTTACCTTCCAGTTACTCTCCTAATTTATTTTGTGTACATGCCAACTGTTTTCTTTCATGCTTACTGAATTTGTTTTTAAGTTATACTAATTTTAATATATATAACAAATAATTTGGTATGTGCTTGTAATCTAAGAAGCTCAAACATTTTTTTTATAGTTTAACATGAAATTACGGTGTCATAAAGGTTTCTTGTGCTGGCGGCTGGCAGTATGCTTGGTTTAATTAATACATACTATAGTTGTCCACATAACATTGCTTTTGTAGTTTTCTTCGACGTATCAATATTAAAGGTAAGAATCATGTAAATAATAATAACAAAGTATGTATCTGCAAATACTAACAAAACTGTTTTATTTTCATGTCTCGGTTATGTTAGTTGAATATGGTGTGCACGTGCACAGTTAGTGGCCATGAAAAAACATTGGACCCGCCCTATGTCTATGGCCTCTTAGCCTATTTGTTTGCAAGCACAACTTCTGTTTAATCTCAATCTCAAACCCTACTAATCAAGCAAGTTGCTATAATTAGACCAACTGATCCTCTATCAGTTAGCCTAGAAATTTGGCAGCTTTTCTCTGGATTGAGCTAATCATGGAGTACGCGGTTACGACAACTTTGGTCAACATTGACCTCCTTTACTCATATAGCTACACGTTGACCCAAATCCCCAAAATGGTTATTCACTTTGCTGTCAACACTGAAACCCCATGACTTTAACCGCTTTCCTTGTAGGTGAAAAAGATTGTCCACTTCACTTGCAAGTTGAAAATTGCAATGCTTAGCTAGATATATGTTACACTTTTCTTTACTTTTTCATTCTTCATAGCGTGTTTGCAAACTAGAGAAGTAGCCTCATAGATCATATTTTAGAGCAATTAGGTAATCGTGCAACTTGATATTTGATAATCCAAGTCTTGTCAGAATCAAAAGGCCTGTAAAACAACATGTCTTTGTAGAACTTAGAAAACTCCATGGTTTCTTTGGGCGAGATTTCACGAAGCAAGCTACCATTAGAAAGACGTATAAATTTAGTTAATAGTCAGTGTCTTTTGTTAGAACTTAAAGTCAGTGTCTTCTAAGTTTGTGTAAAGTTATAGACAAAAAATGACCATCTACAATGCAAAACCAACATCAGTGAATCTTTCATAAAATATATATTTATAGTATTTATTCAATATTTTAGATGTTCAAATTTTCTTCAATATATTTGGTCAAGCTTAGTAAGTTTTAAATTTTGACTAATTTTATAGGCCTTGTATTTTACAACTGATGTAGTAACGTACCTATAGCATAAGAACTCAGAAGACTTGTGTGGCACCCACGAATCAGCAACCGATTCCAAGATAATACAAGTTAGTCAAATGCTAGTGCTATCTATAGTACTGTACTCATGAACCCAGCAGCGTCTCCATTTCCAAATACGTTGGTCCGGTCTGGTCTTCTCTTAACTTTTACGCAGCTAGCGTACACGCGTAAAAGTTATCGTCAGATCGATAGCCATCATGTATGGGATAATATATTGATTAGTAGTAGGATACAGTAATAATAAACTAATTAAAGATGCTTGCAAGATCTCTTTAACCAGCTAGCTCTCGATCGAGCATTGCATTGCATCAGCACCACAACATTCTAGTCGAAGGAGCTAGTTAGCTTTTTGTCTGAAGCAGGACAACAATATAATATGGCGAGAAGGCTAGCCAAGTGGGAGTGGAATTGTTAATCTCGCTGTTGGCGACAAGGACGGCGCGGCACAGTGGTCTATCAGCTCAGCTGAGCTCGAGAGGAGTTCGTATAAATGGCGGTGCACGCATGGAGATTCTAGGTGTCATACAAGCCGGGGACCGGAGCTGGAGCTGCACCCATAACGGCATAGACAGATACTAGCTTATTATTTAGCCGCAGAGCGAGGGCATATACAATTAGCTAAGCACTAGTAATATATGCGAGTAGCTGGCTGCATGGACGCCATGAGCAGCAGCAGCCTGCAGGTGTTGCAGGGCGGCTGGAGGAAGGGCCCCTGGACGGCGCTGGAGGACAGGCTGCTCACCGAGTACGTCCAGCAGCACGGCGAAGGCTGCTGGAACTCCGTCGCCAAGCTCACAGGTACTTCATGTCCTTAATCTGCATATATATAGTTTTGAGATTCGCAATGTGATGTTGGTGAACTCGATCGTGGACATGGTTGTTGATGCATGGTCGTCGTGTGTGTGCAGGGCTTCGTCGGAGCGGGAAGAGCTGCCGGCTGCGGTGGGTGAACTACCTGCGGCCGGACCTGAAGCGGGGCAAGATCACCGCCGACGAGGAGACCGTCATCCTCCACCTCCACGCCATGCTCGGCAACAGGTATACTTCATGCACGCGCTGTAGTAGATGCCCAGCCGCACTGTACGCTTGTCCAATGAGCAGTGCAGTGTTTGGTGCTCTCGGCCGGTGCCTAACTGAACACTACGTGGCGTGGCTTTTAGGTGGTCGGCGATCGCGCGGTGCCTGCCGGGGAGGACGGACAACGAGATCAAGAACTACTGGCGGACGCACTTCAAGAAGGCGCGGCCGTCCAGGCGGGCCAGGGCGCAGCTGCTCCACCAGTACCAGCTCCAACAGCAGCAGGAGCACCGCCAGTATCTCGACGCCCTGCACCTGCTCCAGCAGCAGCATCTCATGGAGAACCAGCAGCCGCCGATGACGATGATGCCGCAGCAGCGTAGCCCGCAGGAGGAGGATGCACACGTGAACGCGATGACGATGAACAACGGCATGCAGAGCTACTACCAGTGTCCGCCGGTCCTGTCGCGGTGCTCGACCTCCCGGCAGTGGAAGACGACGACGCGCTGTGGGACAGCCTCTGGCGGCTGGTCGACGGGGAAGACGGCTCCAGCGGAGGAAACTCAGGCGAGTACTAGTGTGTACTGTACATATTACGGCAATGTGTGTGTATGTCCCAGTGTAAATTAAAGACATGCATGCATGCCAGTGCATGCAATGCATGATCAGGTGGCCTGTGACCAGGTTGTGAATTGTAGCAGCATATCATGTAATTTTGATCTGTACTTTAGACATATATAATCACAATGGGTTCTCAGTCAGGCACGGTTTGCTTCAGTTCATGATTTTTCCGGAGGGGAACACAGCAGTGCAGAACTGCAGATCTCTTTTTTTTTTTGACAAATAGAACTGCAGATCTCTAGCTAGCTACCTGGAACATTTCATCTGTCCGCCTTGCAGACGATTCGCTGATATATAAGCATGGATTAATTCAGTGATAACGTTTCATTAACACAGTGTCTGAAACCATGTTCGATCTATGTTAACAGAATATATGTGTAGCTAATGCACATCATGCATGTAGAGAAAGCTAGGAAAAGCTCCTGTCAAGATTTCTGTAAAAAGTGTTCGTAAATTCTCCTGAGCCAGGAGGAATCCCTTTTATCTCTGTTTAGTTGCTCTAGTATCTTGAAAAAACCAAAATTACGCCCGTGGTTCTTCAGTTCATGATTTTTCCAGAAGGAGAACATAGCAGCAGGAACAAAAGCAATTTTTTTTGGAAGGACATGTGGTTTAATGGTCAATCTCCTCGCACTAATGCCCCGGACCTCTTTATTTTGGCAAGACGTAAATCTGCCACTGTCCATGAAGCACTGACAAACAATAGATGGATGAGGGGCCTCAATCGTATTCCAAATGAAGGGCGGTTGGATCAGTTTTGGGCCCTTTGGAATGTGATACAATCAGTCAAACCTAAGTGAAGAGGACGACAAGATCGCTTGGAAGCTTGCTGCCAATGGGAAATATTCAGCTTCCTCGGCGTATGGAGCACAGTTTTGGTCAGTTCATGTTGAAGGCAAAGTTCGGTTTTTCCTTTGGCTCCTAATGCAGAATAGAAACTGGTCTGCTGATCGGCTACAACAGAAAGGATGGCCGCACGATGCAAAATGTTGTTTATGTGATCAGACCTTGGAAACGGCGATGCAACTCGCTGTACAATGTCCATATACACAAGAGGTGTGGTTTCAGTTTCAGAGGCTCAGAGCACACTCCCAAACATGGTTCAGACTGCCAATGCTGCTCCATCTATTCTTGCGTGGTGGAATGTGATTTCTAGCTGGCCAAAGAACGACGCTTCCAGGCAGGATGTTAAGATAGCAATCTATGTGGTTTGGAATATTTGGAAGGAAATGGGGCGCCACATTTTTCAAGATAAAAGTCTGAACCCTCATAGCCTTGCTGGCATCATTCGAGATGAAGTGCAGGTGCTTGAGTTGGCCTATCTACAGGTTAATGAGTAGCGTATGTGTAACTTTGATGAACTGAGTTGCTGTGAGTTGAGTTCGGTGTGAGTCAAGTATACCTGTTAGGTAGGTATAAGTTGTAGCAAGGTGTTGTTCCTGTTCTCTCTTCTATAATGAAAAAGCAGAGCTCCTGCTGGTTCGCCTGAAAAAACATAGCAGCAGTGCAGATCACAGGCAACATTTTGTAGGCGCACCGCACCTTCCAGTTTATTGCAGGGATTCAGTGAAAACATGCAGTAACAGAGTGACTGAAACCACGGGCAATCTATCTATGTTAACACATAGTCAAGGTTTTGCTTCAGGCTAAGTGCATTCATTCATGGAGATTAGGTTCTCCGTGCAATCTCCGCATGGAACTGCATAAGTATTGATACGCTAGTATTTGCTATGGTTGTGCGTGTGTAGAATATATTCTGCACAATCCTAACAAATATATAGAACAGGCACAATGAAGAGAACAAAATATGACGAAACCACAAGAATAGTCCCAAAGGATCATTATTACTATCAACAGTTAAAATCTTTTACCGTCGCTACCAATTCAGGGAGTGAAAGAAATTATGTACAGGACACAAAACACAATGGAAAAAAAATACCATAACTTTCAATGTAAGATGACATTTAATCATTCCCTTCCACGCGTTACTCATGTGTACAGAAAACCAATCGTAATTTTTTTTTTACCTGAACCAGTCGTCATTTTTAAACCTGACAAGCTAGTTGTATCTGTATGTCCCAACATTTTTGTAATTCAACTCTCCACTAGAGTATAAAAATAATTAAATAAGTAAATGGAAGTAAGGGGCTGTAGCAATGAAACTGAAAAAAATGGGTAGTCTCTTGAATGAATATCCTAACCACTTCACAAGTTATTGCTGCTGGAGCTTCGTCCTGACGAGGCGACGATGTCACGGCAGCCGCTCGGAGAAGGATTTTGTAGGCCTGACGGAGGGCCGGCTGGAGCTTCGAGAAGGGGTGACGGTTGGGGAGCGGTTCAGCATGGCGACGACGGAGGGCACTAGGGCCTGCGAGCGTTGCAGCATGTCGACCATGGACGGTGTCTGGTAGGTGTGCATCTGGGTGCTGAGCTCCGTGGAGTCACCGCGCGCGGTGGCCCTCTGCCACGAGTGTGAGCTGAGGCCCGCCAGCATGTACGCCCTGCCCGACTCGTCATACCGCCGCTGGCTCTCCACCCGCTCCTGCATCCCTCTCAGCTCCGTGATCAGTGCCAGGCACTGGCTGTCCGAAGACTCTGCTGCTGTCTGCGCTTCCAGGATCCTCGCACGCCCTTCCAGGATAGACACGGCCTGGGAGAATGCGCCTGTCTCTGCCGCGGCACGCGCGGCGGACATGTCCTCTGTGGCTTGCACGCGGTGCCACTCGCGCTCGACCTCGGAAGACATCTTGCAGTCCACACAATGTGCAGGACGCTGAACACTCACTTCTTCGCCATGTACTTGGACGTTCTGCGTAGTAACTGCGTCTCGGTATGTGCAGCTTGGTTTGATCAGCATGGTCTGCACTTGTGCAGCTGGGACATGGAGGGTGATCAGAAACGCCCTCTCTTCATCTGCATACAGGTCACCGATATCAACTGACCCGCTACGTCCATCTTCGGTTACTTGGCTCACGTAGCTGCCTGACTTGATGGCGGTAAGTAGCACGCCTTCGTCGACACACTCGATGCCCAGCCGCATCTCCTTGACCACAACACTGAGGAGGCCACCGATACACTGAGCAAATCCGTGTTGGATCGAGCCTTCAGCATCGATAAACGAGAACGTACCGCTAGATGTCTCGGCAATAGAATGCATGGCGGCAGAGTCATGATCTGCACCGAAACCAAAGGTGTGAATCTGCACATGATTACCTGTTCCAGGAAGGATTGACGGAGGAACAAGGGCACTGTGGTTTGGCTGAACCCCATCAACCGATGGGAGTGAATATGTGTCTTGACCATCCGAGAGAAGAATGATGCTGCAAACAGGATTCCTTTGCCGTCGGTGTTCGATCACTTTAGCACCCTCTTTTAGCCCATCGGCAATGTTTGTGCCACCACCATCAGCAAGGGCATTGACAGCTAGCAAGGCTCGCATTTGACCGGTTAAGGTCATTCGACGAAGGGGGAAGATCCTCTGAGCTGACGATGAGAAGGCAACGATAGACAGGCGGTCATTCGGTCCAAGTGCCTGAACGACAAAGTTCATAGCTTTCTTGAGGAGTTCAAGTTTGGCCCCTCTCATGCTACCGCTGACATCGAGCACAGTCACGAGGTCAAGAGGTGCACGGGAGTTCACCGAATCCAAGGACTTTGGAGCCTTGAGACGAATCAAGATAGAGAAGACCTTCTGAGCCACTGATTGCTGTATGGCTTGGAATTCTGAATATGTCTTGATTTCAACCGAACCAGTAACTGCACTGTATTCGCCCATGGTTTCAGGCTGAAGATCTATGTGCTCATCATCATTGAAAATTTCCACGGGAGTATGGAAGACGGGTAATTGCCCCTGCAGATTTCCACTGTATGTGTAGGAAAGCCTGCGGACAACTGTCATGTGTCCTTCATCCTGGGGCCAGTTCACTGGGCTGACTCTGGCTCTTCCATGGGTGGCATCTGCAGGTTGAGCTCCCTGGAAAGGAAGTTCTTTCCACTCGGCACGGCATATTGGACAGATATGGTTGCCGTGCCTAACATTTGAACTGATGCAATGAAAATGGAACTTGTGGAGCATTCAGCGGTAAACAGGGCTTGTCCGTGGCCTGTCCTCATACCACCAAGGCAGATGGCACATACCCTCTGAAATCAAGAAGGCCAGCGCAAAAGAGTTAGCATGCTAGAATCAGAGCTTACAACTTAACGAGAAACATACTGGCTTATAAAATGTGCCCCACATAACTCCATTGAGATGTAAACATATCACTAGTTCTCAGAACTACACCAACCGTATTGCAGAGTTTCATATAATTTGGTGAGCATCAGGAGGACTGCAGAGAAAGTCCCTGAGTCTTACTGGCTAGCACATGAGTTGGTGAGCTAGCTAGCCAGGGTTCGAGCCTCACCTCCTACCTATTAAAAATCTGGTTCCTATTTCCTCCTAGGCCCAGCTCATTCACCTATTAAAAATCTGGTTCCTATTTCCTCCTAAGCCCAGCTCATTCATTTTTTAGGAGGACTGCATGAGGTTCTGAACCACCAGTCAAATAGAAGGGATTTATCACTCCAAAAGTACATAAGGGATAAGTTTGTCATGGATGTGTAAGAACCAAAATTGCATATCTGACACTAGCGTACCAGTCAAACTTACTGAGCTAACAGGTGCAGTATGATCAATTGGTTATCATCTTACACTGGCTGTTAACACATCTAGACACAATTAAAAATATGAACTAGATTGACAGGTATGCGGGCAACATATATATGTCAGCTTTAAAATTCCGAGCGGTAAGCACAAACATAAACCACAGCAAATTAGCAGCATGGAAAATGTTATCGCTCTATATAAAGTGTGTTGGCATCAGAAAATATTCTTTACAAGTTAAAGTATTTGACCAAGTTTTATAAAGATTCTGGCTGATTGACCCAACTGCTGGGAGCCCAAGACCAAGTCAAATTAGATAGGCCTACTAGTCAATCAGAACACATGGAAAGACAAAAGGCAGGAAAAGCATGCATAGGAAAAGGTTAGGCCATTGCATAGTTAAAACTGAACAAACTGCACTACAAGGCATCGATCACGAGTTAAGCATGCTGGCACACAATACTGCCGATGTTCTTCAGTGGTCTAACAGTATAACTGTATAGCATGGTAAAAAATCATGAAAATTGTACTACTTGTTATATCATAAGTTGGAAAGAATTTTCAGTTTGATGATTTCCCCGGAACAGAAATTCCAACATTATTTTTTCCTGCAACTTATCTCCTAGGTGGCAGGCACTTAACTAATTAAAATAAAATGATGACTAGGAAAGGAGATAAACAATTGAAGGCATGAGGAAACAGTTAGCGACCACACACACTTTTTTTCTACCGGAAATGGCACGTTGCTGACAGAAGAGAAAGCAAAAGAATTGGTGTAACTTGTATGTCTAGGCCAGCTTCGTCCTTGGAAAAGGCTGGATTCCAAGAAATGGTTCGTTACTGAACAAGAAAAACCTAACAATTTGTGATCTTTGACCTTTTTATACTACGAAAGATGATTATTCAACAAGAAAAATTCTACTCACAAACGGAAAAAAGAGTATTTTGCAGAAATGGTAAATTAATCTCTATGGAAAATTTGTTTTTGAGCAGACTGACTCAACGATCTTAGAGGTAAAAAATTCCGACGAAAACAGATGATCAAATGGAACGCGGTTAGAGAAAAAAGAGGATGGAAAAGATTAGGTGAAGCCCCACCTTGGAGCTGGAGCTCCGGCTCCCGGAGCTGGACATCCGCCGCATGGAGACGGACGACGACCTCGCCTTCTCCTCCGTGACGGAACCATCCTCCGTCCCCTCCGCCGCTGACGGTGGTGAAGGGCACGCCTCCCACCCGGGCGGCGGCGGCGAGGAGGTGCCCTCTTCTTCCTGGAGGGCCCTGTGGCGCGCCGGCACGCGGATGCAGAGCTTGGTGGCGAGCGCGCGCTTGGCCCGGCCCCACGACGCTGCCATTGATCCTCCCCGATGCAGAGGCGCGCGGAAGGAAGGATCGGAGGAAGAGCTCGCGCGGGACGAACGGAGGAATCGGATCAGAAGAAGCGCTGCAGCAGCGGCGTCCGGAGGAGTTGTTTGTGGGGTTTTCGCATGGCGCAGAATTTCGCGGCGGACTCGGTTTCAGCGGCGAGCAGTACTTAACAGAGGATTATTTATTAGTGTTTGACTCCTGGGCTAGCCTGGGTTTTCACATCCGTGGTGTGAATGGTGAATTGTTCGTCTGAATATGTATGTTCCTCTCTACGTACTTCTGAGTCGGAAATGTTCAGAATTGATTCGAGAACTGAGTTCGTCGGTACCTTTAGAAAGCTTGTCCAGTGGATACTGTGCTGGATCGAAAACGACCAGGGCATGGATAATGATACTCCCTCTGAACCGGAAAAAGTGTCGGAACTACTACCTACCCAGGGCTAATCTACCGTACAGGTACAGGGGCTGGGTGCAGCTGACACCAATGCATGGCTAATAGCGATGAAGAAGCCTACAGAAAATTCGTATCTGACCCCAGCCAAAAATCATGTCTGACCCTATCTAGTTAGCTAGGCCGCACAAGCATAGTTCATGGGCTTGAGAAAATACGAAATACTAGTACTCCGTATAACTTTTTATAATAATGGTCCATGGCCCATGCTCAGCACTGCTCAGTTCACTCGTTCCGTCACGTACTTGACCAGGGGCCTGTACGAGATCACCACGGCCTTTACGTGCACCTGCGGTTCACTAATTCCCTGACGAGACGACGGCCAGAATTTCTTCATCTCTCGGACGCTCTTACCTGATCGATCAAGCGGCGGCCGCGCGGCCAAGAGTCCAGGACTCAGCGATTTGGCGCCGTGAAGTTGGGAGGCTGACATAATTATAGTACAAATGAGGCATTGGAATAATTTTTACCATCTGCCACTATAATTGTTCCTTATTATTTGTGAAGAAGTGGATTTAGCACGTCATCTGAATGGTATGTCATATCTTTATTAATGAAACTACTATTCTATCAATGCACACTTTCGTCGATTGTATTGTCTTTTAGCACTATATAGTGCAATGCAAGATGTCATGGTATAATATTTCATTATATTTTTTAATGTGCGGAGCTCTATAATAGCCGACCCCATTGCCAATTTTGTCTAGATTCGCCCCTGTACCTACCGACTGCACTAGTTACGTTGGTTTCTAGCGATCGGAGGAAGTACAAAAGACGGGTTATTTAGCCTTTCACGTTGGAGAAGGCAACAATGCGTTAGCTCTTATAGTTATCTTTAACGATTAATCGGAATTACTTACATTTTAGTGTGAAATTGTGCTAGTAAAATAAGACAAATGGTACATACAGAAAATAGACTTCTTTTAAAGGGACAACTACCTTTATTATTATTTTCTTCCAACAAAGGGAAACTGTAACGTGTAATCTCTAAAAGAAGACTGACATCGCCCTAATGCACATGTCCGAGCATGCTTGGATGACCAGTAAAGTATTACTTTCCCCGTTTCGTATTGCCGATGCTCCCGCTGGAAATAGAAAGGAGACATTTGATGGTCCGTGAAAAAATCCCTCCGTTTTGGCTAGTTTATGACCAACCAAGCTGGACCAAAGTCATTGGAGTCGACTCAAGCACCTTGGCGTGTCTAAATTGTCCAAAAACTGTAAAATTTGATAGGCCCGAAATTGTTGAAAATTTTCATGCAGACCATAATCGGTTGAAATTTTTGTAAAAGATCATTTTAGACACATAATATGTATTTTGTAGTACTTTATTTGCTGGCTGGTTCCTTTCATTCCCAGGGTAAAATGATAAATTGCTAACAAACTAGTAGTACTTCGAATGTGTGTGTGAGACTTTTTCGAGCGTGTTAGGGCATTTACAATGATCTTATCTTAGCAGTGCCATATAAAATAATAGCTGGGTCGAAGGATAATAAACAAAAAATAGTTTTATCTTCTTTAGCAAAGAGATCATCTCTTAAGCCCTCCATTCCTAAATGTAAGGCTTTCTAGCCTTTTTTGGCACACATATATCTAGACATGTTTTAGTGCAAGGTTCATGAAAGGATTACATTTAGAAACGGAGGGAGTAACAATTTTGGTACTATAGAAAGACTAAGAAATAACCCCTTTTACATTATTTTTTTGTCATACCTTAGTTACGAACTCCCTCTTATCAACCATTGTATATTCCTTTACAAGTTTTGGTTTAGCCAGGTCCATGTATAATAAATAAATAACAAACTAATAATATTACTTGGATGAAAAATGTATTTGCCTCCCGAGCACTAGTGATCCTTTTTTTCATAAATTCCAAAAAGATATTTATGAGTTTCATAAAAATGGAAAAAGTCCCGTATGTACCCAATGGTGTATCACACAAACATGCAAAATAACAATTTCAAATACTTTGTATTCTGAACTTGAAAAAAATGACATACCCAGATCCACACTTTTGTCATCTTTTGTAGTTCGGAGTACAAAGTATTTGAAAATTAATTTTTGACTAGAATTATAGATTACACAACTTTTTTGAAACTAATATGTCTGAATAACTATGTGCTGTCTTTATGAATTTTTGTGGAACCGGCCGGTGGCGATCTAACTTTTTTTACTACATATGAAGCAAAATTAGTGGATCTATACAGTACATCTATATATTAATATATATCCGATTGGCCAAAAGCTAAAACATCTTATTATATGGAACGGAGGTAGTAGATGCCATCTCAGTGACCGTGACGAGATCGTGATGGCTTTACACATTAATCTGCCGATCGATTAGATGTTGTCATAGATACAAATACATACATCATATATGTGTGGTCAACGTTTCCGTGCTGTACCCAACAGGCCAACACTAACAGAAGAGAAGAGAAAAGAAAAGAGCTATATACGGTGCAGTGCGGATGTCCATCCGCACTGCACCGCCTGACCGCCCGGCTGAAATTAACTTGAGATATGGGCCTATCTATAGCAGCGGCGGCAACAAGGTTGAACTGCAGATCGAGCAGCAGAGAGAAAACGTGGTAGATAACGATCACGTCGAATCAAGGACCGATGACCGAGTGAAGAATTTTTGTTTCCCGAGTTCTAGTGCTCGCTTCAATAAATAAAATAAAAATCATATGTATGAGTTTTAAGAAGTTCTAAAAATAAACAGGGTATAGCCAAATGTATATCCCACGAACGTGTAAAATATAAACTTTAAATACTTCATATTTTGAGTTACACAACAATGACAAAAGTGTGGAACTTTTTTTTGCGGGGGTTAAAAGTGTGGATCTAAATGTGTACATTTCCAAATCTCTAAGTTTTATTAGATTTTGTTATTTTTGTGTAGTCCATAATATACGATTATTTGAAACTAAAATTTTGCACGATTGTGGGAGATCGACATCATTGGCTACATCCCGGATCTTTTTTAGAATTGTTTGAAACTCGCAAGTATGATTTGCAGATTTTTTTTAAATGGAGGAGCACTGGAGGAGGTCGGGAGCCAAGAGCAGTTTTCGTGGATGACCCATGCATTTCGAACACATCCAAAAGCGTCAGAGAATGAGAGGAGCTAGCCGTCCAACATTGCATGTGCCAGCACTTGTTTTCAACATTGCATGATCGATCTGGACGTGTAACCGAAGATCGAATGCCCGAATTGTTCGAGGTGGACATACATACATAGCGTCCCTCCCTGTCCCTGGAATCCACAAGGGAGGAGGTTTTAATTGGCCCAACAAGTGGTGTTATGTGCTAAACCCTCCTCCTTGAAAAAAGAAATTTTATTCCTCTAAAAAAATGAAATTTTATTAATACTATTACTCCGTATTGCAACAGTTGACGAAGATTACACTTTAATCAAGAACACCACTTGCCCACTTGCAGAAGCCTGAAATTTGCCAACATTAATCGGTTCACCGGAGTCTCGCCAGTTCCGCATGGAACCCGCCGGCGTGCTCCTCCCGGACGCATGCAGAGCGCTATCCAAGGTTTTGGATACCGGTTCAAAACAAATTCCGGTGGGGGCCGATATTTCCGGTAACCGGGATTACCGGAAAATACCGGCCGATTACCGGCCCGAAACTCTCCGAATTTTTTTACGATTTAAACTTAGAATGTCGATTTTTTTGAAATTCAAATTTTCCGAGCATGAATTCGGTTCAAATTTGACTCATCTGAGATTTTTCATCCGATATACACAAATTCCGGGGGGGGGGGGGGGGGGGGGGGGGGGGGGGGCGATAAATCCGGTTACCGGCCGGTAACCGAAACCTTGGCGCTATCACAGTTACGCCATCGACGTCGCCACCCTTAATGGAGCAAGGTGGGCACATCAGGCAGGACGGTAGAAACGTCATCTCCATGTTGCCCATCACCCTCGCCGGCCTCCCGCCGCCCAAGTCCAGGTCGTCCAGTCCGATGCCGCACCAGCTAGACATACGCAGCCCGCCATACCCGTACAGGGCGTTGGCCAGCTCCTCATCCAGCACCACCGGTAGCCGTCCTCCCGCGAGGGTGTCCGGTATCCTCCTTGCTGCACCTGACCAGCTTCACCACCTCCACGATGTCACCGTCGGCCACCGCACCTCGCGCGGCCGTGACCAGCTGCGACGTGATGCAGTTGCCGTAGTACCCGTCCTTGGCCCCCACGCGATTCCGCACGTTGGCCGCGAACACGAGCGGCGCAGGGGAGCTGGGGTTGTCGGCGGCGCCGTTAGTTGTCGCGCGCGTCCGGCACTGCCATATCGCGGCGGCGACCACCTCGAATGTAGAGCAAGACAGCTGGCCGCCGACGTGGCCCTGGCCCTGCTGAAGAACTCGGCCTTGACGCGGTTGATGAAGCTCCAGGGGATGGTCACGTCGGTGTAGGCGAAGTGCATGGCCCGAGGGCGGCGTGGCCCTGCGATAGGGCGGTGGGCAGCTGTGGGATCTCCGGGAGGGACCCGTCGTACCTCACCGGGACGACAGTCGGTGGTGAAAGCCCGCGGGCGAGCTCGCCGACGGCTTGGAGGAACTGCGCCAGCCCAAAGCGTCGGCAACGCGTGGTTCCACGTGACCGCGACGACGTAACCCCGCACGCGAACTCCGTCACCTGCGCCATCAACAGCGGGTCGGAAACCCGGCAGATTCCGCCGTACCTGACGGCGATGTCGGCCAGAGGTATTGCCAACGGCGCGCGAAGGAACCTGGCGTCCTCCAGGGTGCAGTTCGCAGTCGCGGCGACGAAAACCACGCCTTCGCCAGTGCACACGAGCTGAATGTCCGAGTCGCCGCTCCGGCACCGACCGAGAGGCGGCCGGCGATGGGGTGGTAGTGAACCAGCGCACTGGACAACGCGCTCCGTACGGTCTCGGCTGGCTCGTGGATGGGGTGGTCGAAGACGTGGAGCGATGTGAAGGACAGGCAGAGGCGGGACTTGTCGGTGGAGGTCAGAGGTATGTTGCCGGCCGGCGTGGGCTCCGACGGGCGGACGAGCACCGGCGGCGAGGACTTGGTTACCAGGAAGCTCATCACGTACCTTCCTGGAGCTGCTTGAGATTGGATCAATGCCGGTCGTACTTAACTAGGGTCGGTCTCGATCTAGATCTGTATAGGAGTAGTTAATTAGAGTGATTAACAAACTTGACGGTAGAGTCATAAAATAAGTGAGGCAATGTCTCCCTCAAAAAAAAAAGGAGGCAATGTCAGGCCTCCAAAAAAAGTTAAAATGAAAAACAAAGTAACTGAAACTTGACTGAAAGTGACTGGTGCTTCAAAAAAGTGACTGAAATCTATTATATTTTAAAAGCAAATTCAAGGGTTATAAATAGAAACAAGCCACATCATCAAAATATTAGTTTTGATAGTATTTAAAACCAGTGGTTAAGATTTAATGAAAGACTATTACTTATGTGAAGCTAATTTAGCTTATCTATATGTCTTATAGCTAATTGCCCGTGCTTTGCAACGGGATATAAATATTATAATGGTCAACATTAATCGTGTCAAGCATACAATTTTAAAATTCTTGTGCACATCAATCATCAAGTTTTGAGCAAAGGCATAAATTTTAGTGGTTCATCATATACTCTTGGTCAACTCTTCATCCCCGCCCTCTGTTCCCTCATGTGTTTCTTCTCCATTTGTTATCGTGGCTGATGCAACAACATATCGCCAGAATGTGCTCCTATGCTTTCCCGTCCTCAATTCTTCTCTCTTTGGTTCTTGCCTCATCTATCATATAACTGAATCATAATGTAATTACTTTAGTGGCACATTTCTATGTAAGTCCATCATCTTCTCTAGCGCAATATAATGTTCTTTCTCCAACCAGAATCAATTCCATAAATGATATGCACTCAAAAGGAAAACAAATAAACTGCATCCATCGCCATAAATGGTTTTGGAACACCATACGCGTGTTTTCCTGAAGCTATCGACAAATTATAGTCTATTTGCAATTTAAGTAGCAAGTAATAGCATGTTCACTATTTGAGAGCATGTTCACTATTTCAGTAATCACCACAGATAATATTTTGTTGCTTGTTAGTAAAATCTTCACAATGTCACCATAAATAAAAATAGGAATGTTTCGAATAAATCCAATCATTTTCACACGGAAGTAACTGTAGCATCTCATTTCTTAGAAATAAATTTAATCTTAGAGTAGACCTAACCCATCTAGAAAACATACCAGTGTCTCACTTTAATATTTAGCTTCATGGCCTGGTTTCAGAAGAATAAACATGGCATGCGATTACTATTTTCTCACTACTATCATGAAGCTCCCGTGCAGAGGCTTTAGCTCGGCTAGACACCATGTGGTGAACCTTTTTTCCAATTATGCAGAATATTAACAAGGGAGCGCCATGCGGAATCCCATCTTGGCACATCACAAAACCACAAAGAGTAATGTAATAAAGTGATAGCAATCAGCAAGTTTTGCAGTCCCTAAAGTACTTGGTCTCTCATGTTTGAAAGTACCTTTGCAGTCCCTCTTGTACTTGGTCGGGTGATAACTTGTATATTCTGAAAAGGGTTCATATAAATGTGTGTCACAGTGTGCAACTATCTTTTTCAACTTCCACAAACCCCTATCGCAATTAAACATCATACAACTTGACTACCCGACAACGACAAGCATCTCATCTCAACTTAGGCATTCCCACTTAATTTTTTTAGAAATAGAACATGAGTGCGATGTTACTTTCTAAAATTAATAAAAGGTAAGATGTCAAATGAGTTTGACGATGTGTCAAAATTCAATTGAATCAGATATAATGAGACAAAAAAAGAAATTCACACAAATTCAATTGGCGCACTCAAACAACTTATCGGGAGGCCACTATGAGAAAGGCCATCTTCACGATATTAATATATCCACGTTTATCGAAAAAAAATGAGAAAGGAGAACAACTCTTGCTCAATATTTATAGAGGATTAATACTAAACTTGTTTATGTCACTACATTTTGCACCATAATTCATTCCGCACAATAACTGGCATGCGCCATGCCCTGAGTATGTGTTGTGCCTGACCAGAAACTACCCTCGTTCACCTCAGTGTAGACCATAAACCTAAGGAGCGGAAGGTATTGTGCTTTCTGCTCCAAGACCATGAACCTAAGGGCAAAATTGACTTGCTCTTGCCTCCTCGGCTTTTCTATAAAGGAGCCGAGCTAAGTAGATTGAGTTCCAATTGTCTTCAGGTTAATATCTTCTCGTCATAATAATAACATAATTGAGATGACCAAGTTAATCCAAGTGGACAAGTGCAAAGGTGATAGCTTAATCAACTGGATCACATGGCTAGAAGAAGGTAAATTATTAGAAGTGAACATTCACCTGAAAGGCAGGGAATCAACCAATTTGCTATCATATTTAGCTAACAATTCAAATGACATGAGTGAAAATTCACCTGAAAGAAACGTGGCACTCAGTAATACAAATCAGACTGAAACAATATGAGTGTCTCTATTGGAGCTTGAACTAATGTCTAAGGTTAGTCTAAGTTAATACCAAAATGACTGAATCGGTGCCTTGAACACTTTAATATGCGGGAGCTACAAGGCAGCCACGCTGCACAGATGCTGGGAGCATGGAGAGCGACGCCGATGTGGCGATCCCGGAGTCGGATGCTCAAAGGGCGGGGTTGGTTGTGATGCATGCGGTCGGGGCGCTGCTACCGGCCGGGCGCAACGGTGCTGCCGTCGGTGAGCCGTGATGCTGCCATATGTGGGGAGGAATGCTACCGGCCTGGGACGGCGGTGCTGCCGTAGGTGGGAGGCCGTGCTACTAGCCGGGACAGCGGTCCTGCCGGCGGTGAGCGGCGATGCTGCCGTAAGTAGGAAGCACTACTATCGGCCTATGGCGGCGATGCTGCTGTAGGTGGAATGCGGTGCTACCGGCCAGGGGCGGCGGTGCTGTCGTCGATAAGCGGCGATGCTACCATAAGTGGGGAGCGTTGCTACCGGCCTGGGGCGGCGGTGTTGCCGTAGGTAGGAGGCGGTGCTACCGGCTTGTGGCGGCGGTGCTGCCTTCGGTGAGCGGTGTTGCTTCAAGGAGCGACCGATGGTGCTGCCCTCGGAGGACAGCATTTCTACAAGGATGAGAGCGGCGGCGCTGTGAGCAACATCCGGTGGTGCTGCCGGCCGTGTTCGCCGGAGCTACGGATGAAACCCCACATTGGTACAACCGTACAAGGGGCAGTTGCCAGAGCTGCCACATAGAACGGTGATGCTGCGAAGGGCAGACGGCTGCCCACCACGCTTGGAGGGGTTGCGAGCTGGTGGGATCTCTCGTCGGAGGAGAGCGGCAGGCGGTGGCGGCGCTAGTACGAGATGCTTGCCCGTGTCTATGTGGTTCGCGTGCGCGTTGAGTTGTCGGCGGGTGGGATTCGTGTGCGCTGACTTTTGTCCAGCGAGAGAGAGAGAGAGTACGATGGGGCAAGTCCTGAAAGAAGGATTTGTATGGTCCAGATCGTCTCGATCGGACGGTGCGGAAGGCGGAGGATCGGAAGCTCCGATCCCCCGGGGACGCTCAACACGGTCCCTTGTTTTTTCAACGCGGTCGGTCAGTTTCGTGACGTATATCACTGTCTCACTGAGCTGAACTGCGTAGGGCAGGGTCGGTCAACAAGTTATCACGTTCGCCCTTGAAGTATGACGATATGAAGTGTAAAAAAATAGCAAGTATATAATCATATGCTTTTCTTACATTAATATAAATAACGTTAACATTTGCACATATAAGCAAATCGAAAATTTGAATTCTCGTAAAAGAGGTTGAAACCGCCGACATCTGTATCAAAGTGATGCACACACCAATTATATGCAAACCTATATATGTTTGGCAACAACATAAAGCTATTTTTTTGAGTTTCAGATATCATTCTACTATTAACAACGATTTGATGTAAATTTGGTACTAGGCTAGATTGAAGATTGATGCAAATTGGCATGAAAAAGTATATGTTACTCTAGTGAATTATAGTAATTAAACTGGAACACAAAGGTACTTGGATTACATTAGCAGTACATTTACCTTAGATAAATAACCTAGTGTGAGTCGACTGTAGGGAGATGTGCAACAATCGGGCAACACTATCATCGGCCGCCGGCGTACTAGCGGCCATGTATAGCCTCCGTAGAAAAGGATGTCGATAAAACTATTTTAGAGTATATGGAGATTGCACCATTTTTAGATCCTTCTAACCGCATTTCTATATTTGTTTTATCATTTATGTGTATTCGAATAGGACGCGCTCTCCTCGAGGGCGCAGGACGTGGCATGCCTCCACGCGGCACACTGAGCAGCTCCCGCCTCGTGTTTTTTCTAAAACAATACATCTTTTTTTGACCTGGTTTTGGTCTAGCTTTTTCGTGTTCACTTTTGCAGTACACATATAAGAAGGGCAATAAAAGACATGCCAAGAGCAAAAGCAGCAGAATATACTCAAATAAAAACAAAATCTGAATATCTACAATCAGGACATCTAAAAGCATAGGATGACATCTAAACGCATTGCTGCTAGCACCCATTTTTAACAGGTGGCCAGCACAAGGCATGGAGACCCGCCCGGGAATGATTGAGAACCCAGAACAACATCCTAGACAAGACCCAAAATTTCATGAAGGACAAGGGACCCGACAAAACTCGATAACCTAGCAAAACTGGGGACAAAAAAAGAATCTACACTTTTCTTATGTGTATAAAAAGATAAAATTTCGATGAATCCAACCACACGCTTCTAAAACCACCGAAGAACTTTTTAAATGCCGGTTGACTTCTCACGGACATTTATGTGCAACGTGTTTGGACTTGGACACAAACAACAAAGAACTTTATAACCACATAGTATGATTTTTGTTGATTTATTTGAATATATTGAATATTATACTTAGTTTGAAGAGTACGTTGCGAAGATGTTAAATATGTAAAATAAATAAATTTGCATGTGCTATTTAAAAGTTGAGCTGTATTAAAGGAATTTAGTTTGGTCATAAAAAATTATATACCGTAACAGTGGGCCGGTTTCTAGATCACGCCGGACCTTTTCTTTCTACAGCTGCGGAGATACCTGCAGCTGCGGGCACAATTCAGGGTGCAGGCGGGACGCGCTGCGGTCTCCCGCATGCACGCGGCATACGCCGCTACGGCTAGGCGGTATGCCGCGAACGGGCCGCGCATGTGCCGCGTCGCTTTGCGGCGCCGCGCGCGCCGCTCGCTCGTTCGCTAGCGCCGTGTAGGCCGCTCGCTCACTTGCTGGCTACCTTGCTAGCTCGGTTATTAGTTCAGGTTGCTTGCTTTGTTCAGGTTGCACAATTATTCAATCGCTTATTAGTACTACAGAAAAGGAAACTAATAATAATTCAAACGCTCCAAATATTACAAGAACATCAGTAAAAAAACAGTGACCAGATGATCCAGGCAATCATTCAAACAAGTGACATTCAGAAGTTATTCATGCTGAAACACAAACAGTTACTTTTGCTGAAACACAAATAGTTATTTCTGCCGACTGAAGTTTACATAAACATCGCCACTAAACCAGGAAAGGAAACTGTCCCATGAACCAATTCTCGTACAAACGTTTATGTGGAGATAGTACTGACTAAAGTTCAACGATCTCTCTGAACTGCAGCTACATAAAACAGTAGATGAGGCTCCGCCAGCATCTTTTGCTTCATCTTCAGAGTCCTCAACTTGCGCCTGCATGGCTCCATCATCTCCAACCACTGAATAAATAAATGACAGGCAACTATAGTTAGTATCCAAGAAGTGCATCAGCAAACTGTCAGTTCCCAAAGCCATGCATTAACTTTAGGTTCCCCTGTATATATAAGGATGGATTGCGATTTAACAGTAACAGTAACTTATTTTTTGGAGTTTTGACACCACAAACTAGATGTATAAACAGTGAGCGTGAAGGAAACCAGAACACCATAAAGTACCAGTTCATCCAATACATAGATAGATACATCAGGTTCAACACACGAGACATGGCCGAAGCACGAATTCCACTACTTCACTAAGTACAAACATAGATAGATAGAACATTTTATCAGGCTGCAGCAGAACAAACAGGAAATATTAAATTTCCCTTGCTACAGATACCCCATTTTAGTCCTGATCTTGAACTGCAATGTTTTGAGTACTGAATACTGCCAGATTACTGCGGTCACACTGACATCTTTAAGTAGTCAAACATATAGCACGATTCATGTCCATATATAACACTACAGTCCTCTCAATCCATAAGTTCAGAACCATTTCTAAACAGTGCTAGAAGTTGATGTTTAAGCTACATTTAGCTAAAGAAGGAATCTCCTTTCAGTGTAACCTCCAAATCCATAAGTTCAGAACCATTTGTAATCTCAAAATTTTGGAACAGAGTTTACTACTCGATTGAATAGTTCAGTTAGCATCTAAGCGAGGTCAGCATCTCATTTTCCTCTGAATAGTTACTATAATTACAACACTAACACAGGGAATGCAGCAATTTGGAGCACATTCGGTCATCCCCAATTCTAAAACAAAACCATATGAAACAAGCTAAATGTTCAGGTACCTTGATGATTGTGGGGACGTGGGAGCTTTCGTTGTCCTTCTTGCGCTTCTTGACGAGGGACCGTTCTTGGACTGTAGCGTCTGCGGCCGTTTCCCGCCGGTGGCGTCTGTGCGCATCGTGGGATCACCGCCGCCGTCCGTGCGCGTCTGTGGTTCACCGCCATCGATCCCTTGGCCGCCCACCCTTCCCACGCCTTCCGTGCCATGCTCTGGTTCGCCGCCATCGAACCCTAACTTGCTTGCCGTCGTCGCCGGCATAGCCTGCGGCTACCCGTCGCCGGCCTTCAGGGATGTTGAGTTGAGGCAGGGATTCGAGGGAGAGAGAGAGAGAGGGAAAGGCCCCCGGAGCCGGAGCCAGAGGAGGAAGGCCGGCCATGGTGGTTGGCGGCGCCCAGCGCTCCGGTGGCGAAGCCGAAGGAGAAGACGCTCGCAGCGCTCACCTGCCCTGCGCCCTGCCTCTCGCTGCGATATGCGGCGCCGATGCGGCAACCGTGGCCCAGCCCATATACGCCCTTTTTTTCTTTCAATTACGTGGATGCTCGCATATGTAGTTAAGTGGGCCTAAAATAGCGGCGCCGCAGACGGACCGTTACGGCTTGCACCCTGAGGCACAATGCTAGTAATTGGACGTTCAGGCTCATATCGGGCGATCGTCTCCGTTGCTTCCCCAAAAAGAGTTTTATTAATACTGCTACTGATCATACTGCAACAGTTGACGAAGATTACACTAAAGAAATTAACCAAGAAAACCACCTCCCCACTTGCAGAAGCCTGAAATTTGCCAAGATTAATCGGTTCAGTGGAGCCTCGCCAGTTCCGCATGGAACCCGTCGGCGTGCTCCTCCCTGACGCAAAACGCTATCACAGTTACGCCATCGACATGACCACCCTTGCTGGTGCACGGCGGACACGTCAGGCAGGACGGCAGCACCGTCCTCTCCATGTTGGCCATCACCCTCGCTGGCCTCCCGCCGCCCAAGTCCACGTCGTCCAGTCCGATGCCGCACCAGCTAGACAGACGCAGCCCACCGTACCCGTACAGGGCGTCGGCGAGCTCCTCATCCAGCACCACCGGCAGCCGTCCTCCCGCAAGGGTCTCCGGTATCCTCTCCTTGCCGCGCCTGACCAGCTTCACTACCTCCACGATGTCGCTGTCCGCCACCACACCGCGCGCCGCCGTGACCAGCTGCGTCGTGATGCAGTTGCCGTAGTACCCGTCCTTGGCCCCGACGCGGTTCCGCACGTTGGCCGTGAACATAAGCGGCGCTGGGGAACCGGGGTTGTCGGCGGCGCCGTTAGTGGTCGCGCGCGTCCGGCACTGCCATATCACGGCAGCGACCACCTCGAATGTAGAGCACGACAGCTGGTCGCCGACGTGGCCCTGGCCCTGCTGAATGAACTCGGCCTTGACGCGGTTGATGAAGCTCCAGGGGATGGTCATGTCGGTGTAGGCAAAGTCGATGTGCCGGGGGCGGCGCGGCCCTGAGATAGGGCGGTGGGCAGTTGTGGGATCTCCGGAAGGGACACGTCGTACCTCACCGGGACGACAGTCGGTGGTGAAAGCCCGCGGGCGAGCTCGCCGACGGCTTGGAGGAACTGCGCCAGCCCAAAGGCGTCGGCAACAGCGTGGTTCCACGTGACCGCGACGACGTAACCACCGCACGCGAACTCCGTCACCTGCGCCATCAACAGCGGGTCGGAAACCCGGCAGATTCCGCCGTACCTGACGGCGATGTCGGCCAGAGGTATTGCCAACGGCGCGCGAAGGAACCTGGCGTCCTCCAGGGTGCAGTTCGCAGTTGCGGCGACGAAAACCACGCCTTCGCCAGTGCACACGAGCTGAATGTCCGAGTCGCCACCTCCGGCACCGACCGAGAGGCGGCCGGCGATAGGGTGGTAGTGAACCAGCGCACTGGACAACGAGCGCCGTACGGTCTCGGCTGGCTCGTGGATGGGGTGGTCGAAGACGTGGAGCGATGTGAAGGACAGGCAGAGGCGGGACTTGTCGGTGGAGGTCAGAGGTATGTTGCCGGCCGGCGTGGGCTCCGACGGGCGGACGAGCACCGGCGGCGAGGACTTGGTTACCAGGAAGCTCATCACGTACCTTCCTGGAGCTGTTTGAGATTGGATCAATGCCGGTTGTACTTAACTAGGGTCGGTCTCGATCTAGATCTGTATAGGAGTAGTTAACTAGAGTGATTAACAAACTTGACGGTAGAGTCAGAGCGGAAGGCAAAACAAAAAAATTCCTTTGGCTCCTCCTTCAGAATAGTACTATATATAAAAGTTGGTGAGATTCACTCTCCCTCTTGCCATCCAGGTCACCAGATTTTTATTAACAGTACGATCTATCAAACGGATGGCTAGGATCCAATTCGCCCAACTCATCCCCGCAAATTACTGTTCATGCACGAATATTGGCGCGCGCGGCAACCGGTTAGCAGCCTGTACCCGGTCACCTTCCTAGCTGCACGAATTTTAGCGCGCCTTCGCACGCTTTTTAAGGCACACCGCACGGGCGGTACCCGGTCGCCCCACTCTACTGCGCTTCCGCGTTACCCGCTCCATCCGGTCGCCTCATTCCGTCCTTCTGCCCCAGTCCTCATTTTCCCCACCCCACCCCGGCTGCCGTCGACCTCCTCCTCGCCCCTTCCCCCGCGCCACCGCCTGTCACGCCATCGAGCCAGCGCCTTCCCGAGCCCCTGCCCGTGCCTCCGGGTCCCTGCGCTGGAGGAGGAGAAGGCCGCGCCGCCGCGGCTAAGCCGTCGATTGGATCGGGCGAAAACCCACCCCAACCTCCTCCCTTTTCTCCATCTCTGATGTCGCCATGCCACCATCCAATGCCCACCTCCACGAGTTCTGTTTCGTCATCGTCGCCTTCAGTTTGTGCGTCGCCGCCGCCGGCCGATTCTCTCCTCTCCTTCTCCTTGCATCTGAGATCCCGGCCATGGATTTGTGCTCCCAGTCGTGGATTTGTGCTCCCGGCCATGGATTTATGCTCTCGGCCTTTGGGTCAGGCGTCGCCGCTTAAGCGAGTTGCCCATCCATTCCACCCTGCACACAGTCTACCACTCTCTCCCTCTCCCCCACCACCACCACCACGGCCTCCACCAATCCACCATGCCTCTTTTGCTCCTCCTCCTCCTCCTCCTCCTGCTGCTTGCCCTAGCCCTCACCCTCCCGCCCGCCGCGCCGCAGCTGGCGCCTGGGCTCCGGCCAGATCCCCGCGTCCCAATCCTCATCCTCCAGGTTAAACAAAAATCCCCAATTGCGCCGCTTACATCCTCTCCAGGTAGCCGACGGCATCCACTCCCACTCTGCCCGCCATGGCGCCTACCAAGACACCTATCTGCTCTGTGCGACGTGCCCTCTTCTCTCACCTTAGGTTGTTGGCGGCGCGGAGGAGGACGGGGTGGTCACGCGGCCTCCTAGGAAGGTCTTTGCCGGTGGAGACGCTGCGGGCAGCTCCACCGCGTGAGAGAGCCGAGATAGGATTTGGAGATGTTGGAGCGCGTGAGCGAACACGGAGGCATGCCTCAATCACTGCCAGAAGTAGCAGAAGGGAAGACGATGGCACAATTTCTTTACCGTCCGACAACTTCCTTGGTAGAATCCTCAATATCCTCGATTTTCGTTTCCTCTGTTGTAAATTTGCCCCCTCTAACTTCAATCTGTTGATCGCCACCATCTTTTCTAGGTTGCACGGAGGCCGACCGTCTGGTTCAGGCCCAAGAAATTACACCGAACTCCTCCTATTTGTCTTCCACCAGTCGTTTCTCCTTTCCTCCTCCATATTAAAGTTGCGGCCAAGATTCCTCTCGCCATTACCAGCTAGAAGTGGGTACCGTGTACAACACCTACTCTCCCTCCCAGCCTGTTGATTTCTTATTTATCAAATCGATAGTACTCTAGCAAATGAGAAGTACTTTTGTGTGACTATTGTCATACTACCAGTTTGTACATATATCGGCAAATGAGAAGGAGCGGTTTTTGTTGTCTCTGATTAGGAATGTTACCATACTCGTTATCTTTCCCGTTCCCGGCTCCTCATATGGTTATGCTGACGACAGGCGATGAGGGCGGGTGGCCTGCTCAGTTTTGCTTATTTTTTTATTTTCATCAGGTATTGTCTCTTTTTTGGTTAGTGCGTGCTATTTCCATGCCGCTGTTTTTAATCTATGCTTTCTTTGATTCGTGTTAGGGTTGCTCCTCTGGTGGATTGACTCATGGATGTTGAAAGTGTGTACTTACTTACAGGTCAGTTCACGCGTTCACTTTATTTTATTTTGTTTCGTGCATTTCATACTTCAGATTTTACTGTATTCTGATGCACAAAATTGTTATATGATGGCAGCGGCTATAAAAGAATTTTTCCCAATCCTTCGCATCATGTTTCCAAGTGGGATCTTCTGAAGCCCAATACTTTGCATCATATTTACAAGTGGCATGTCCTAAAGCCCAATCCTTCGCATCGTGTTTGCAAGAGGTACGTCCTTAAGCCAAATCCTTAGCATCGTTTTGCAAGTGGCATATCCTCAAAGAATCTAAGGAATATCTCGGGAACATTGAAAGAAGATTTTTACATGGTTCTGATTCAGTCACTCACGGTAGATGAGTTTGATGTTCGGGACCAGAAACTATTCCTGAATATAAACTGAATATAAACTAGAAGTTTGTGTTTACCTCAAGCATCTCTGGAATATCAGGGAAAATAGGGCGTACCCATACTTATGACATTTGTTCTATGCAGGAACGACGACTACTCTGAGAAGTGAGTCAATAAACTTTGTTTAAAACGATTTCTTTCTGGCTTCTTTAATGAATGGTTTTGTGAGGAAGTATGAGAGATTTTTCATCGATAGATCGCGAAAGGAAGGTCCGGTCAGTCTTCTCATTCTCCAACTGATCAGTATATGTCCAGTGGACTTTGAGGTTCATCTCCATCCAGATTGCGTTGGAGACCTTTATTAGTAGTTGTAAGTTCCAGCGTCAGTTTACTCAGGTTTGTAGGTATTTTCTTTTTTACACATGATGTCTCCATATTGTTATTTACTTTCCTCCTAGCTTTTTTATTGGCCCTTAGTATTTGTGCTATGTTCAGGCAACCTCCTTTCACACTTCAGAATTTTTTGGAGGAATCACACTTCAAATTTTAGCGGTGCGGATGCAAAATGTATCAGACGAAGCAGAATCACATCTACTTTACAAGTTGATGCCCTCAGGAATCATGAAGGAAGAAAGGTTTGGGCTGGTAGGGGTGGGTGTTTCTACTTTTCTCTTCCATTTTGTTCGTTGACCATTCTGTGTGCCCTGATCAGCCTGATTTACGTGATTGCTTTCCTTGGATTAAGCTTCAGTTAGAGTACCTTTTTCATTTCACAGTTGTGCTTCATTTAACTTGCATGACTTAAGCGCATGGATTTATGTGTAGAGAAGTACTGTACTTTCCTACAATTACTCGGTAGCCATTTATTCAAAGATCTTCAAGTTTTATGTTGAAAATTTTAATCTAATTGCCAAACACTGAGTGTTCATCTGCCAGTTGGTTTTTATTGCCTTCTGAGAGGACACTTATGCTCACTGAATTAATATATGTACAATATTGTCATATTTTTATATTCAATGAAAATATACATTCGCTTTAGCTCTCACAGTGCAATATACTATTGTTTGGTCAATATAATAAATTATAAAACCAACTGTACAATATCGTCAGTTTGGATAGTTCACTCTTTCTAGATAAAAACAGGTGAATATTTTGGTTCTAGGTTCAACCACTTAAACCATGTGTTGTTGTACGAAAGGCATGGTCCATGAGTTAAGGAAATTTTTATGAGCGACGCTCGGCAAGTTCTGAACATGGCATAAGTGACAAATTCTGGATCTGAAAGACCAAGATTGGACACACTCCTATTCCTTTTTATTACTTCTGAATTAGAATTTTGTCCAGTGTAACGATTATTTTCTCTCCAAAATGCTCCAGTTCTTGGAGAGTAAATTCCTGATGTACCGAGGATAATAGAGACACCCCCTGCCGACGACCACGCCGGAGAGCAGCCCGAAACTGATGCCCCTTTCATCGCTAGAGCCATCCACGCCCTCCCAGCGTCAAAGAGAACATCTACTTTCCACTGAAGAAACAAGAAACACCTTGATCAAGTGGGTAAATTGAAATAACACAACGGACACCTGAATTCGGTTCAGTTTGGTGTGTGGTCCGTCAGCTTCAGATAACTGATCTGCCTTTCCGCCTAGACTCAGTGCCAGTAATTGAGTGTCTGCTAGCTCCTTTTGATCGGGTGAAGAAGAACACCACACCAGCGGAAGATAATACATCATATCTTGACAATACAATCACTGCATATAGGTGTACTGCATTGTGTGTTACCATCCGAGTCATGCTAGCCAAACTAACCATTAAAGTATTACACCTCGGGATTTGACCCACATTATCGAGGTTGGTGCTTCCCGTAGGCAGTGTAGCTTACCTACATACTACTGTGATCAGCATCTACGTATTGTACGACAATTGTCAGATTTAAATTGTAACATGGTTTCTGGTTTCCTTTTTCTTTACTTTCTATTACTGCTTATGATTGTATTATCCTTCTTAAATATAAGTTCATGTTCCTCTGTTTTCGGTCCCTACTCTGCCTCATAATTCTGACCCGTTTTAAGCACAATGGTTTCCTTAGTGTGCATACAATTAAATATGTCTATAGGCTCACAGTTCTTCTAACTACGTTTGATTAAGTTGGTGCATTTTTTCCATTTACGAGGTTCCATTTTTTCCCACGATCTATATATGTATTGTGTGATTTCTCTATCTGTACCTAACAATTGCTTAGATACTGTGTTATGTCTAATGAATTATGTAACTACTCTACGTACATTCTCCACTTCTATGCACACATATGCTCACGGATATCCAAACGACTTGCAAGAATCGATATCACCCCTGGGCGCGGCGTGTCGCCGCATCGAATTCCCTAGTCGTAATTGGACAGCTGATAGATTGCAAGCGAGAGGATGGCCACATGATGACAAGTGCAGTCTCTGTGGTTTGGTTCTTGAGACGGACGGTGCATCTGGCTTTCTTGTGCCCTTTTGTGCGGCAGGTTTGGGGTTGTTTCAGTGTTTCTTTCCCACAGGAGGTGCAGCGCGCTGCGAACGCCACAACAATTTCCGGATGGTGGAACGGATTGTCCTGCCGGAAACTTGACAACAGCGAGAAGAAAGGCATTACCTTCTCGGTTTATGTTCTATGGCATATCTGGAAGGAGAGGGGAGAAGGATTTTTCAGCACCAAGAGTTGCAACCGTCGGCGCTTGCAGGTTTAATTCGTGCTGATCTCGACCTGTTAGAGTTAGCTCACCGTGTGAGATAGTTTTTCTGTGTGTAAGAGTTGTTTTCTGGGTGTGTTTGGGTGTAGTTCCTTGAACTACGGTTGTATTTCTCTCTCTTCTAATAATGAATAAGCAGAGCTCCTGCTGGTTAACGTAAAAAAAAACGATAGAGTCATAAAATAAGGGAGGCAATGTCTCCCTCAAAAAAAAAAGAGGCAATTCAGGCCTCTAAAAAAAGTTAAAATGAAACACAAAGTAACTGAAACTTGACCGAAAGTGACTGGCGCTTCAAAAAGGTGACTGAAATCTATTATATTTTAAAAGCAAATTCAACGGTTATAAATAGAGACAAGCCACATCATCAAAATATTAGTTTTGATAATATTTAAAACCAGTGGTTAAGATTTAATGAAAGACTATTACTTATGTGAAGCTAATTTAGCTTATCAATATGTCTTATATAAAGATACGGAGGAAGTAGTTATGTATAATTGGTAGTTGGATCTGCAACTTTTGGCCACAACCGTAAGATAACGACTTATTTGAAAAGTCAGGCACCATATTTCTTTCATTATTATTGTTTTGGCCACATAGAGCATCAAGGGTACAATGGTCTTTGCACACCACACTTAACGTCTAAATGGATTGAAGTGTCATATAGGGAAAAACGTTCTATATGGTGTCAAATTGGAAAGAAAAACTTTTCTAGAGCCAAATAAGGAGTTACATTTTTAAATAGTGTCAAATAAGTAATTCTCTCTTTCCAATTAACCAGAGAGTGGCCACCACTAGGGTTCTCCCTCTCATAATCCTTGCAAATAAAATCTCACACCATTTTGTTCACCTTGTTTTTTGCTCATCTGGGTAAGGAAATTAAGACCCGCGAGATAGGTCACAATAGTCATGATGACCACTTTTGTCAAGGAGACCCACCCCCTCTCGTAGTTTTTTTGCCACCCCTTCCCCTCAATCTCGGATCTCGTCGATGAGTAGTTGGAAATCGATCCCACGGAGCCTCCGAAAATGAAAAGGGTGACTCGAGTCTGTAGTTCTATAGCGACATATACAATTTTTGTGTGGAAATAAAGACAAATAATCGATAGTCGAATTGCACATATCTAAGTACATTAACAAAAACAAAGACTAAATGGGCCCATAAACAAACTACAAAAACTAAACTCACTAGCTACAAAATATTGCTCCTCAAGCTCAGAACCAAGTTACGTGGAGAAATTCTAATAAGTTTCAGAGAGTTTTCAGGAAAACAAACTTAGTTTTTATACTTAGACAAAAGGACATAATGGCTGTGTGGCCATCTACAAAACAGAAACAAAGTCCACATCTCTTCGAAAAAAATAAAAACCCAAGTCCAGACTCCTTCGAAATGACAAGTGGTAGCTAGACAAGTCATAGTCGCACTCCATTTCTTTCGTTAAAACACGGCTGCTGTTTACGTCTTCTGCACCTCCGGTCCGGAGGTATGTGCGTCGTCGCCAGCCTTAAGCTGCTGCTGCCCTTGCTCAGCCGACGCCTCTCTCGCCCTCTGGGAGCGCAAAAGCATGGCGCGCATGGCCAGCGTAGCGTACGACAAAGTCGCCGTCGTCGCCTCGTTCGATGCCTCCTCCGGCACCGCCTCGCTCGACCACGCAGCACCGAGTTCGAGTAGCGACGTGGAGGACATCCTCCTGGCACTGGGTCTTGCAAGCGCGGAATGAATTGTAAACGATGACGGCTCCTCCTGCGGCAGCATCTGCCTGGAGTTGGCGCGTTGCTGCGTGTGCGCGCTCATGCCGGCGAGCATGTACGCCCTCCCCGAACGCCTGTAGCTGTGCCGGCTCGACACGCGCCCGCGCATCTCCCGCAGCTCGGTGCCCAGCGCCACGATCACGGGGTCGCCGTCCCGCGCGCCCTCCGACTGCGCCACCAGGCGCTGCCGATTCTCGAGTATCTCTACGGCCTCATCGTGCGCGCCCCGCTCCGCCGCCGCCCTCGCCGCCGCGATGTCCGCCGCCGCCTCCACCCGCACGCGCTCCCGCTCCACCTCCGCGGACCGCTCAGCGCCCACAGCGCTCTCCGGCCTCGCCACAAGCGCGTCCTCCGCCGTCACGCTCACGTCCAAGCCGGTCACCGCGTCTCTGCAGCTGAAGACCATGTTCACCAGAGCGGTGTTGTTGCTGTCTGATTCTTCCGCTCTTGGCACGGCCAGGAACAGCAGGAAGCGCCTCTCCTCGTCGGCATAGAGTTCACCGACCCGGATCGACGCAGCGCGGCCATCGTCGTCCACGCGACTCTCGTAGCGGCCCGACCTGATCGAGACGACACGGACCCCGGGATGCATGCACGCGACGGCGATGCGCGCCTGCTGGACCACGACGGAGAGTAGGCCGCCGATGCACTGGCAAACGCGTCCTGGATCACCGCCTCGTTCTCGATGAACGAGAACGTCCCGCCAGTCGCCTCGGCGATCACGTGCATCGCCGCCGCGTCGTGGTCGTTGCCGAACCCGAACGTGTGGATCGGCGCCGACCACTCGTCCCCTGTACGCAGGAAGGAGTCCGGGACGAGCGCCTCGTAGTTGGCCCCGCCGTCCCGTCGTGTCACCGTGGTGTAGGTGTCCTGGCCGTCGGAGAGGAGCACGACGCTGGACACGGCGTTCCTGTGCCGGCGCTCGTCGAGCACCTTGGCGGCCGTGCGCAGCCCCTCGGCGATGTTGGTGCCGCCGCTCGCCGGGAGGGACTCCACGGCGCGGACGCAGGAAGCCTTCCCGGCGTCGGTCATGCGTGCGAGCCTGGTGACGCGGCGCGCCTCGGAGGAGAAGGACACGACGGAGAGGCGGTCGTCGGGGCCGAGGTTGTCGATGACAAACCGCATCGCCTGCTTCAGCAGCGCCAGCTTCTGCCCGCTCATGCTGCCGCTCACGTCCAGCACCGTCACGAGGTCCAGTGACGCGCGCGGCGCCGCATCAGTGTCGACCATCCCGGGAGCCTTGAGATGCACGAGCACGGCGAAGTTGTCGCTGGACGAGTCCCTGGCTACGGCCGAGCACTCGGTGTGCGTCTTGACGACCACCGCTCCGTTGGTTGTTGCACCTGCTACCGATGGACGGCTGTCAAGGATACCAGACGCCGGCTCCACCTGCTCGTCGTCGTCAAAAACGACGACGACCGGACCGACGTGATGGTTGCGCCGCTGCGGAGGCTGCGGAGACGGCGCGGGAATCGGCTGCGGCACCGGTGTGGGCCGCACGAACGGCAGGTCGCGCCAGTGCGCGTTGCAGAGCGGGCAGACGAGGTTGCCGTGCGCGACGCTGGCGGAGATGCAGCTGAAGTGGAACGTGTGGGAGCACTCCGCCGTGAAGGTGGCCTGCCCACCGCCGGCGCGCATACCGCCGAGGCAGATGGCGCAAGGATTTGTCTAAGAACAAGCAATCAGTACGACAATAATATAGATGCTTCGATTCAGGAGCGAAATGTGGAATTGATCGACACACACACATATAAGATAGGCGTTTTCAGAATGTTGCACCAAACAAGTAGAGAAAACTCGGGTTCATCTGTATCTAGCTAAGATGTAAACAAAATTTAAGGGAGAAAAAGAGAATTGCTTTACCTGATCAGGGCCTTCCATCGCTGCAATCTTCTTGATGGAAATTGATGCGAACAAGTTAATTAGCAGGGTAGCAGATGAGCCAGATGCTTCATCCGGGAGGAAATTATAGTAGCAGTGTCATCGTCGTGGATGCCGCGTCGTGCTTGACCTCGACTCAAATTCCTAAATAATACTCCTGTTCTTGCCTTTACGTGTCCTTGGGCATTAAGTCATTGACTTCGCCGCGTAGAACGACAAAGATGGTCGATGGAATTAAGGTTTGTATATTTTAGCTAGGAGAAAGTAATACTATCGGATCCCTTTTTATCAACGTTTAAATAGTAAACTAAGAATGACTTTGTGTCATGAGAACATTTCTTTTGCTCGTCGTCTCCATAGGTTTGACATGCCCCAAACGGCAATCCAAATCCTCTTCTCTCTGCTCACTTTAAAATCGATCTTGCCAGAGGAGGAGGGGAATGGACAAATCGATGGGATTTGGGAGGCTCCAGTACTGTTAGGAAAATATTTAGAATGAAGGAAGAAGCTGCTGGTGAGACGTCGGCGCAGTGAGTTGCCTTTTCCTCCCATCAATTTTTTACTCGTTTCCCTCAGTCTCTCCTCCGTTTTCTCTCTCTGACCGCGGCTCTTCTGCTGCTGTGGTGATTTTTATTTGCCGATCTACCTCAGTGGTGATCTGTTCGTTGTTGTTCTAGTGGGAATGTCTAAGTACGAGTGCATCTTGTCTAGCTCACAGACCGACCTGTCTTCCATATGTACTGTAGTGTATATTCTTTGGGTGTCTTACGTCTTGATTTAAAACTAGTGGAATTCGGCGCGTCGGCACGCCGCGCCCTTGGTGAGAAATTTTGCTGTCATTTTGGTTTGTTGATCAATGTGTATATTTATTAGAAGTAACAGTAATATTTCGTTTAGTTAGTTTTAGAGGATTGGATATATGTACGCTATTTTTGGGGAATAGTAAAGAAATTGGGAGACGATGTTCACAGAAGGAAATGTAAGCTTAATTTAGAAGGTTTGCGAATTCGAAAGTCAGTTGTCATCGGGAAAAAATGTAAGCGAGTTTGAAATAGACCTGCCGGGATTCAAAATATTGAAATTCGTCAGAATTTGTTGTGTGGAGTATCCCCAAATACATAGCGAATTGAAATGTTAAAATTTTATTTTCACATTAATAATTAATTTAAGTTCATAGTCAGAGGAAATAATTTGTATTAGCATTTATTAAATTCATTCCATAATTGGAGGAAATGAGTTTGTATTTGCTCTAAATATCCATCTAAGCAAGCATTTTTTAAAATTTAAGTACACAATTAGAGAGAGTTCAGCCATATTACCTTCAATATGTTAACTAAATCGAAATGATAAAATATGTTTTTATTTTGCCATAAATATTTTATTTAACCTTATAATCAGAGGAAATACATTGTGATTATATCAAAATGTTCACTAATTTTAGCATTTATTAAATTTAGTTGCATATTTGGAGAGATTTCAGTTATATTACCTCTAAATATGAACCATTTTGAAATGGTATAATATGTTTGTATTTTGCCTTAAATAGTTAATTTAATTCTATAAACGGAGGAAATACATTATACGGGCATTTATTAATTTCAATCCATAATGAGAGGAAATGAATTTGGATTTTCTCCAAATATTCGCTGATTTAAAATCTTCAAAAATGTTTGCATTATGACGTAAATAGTTAGAATCATTTTTCTGATCATTTTGCTATATTTTTCATATTTTTCTGATAGATAGATCTATTTGCTCTAAATATCCATCTAAGCAAGCATTTTTAAAATTTAAGTACACAATTAGAGAGAGTTCAGCCATATTACATTCAATATGTTAACTAAATTAAAATGATAAAATATGTTTCCATTTTGCCATAAATATTTTATTTAACTTTATAATCAGAGGAAATACATTGTGATTATATCAAAATATTCACTAATTCGAGCATTTATTAAATTTAGTTCCATATTTGGAGAGATTTCAGTTATATTACCTCTAAATATGAACCATTTTGAAATGATATAATATGTTTGTATTTTGCCTTAAATAGGTAATTTAACTCTATAAACGGAGGAAATACATTATATGGTCATTTATTAAACTCAATCCATAATGAGAGGAAATGAATTTGGATTTTCTCCAAATATTCACCGATTTAAAATCATCAAAAATGTTTGCATTATACCGTAAATAGTTAGAATCATTTTTCTGATCATTTTTCATATTTTTCTGATAGATAGATCTAAAGTTATTGATTTTGTAGTATTATTCATTTTCTGTAAATTGTTTAGATTAAATGGGCCCACCGGTCAGTTTTTTATTATTTTCTTTAAATATGTGCCAGGAAAAAAAGCACTGACAGGCCAGGCCCACGCTGACACCGCGACGACGTCAGCAGTGGCCACGGCGGGCACGGCGAGCTCGCCGGCGTCGATCCAGCGCGAGCTGGGACGCGCGGCTGGGCGCATCGGACGTGCGTGGACGCGAGGTGCCCGGAAGCGGCGGCGCCGCTTCTATTTGGTCGCCGGAGCGTCGCCGGCGACGTGAAAACGCGGCGGTCGGATGGCGCGCACGGCGGCGTCGATTCCGGCGCGCGTCGGCCGCGCCAGCACGCGAGAGTTGACGGAGAGGGAGAGGAGGCGGCGCCGGAGTTCTCCGTGTGAGTCGATCTGAGCGGGGAGGAGCAGAGCGGCGGCGGCGGTGACTTCGGCGTCGCGCGAGAGGAAGAAGGAGGGGGGGATGTGGCCACGTTTTTCAGCGAGGTCCATGCGGTTTCTGGAAATTGCAGAAAGGTCCATCTACGTGGGGAGGTTTGTACTACGGAACAATTTCTGGTTTTCTGGGGGTTGTTTTAGCAAAACGACCAGACGGACCGTTAGATCGGCGATCGACGGCACGGAGCCGCGCACACACTGTAGAAACACGCGTTGTGGGGTCACTCTTCGACTACCCCACGGTGGGGATACCTGGGTCACGCCAAGCCCATCAGCCTTATGACGAGGGCCCAAGGAAGGCCCAAGGAGGACGACGTGCGGCCCAAGATAGTCGACGCTAGGTCATGCGACCCCGCCATGCTTGTAAGCGCCATCGGCACCGTTCACCTGAGACCTAGCCTACCATATAAAGGCTAGGAGGGTCCTTCGTCTAGGGTACGCTCATAGCCGCCACACAAACCCTAGCGAGATTGCCATCTCGCCATTGTAGCCACAACTCGCCATCAATAACCAGACAAGCAGGAAGTAGGGTGTTATCCTCCGGGAGCCTGAACCTGGGTAAACGCCTTGCTTGTCAGCCGTCGTGATCACCAGCGCTCATCTCTCTCCCCCTCAATCAACCCGGGGTACACAACCCAGGGATTTGCCGAGTCCACACCTCGTCAATTGGCGCCGTCTGTGGGAAAGAACGAGCGCTGGAACCATGGTCGCACCGGCTCCATCAACTTTGAAGACCGACGTCTGCATCACCAAGGAGCCAATCTGCTTCGGCTCCTTCGAGTACACCTTCCACCCGCCGGCCCACCGCTCGGTGTACGCCGATCTGCACGTAGGTATGTGCCTCACCTTCGGTACCATGCACTACTTCGTAGACAGCTGTGGAGTACTCAGATCCACGGCGATCGCACCGCCGCGGTGGTGGCACCCGCATCTGCCGCGGCTGCGCCAACCACGCCCCCACCTGCTGCGGAGATCGCATCTGCTGCGACTGCGGCGACAGCATCTTCGACTGCTGAGAAGATCGCGTCCGCCTCGACTACTCCGACCGCCTCCGCTGCGGCAGAGATCGCGCCCAACGCGGCCGCGCCATCAGCGTCTCCGGCTACCACGGAGATCGCATCTGCTACGACTACGTCGACCACCTCGTCGACCACCGCGCGGATCGAGTCTACTTCAACTACCTCGATCGCGTCGCTGGCAAGGCCAAGATCTGCATCAACTTCGACTACGTCGACCACGCCTTCGCGCGCAACGGAGGTCGCGCCGTTCTCATCCACGCCACTCGCGTCTCCATCGACTCGCAAGATCGTCAACAAGCCAATCGCGCCCACGTCGACGACAGCGACATCACTCCTCACGTCCGCGGCGAAGGTCGCGAAACTCCAGGGAAGGAGCCTCGGCGGCGACTGTGGTGTCCACCACGTCGCACCCATTTTCAGCTCCGAGCACGGCTCGGACGAAGGAAGCAGCAGTGGCAGCACCCGTCCCACTGCCCAGATCTACCCCGCGCAAGTCTTCATGATCGGCCAGAGGCCGCAGGGCAACGACGACGAACCCGCATACCCACTGGAGGTGGTCATGCCGGACCAGGTGACGCGACTCACCATCACCCGCGACATGGCAATCAAAGCCCTGAAGCACGTCGAGGACGGCACGTACCCCCCACCGGATGCACCCCGGGAGGACCTTATGGCGGTCCAGTACCTGCTGCGGAAGGAAGGCGAACGACTCCGCGCAGAGAAGGCCGAGCTCCTCCGACGCAAGGAGGAGGCCGACGCGTCGAGCGCCAGGAGGGCCGCTTACTCGTTCACTGCCTCAACAGAGGTCTCGCAAGGAGCAAGGCGCCACAGAGCCCGCGTGCCCCTGATGACGGAGGCGACCGCGCTAGAGTCACCCGCAACCTCGAGTCATCATACATAGAAGACGCAGACGGAATACCCGTCCCCAAGACACCCGGAGCCGCACTCATGGCAGTCGAAACATACCTGCGGCTGACACAGCCGCCTGAGGGCGACTCGCGCGCTCTCCTCCACAAGCAGCAGATCATGTCTATCAAGGCACTCGAAGACGCACTGGTAAACAAGGCGCCGACAGAAAAAGCGCGAGAAGATCGAGATCGCCGCGACCACGAGCCCGCAGCACTCGCAGCCCCGGCGACAAGACAACTGCGACAACCGCAGCCAGGTGAAGACCTCCGCAACGTCATCACACAAAGGACGGTAGACCGCAGCCGCACCCGGCCGGTCAGCACGTCCAACTTCGACTACGACCGCAACGACGGCGACTACGAGCCGTGCGGCGCCGCATGCTTCAGCTTCAACATACGCGACACAAGAATGCCCAAGGGCTTCAAGCTCACGGCAGAAGCAGTCAAGTACGACGGGAAGCAGGACCCGAGACTCTGGCTAGAAGACTACCTCATAGCCTGCAGCTGCCAGGGCGGTACTTCGACTACGGCCATGCAGTACATCCAGCTGATGCTCACGGGCTCTGCACGCGGGTGGCTCAACACTCAACCCAAGAACGCCTTCAGGACGTGGGACGAGTTCGCGGAGGCCTTCGTTAAATCCTTCCTGGGACGTACTCGAGACCGACGACGTTCGTCGAGCTACAAGCATGCAAGCAAGGACGAGACGAGCCGCTCCGGTCATACATCCAGCGTTGGACCTTGCTCCGCAACACCATGGAGACCGCCTCGGAGGACCGAGTGATGGATGCCTTCATGCACGGCGTCTCCCGCCGCGACCTCCGCGAGGAGTTTGGTAGGCTCCGGCCGAAAAACATGATCGAGGTCATGAAGATAGCAAACCAGTGGGCAGACGGAGAGGACTCGGTCCGCAATAGTTCACACTACTCCCCGAAGGACGAAGCCGGACCAAGCAACTGGCGAGAAGGACGCCACAAGAAGAAGCCGCGTTACAACGGCAACGACTCAATCGAGCTAGTAGCGGCGGGATTCCAAACCCCCCGTGAGGATGAAGCGCGCGACAGCAGTCGCCAATACAGCCATGCACAGTACAGTCGAAGCGGCGGTGACCAGAGTCGCCAATACAGCCAGGGGCAGTACAACCGAAGCGGCGGCAGCAGCTACCGCAGCGACGGAGGCCATAAACGCGAGTGGCAGAAACGCACACTAAGCCCAGCGGAAGAGCTGGAACAACCCTGCAGGCACCACATGTTCAGGAACCCGGAAACGGGCAAGTGGGGATCCAACCACCTGTTGAAGGACTGTCGAAAGGCACGCAAAATATACGAAGCCATGCAGAAGATAGTCACTCCAGCACCCGCAGCGCAGCCAGCCGCGCAGCTGGCCATCCAGGCAGCACCCGCACCCGCAGTCGCTAATCCAGCACAGGCGGCGGGAGCCTTTCTGCAGCAGCAGCAGCAGCCGCAGCAAGATGCCCCACCGGTGATCCAGGACGCATATCCAGCGGCACGCGGACAACTCAACATGATACAGAAGGGGCGCCCCTCAAACAGGACCCAGAAGATCATCACTCGCCAAGTTTTCCAGCCATCACCTGTCCACCTGCAGTACCCGACTACCTGAGAGGGTCAGAGACACCAATCACTTCTCCAGAGCAGATCACCCGCCTGCAGTACCACGACCCGGGCACGCCGCTCTGGTAGTCGAAGCTCTGATCGGAGATTACACCCTGAAAAAGGTGTTCATGGACGGAGGCAGTGGCATTAACATCATCTTTGCCGACACCCTCAGAAGGATAAACAGGCCAACGACGGACTTGGCGGCATCAGAGACCACCTTCCATGGCATAGTACCAGGGCAAGCAGTCACGCCCATGGGAACGATCACACTCGACGTCATCTTCGGCACACCCGAAAACTTCAAGAGGGAGTCGATCGACTTCGAGGTAGTCGACTGGAAGTCGCAGTACCACGCGATACTCGGGCGCCCAACCTTCGCCAGATTCATGGCGGTACCTCACTACGCCTACCTCATGCTCAAGATGCCTGGACCCAAGGGCGTCATCACGGTGCACGGCGACTTCGACCGCTCCAACAGCTGCGACCGCGAGTTCAGCAAGATCTCCGAGTTCTTCGAAGAGCACTTCGAGGCAATGGCAGTCGACAACGACAAACCATCTTCCCGCCCGCAAGAAACCAGCCAAGGACGCTGCCTTCAACGCGCTGACGACACGACAACCATCAGGTCCACCCGACTGACGCCACAAGACGTCAAAGTATCGTCGAGTCTGCCTATCGCATAGGAAGCGCGCTCGTCGAGTTTCTACGTGAGAACTGGAGAATCTTCGCATGGCAACCTCTGACATGCCAGGAATACCCAGGAACCTCGCCGAGCACTCCTTAAAGGTCCACAAGGACGCCAGACCCGTCAAACAGGCCATGCGACGCTTTTCCGGGCCCAAGCGAGACGAAATCAGCAAGAGATCGATCGACTGCTGAAAATTCATCCGAGAGATCAAGGACTCGGACTGGGTCGAACCCAGTCCTGGTGGAGAAGAAGAAGACGAAGAAACTCCGCATGTGCGTCGACTTCACCGCCCTCAACAAATGCTGCCCCAAGGACCATTTCCCGCTCCCGCGGATAGATCAGATCATCGACTCGACTGCAGGCTGCGAACGCCTGTCCTTCCTGGACGCCTACTCAGGTTACCAGCAGATCAGATGAACGTCGACGATGAGAGAAGACAGCATTCATCACACCCACGGCGTTTTCTGCTACCAGACGATGCCCTTCGGGTTGAAGAACGCTGGTGCCACGTACCAGCGCACAATGCAAGCATGCCTCAAAGGGCTCATCGGGAGATCGTCCAAGTCTACGTCGACGACATCGTCGTCACCACCCGCAAGGAGGACACCCTCATCGCCGACCTCCGCAAGGTCTTCGCCGCCCTCGACGAGTATCAGATCAAGCTGAACCCAGACAAGTGTGTCTTCGGCGTGCCAGCCGGAGAACTGCTTGGGTACCTCGTCTCTGCAAGAGGAATCGAAGCCAACCCTGAGAAGGTGCAAAACATACTCGCAATGCCAGCACCGACCAAGCTTCACGAGGTGCAACGCCTAGCCGGCCGAGTCGCAGCTCTCAGCCGGTTCATAAGTAAGTTGGGAGAAAAGGCCCTGCCTTTCTACCAACTGATGAAAAAGACAGACAAGTTCGAGTGGACAGAAGAAGCGCAAGTCGCGTTCGACCAACTCAAGAAAACACTCACGACTTCCCCAGTACTGGTGGCTCCACTGGAGAACGAGCCGCTATACCTCTACGTGTCAGCCACAAACAGGGTGGTCAGCACGGTACTCGTAGTCGAACGAGAAGAAGAAGGACACAGTTACCCTGTTCAGCGACCCGTCTACTACCTCAGCGAGGTGCTACCCTGTCCAAGCAGCGCTACCCGCACTACCAGAAGCTGGCCTACGGAGTTTTCATGACTTCAAGGAAAGTAATCCATTACTTCTCCGAGCACCCGATCACGGTGGTAAGCTCCTCCGGGCTCTCCGACATCCTGACCAACCAATGCGCGACAGGACGAGTCGCTAAGTGGGTCGTCGAGCTAGGACCCTGGGGGCTGAAATACGCTCACCCGAAGTCAATCAAGGCCCAAGTGCTCCCAGAATTCACCACCGAGTGGATAGAGCCCAGCTGCCAGATGTCCCCGACCTGTCCAACGCATGGACAATGTACTTCGACGGCTCCAAAAAGTTCAGATCAGCCGGGGCAGGAGTCATCCTCATCTCCCCCAAAGGCGACAAGCTGAAGTACGTGCTACAGATGGACTTCCCAACACCCTCCAACAACGAGGCTGAGTACGAAGCCCTAATCCATGGCATGCGAATGGCCAAGAACTGCGGCGCCACTCACCTCATGATCTACGGCGACTCCTACCTCGTCGTGCAGCAAACCATGAAGCCTGTGACGCCATCGCCGACAACATGATCGCCTACAGAGACCTGTACAACCAGCTGGAGGGCACCTTCGACGGCTGCGAGTTGCGGCACATCGGCCGCGAAAGCAACGAGGAAGCCGACGCCCTCGCCAACCTGGGCTCAGACAAGGCGCAGGTGCCACCCGGCGTCTTCCTTGAGCGCATCACGCAGCGGTCTGTCAAACTTCGACCCACGCCCGGATCCTCCACACCATCAACGAGCACCGCCGACCCGCCAGGCAAAGAGAAGGAGCCAATGGAGGTGCTGATCGAGCCCACCTGGACGAGCCCATATCTGGCGTACATGCTGCACCAGAGGTGCCACAACTCAGTCGAAGCCAAGCGCATTATTCGCCGCTCGAAAGGCTTCACCATCATCAAGGGGAGCTATACAAGCGAAGCATCTCAGGAGTCCTCCAAAGGTGCGTCGACCCAGTCGACGGTCAAGCCATCTTACTCGAGATCCACGCTGGCATCTGCGGGCATCACGCCAGCAGTCGAGCCTTAGTGGCCAAAGCTTACGAGCCGGATTCTACTGGCCCACCGCAATGCAAGACGCAGAAGAACTCGTGAGGAAATGTCTCGGCTGCCAGGAGTTCGCCAACAAGCCGCACGCACCAGCATCAGCACTAAAGACCATCCACTTGCCTGGCCCTTCGCTCAATGGGGGCTCGACATGGTGGGTCCACTCAAGAAGTCCTCGCCAGGAGGACACACGCATCTCTTGGTGGCAGTCGACAAGTTCACGAAGTGGATCGAAGCCGTGCCTATCACAAGTTCGACTGCCTCCTCGGCAGTTAACTTCATCAGGTCGATCATCTTCAGGTTCGGAGTGCCACAGCATCATCACCGACAACGGCACGAACTTCACAGCCGAAGAATTCAAGGACTTCTGCTCCGAGCAAGGCATCAAGCTCAACTACGCATCTGTCTCGCACCCGCAGTCCAACGGGCAAGTCGAAAAGTCCAATGGTTTAGTCTGCAAGGGCATCAAGAAGCGCCTGCGAGTACCATTGAAGCGCGCCGCAGGCGCCTGGGTTGAGGAGCTGCCGTCTGTGCTGTGGAGCCTGCGCACTACGCCAAACAGATCCACTCAGTACACGCCATTCTTCATGGTCTACGGCGCAGAAGCAGTCATGCCATGCGACATCAAGTTCGATGCACCCCGAGTGGTGGCCTACGACGAGTCCGAGGCAGAAGAAGCACTCGAGGACGACATGGATACCCTGGACGAAGCACGCGACATCGCCCTTACCCGCACAGCCGTGTATCAGCAAGACTTACGCAACTATCACGGACGGCGACTGCGGCCCAGAGCGTTCGTCCCCGGAGACCTTGTCCTCCGCCTCAAACAGAAGAAGGTGCACAAACTAGCCTCCCCGTGGGAAGGTCCATACATCGTGACAGAGGCAATTGGCGGCGGAGCTTACCGCCTGAAGGACTCGAAGACAGGGACAGTCTGCAGCAACCCGTGGAACGTGGCGCAACTGCGCCGCTTCTACGCCTAATCGACTCCCCCTTGTAACAAAGTGTACTATCTCAAGAAGCGGCAGGTTCCAGACGCACTCTTTCCCTTACCAGGGTACCTGAGGGGACTGGAAGGGTTTTAATGAGGCGGCCTGCTCGCAAAAATCAATGAAGTGATTTGTGGAACAAGCTCTCCCCTTTACTTTTTTAGTCAAAAAGCAACATAAACCTAGGCCGTCACCCGACGCACTCGGGGGCTGCGCCATACAGGTTCAACTCAAAACCTAGGCCGCCACCCGAAGCACTCGGGGGCTGCGCCGCACAGGTCTAAGTCAAACCTAGGCCGCACCCGACGCACTCGGGGGCTGCGCCATACAGGTCAACTCGAAAACCTGGCCGCACCCGAAGCACTCGGGGGCTGCGCCGCACAGGTCTAAGTCAAACCTAGGCCGCACCCGACGCACTCGGGGGCTGCGCCATACAGGTCAAGTCGAAAACCTAGGCCGCACCCGAAGCACTCGGGGGCTGCGCCACAGGTCTCAAACCTAGGCCGCACCCGAGCACTCGGGGGCTGCGCCATACAGGTCTAACTCGAAAATCCTAGGCCGCCACCCGAAGCACTCGGGGGCTGCGCCGCACAGGTCTAAGTCAAACCTAGGCCGCACCCGAGCACTCGGGGGCTGCGCCATACAGGTCAACTCGAAAACCTGGCGCCACCCGAAGCACTCGGGGGCTGCGCCGCACAGGTCTAAGTCAAACCTAGGCCGCACCCGACGCACTCGGGGGCTGCGCGCACAGGTCAACTCGAAAACCCAGGTCGCCACCCGACGCACTCGGGGGCTGCGCCGCACAGGTCCAACTCGAAAACCTAGGTCGCCACCCGACGCACTCGGGGGCTGCGCCGCACAGGTCTGACTCGCCACACCTCGGCCACTCGAAGCACTCGGGGGCTGCGCCGCACATGTCTAATTCAAAATCCTAGGCCGCACTCGATCCGCTCGGGGGCTGCGCCATACAGGTTTACAGACGTCTACAAGATACAATTTACTAACTCGGGGGCTACCCCCACCTCGACATACATACAATCATATTTCCACTTGGAAAAATTTCTTTTACAAGCTAACGCTATGCAACAGCACTCTACTGCTCTTATTCTACAGGCTCGCCCTTTGGCGCATCAAGTGGCCCTACAAGGTGCTCGCTAAAGTTCTGGACCTGCTGAATCATCTGGCGCGCAGCCGCAAGAGTATCGGCATAGTCACCCTCTCCAGGCAAGCCGTCAAGCACCTTGTGCAATGGAAGATTAGGCCGGTGCAGTCGAACGTATGCCAACGCCACGTTCGCCCCGGCAACAAGTTGAGCGTGCACGACTTCCTTCAACGCACTGCCTTCACGGAACCTCTCCAGAAGCGCAGTCAGTCCATTCGGCTGCTCGTTGTGAGGAAAGTACACCTTGTTGATCTGCCAGAGGGTTTTTCTGCAACCTTCCAAGAGCACAGCAGCCCGCCAGGTGCGATCCAGCATTCGTGCCAGTACACTACCTTGGATTTGTTCGACCAAAACTGGCGCGCTTCGGGTGAGTCACCGGCGGCCTCTTTCTCTACTCGCTCGTCCACTCGAAGCTGCTCAGCCTTCAGTCAGAGTTCACATCTGCATCAAGGCCAAGCATTAAGCATAGCAGGAAGACACAGAAGCCGAAGCAAAAACGCTAGAAGGCCAACCTTGCAGCTGTCGACTGATCAAGTCCATCTCGCCAAGCAGAAACTCTTCACGCTGGGAGAACGGCGCAACGGGCCGCGACCTCAATCGCTCCAGCTCCAACTCAGCTCTTCAGCTTCGACTCGAGCTCAAACCTTGTTCCTCATGAAGGTGATCACTCTCTGGTCATTTACGCTTCGCACAGGAGCTGGAGGAGCTTGACGGCGGCGACGAGTAGGCGCAGCCGAAGTGGTGTCCTCCTCATCGTCCGCGCCAGTCGTTCCAGCAACGTCAGGAGCTTCGCCCATATCAGACTGCCAAGAATTGACAGCGTCAAGCCAGGAAAAGAATCAACATAATTCATCCAAGCCAGACATCAAAAAAGACTCGGCGACTGCACCCCCGAGGGAGCGAATTCACATTTCATCATCAGCATGTTCACTCGCACAATATAAAGTGCATTACAGACTCAAGCCCAAAAGCAGAAGCATAGTCCTAAAAGGAAAAAGTCTACACTACAGACTCCGACTGGGAACGGCTCTTCCTAGCAGCCAACTCTGCAGCTTTGGCAATCCTCCTCTCGAAGGTGGCGACCAACTTCGCAGCTAGCTGGCTCGCCTGCACCTTCACACCGCTAAGGGACGCGGTCCTGCCATCAGGCTTCCGAGGGAAGTCGCTGACAACCTTCTCAAAATCGCCTACGACTTGGTGACCAAGAAGTAGCTGGAAAGTGAGCTCTGAGCCGCGTACCGTCTGCGCGCGCGTGAAGTCCGCCAGGACATTCGAATTGCCTTCGAATGGAGCCGCGAGTGCGTCAACAGCAGCTGGTGGCGGCTGGTTGGGAAAGATATTCCGGTGCACAGTCGCTAAGGCCTCCGTCGACTTCTGCAGTGCCGCCGTCGACTGCTGCAGCGCTGCCGATGCATACGCGCAGACGCGGTCGACGAAGCCAACAGCCTCCGCCAAGCCGACACTCTCGCTGGAAGTCCCTTCTGGAGGAGCACCTCCGCAAGTCTCTGTTCAAAAGAAATCCACACCCGTAAGACGTCAGAAGTCGAAAAAAGGCAAAGTAGGCACTGAGCCGAAAAACTTACTTCCAACAACATCTGCGAGTGCGAGCAAGCGGTCGACCTGGGTCTTCTCCAGATCATCCCGAGCTTGTTCCGCTCTTGGGCTTCACCCAGCGACTTCTCCAGCTCCGCGACCCGCGTCTTCATGCTCTCCTTCTCGCCTACGGATCAACGGAGCAAAGTTAGCAATAAAGGCAGTCGAAGCACCCCTCGAACACAAGGGTTCACACTTACTATTCGCTTGCTCCAGAGCAGTGCGGAGCTGATCCCTCTCCTGCTCCATGCGAACGAAGGCTGCGGCTCCCTCCATCTGCTGGCGATAAAATGGCTGCAGGAAACACAAGACATCAATCTGCGCCCGACTATTCTAGTCACGCGCATCTTCGGGGGCTACTCCCATCGGGAGCGCTGTACGCGCACCCGATACAGATCTTGCAGAAGGAGTCGAAGAACACTTACATGCTCAAGCAGCCCAGCGTCAACCGGAGTCGCATCAGCAGACCTCTCAGGCATGGCGGAGGTCGAAGCCTTCAAGGCCAAAACGTCACCCGCCAGAGCCTCCTCTCCGGTCGTCCTCGCAGTCTGCTCGATCATGGGAGCAGAAGTGTGCTCCATCTCACGAGGGGAAGAAACAGCAGCGCCGGTACGGTCGCTGTGACAAGAAAACTCAATTCAAGGACCCGCAAGTGAAAAAGCACACTCGACAAAAACAAAGCAAGGTTATGCGACTAACCTGACGACATCATCATCTTCACTCCCAAGGAGACGGAGGCCATCCTCGCGAACTCGGTCGGCGGTGCAGAGCCGAGTGGAGGCACGACCAAAGGTTCAGCCAGGTCACTCGGGTGCCTAGCACCCGAAGAGGACTCGCTCGTCTCTTCCTCGTTCACACCCGCCTCCTTCACAGGCGACGAGGCAGAACCAGAGTCGCCACCCTTTCGCCTCTGCCGCTTCCGCAGCGGCTCCTCGTCTTCATCCTCCTCCAACTCTTCACTCGGAGAGGTGGCGGAGGAACTTCATCGTCATCAACCTCGTCCTCAGGGAACTCTGCCTCTTCATGAGGTCCATTCTCCATCAACGGAGGGAGACTGACGTAGCTCGAACGACCCTGTCAGCAAATGAAGCGTTCGAGTAAGCAAAAGGATTCGACAGAAGAAGATACAAGACAAAGCAAACGAAGCTCACCTCAGGCACAGGATTATTAGGCCCATATGGCTCGACTGGGCACTTGACGTTGCACGGGTCAGCGGCTCGGAGACTAGTGATGCTCCTCACCTTCGACTCGACTGCGTCATCATCAAGCCATTGCCAGCATCCTCACGCGCCCACATGGGTGGACGCGACTGCGAGCGGCTGCACCCGAAGCCTGAAGAAGGTGGCGATGAGGTGAATTCCACCGTCTCGCGCCCGAGACTCTTCAGAAGGCCACGAAGTAGCGTCAGCAAGGGCTGAGTCGCTTCCCTGTCCTCCTTCGACAGCGGGTGCGCCCACGCGTTCGTCTTCCGCAACTCGCGATCAGCCGCGAATTCAGGAAGCCCTGCTTGGTCGCACCTGATGTAGAACCACTTCTTCCGCCAGCCCTGGACGGAGTCGGACTTCTTCATCTGGAAGTAGGAGGTGTCGCCACGCACCTGGATGCCGAAGCCGCCGACTGGGTACACTTGCTTGCTCTTCCCCACGTTCCTCCTGACGAGGAATAGCGACTTCCACAGCAGCCAGTTGGGGCGATTCCCAGGAAGCACTCGCAGAGCACGAAATAGCTCGCGATGCTCAAGACGCTATTGGGAGTCAGATCGTGGATCTGAATCCCATAAGCATACAAGAGACCACGGACGAAATCGTGGAGGGGGAACCCGAAACCCCGCGGAAGGAAATCCACGAAGCAAACGCGTTCCCCCTCGCGAGGAGCGGGGAATACCTCTTTCCCGGGAGCGCGCACCGTCGCCTTATCCGCCGGCGGCAGCAGTCCCTGCGCGCAGAGGGCCTCGAGGTCGGCCTTCTTCACCGACGATTTGACCCAGTCGCCGTCGGGCTTCTTCATCACGCTCGCCTCGGCGGCGGCGACGGCGCCAGCAGCAGCCTTCCCCCTCTTCATCGCGGCCTTGCTCATGGAGGGTGGAGACTAGAAGCTGACAGAGAGCACGCAGCGCAACAATGGCGGAACAGAAGCAGTGGAGACGATGAAGGAATGGGGATGGATGAACTGTTCACCGCCGCGGTGAAAATTATATACCGCGCGGTCAGTCAATCCTGGCCATCCCTGCTGAAACCGCTCTCCGCAACAGCGTCTGACCGTCCACGTGTCGCGCGGAGATAGCAACCGTCGCGGCCACGCCGCCCACTACGCGCGGGAATCAAGGCGCCATCATCACATCGCGAAATTTTCGCGCCCAACGGTCAGAAAAAAAAGCGGCAACCGCTGTCTCCAGTCAATACTGACAGTGGGACCGCACTGTCACGTCCCATCGGACACAGAGTGCATAAAAACGTCAGCACTGACGTCAACCACGAAGGCGTAGGAAGTAAGCCAACGGGCTGATGGAGAACTCGAACAGTTCATTCGAGTGCAAGAAGATTCAGTAAGCTCTGAGCTGAATAAGTTCGTACAGTAAGCCAACGAGCTGATTGAGAACTCGAACATTTCATTCGAGTGAAAGAGCATTTAGTAAGCTCCAAGAGCTGAAGAAACTTGTGCAGTAAGCTAAAACAGGCCGAATACACAGTAAGTCACGCAAAGCCAGTCGCGACTCCAACATGTCGAGTCCCTCTTTACTCCCATCGGGAGCAGGCTTTTCGACTGAAGAAAAATTGAGTTTAACCTCAATTGCAAGCAATTCAGCTTAATCTCGGGGGCTACTCCCATCGGGAGCGCTGTTCGCGCTCCCGAGTGACTCAGAACAATAGCAGTCGAAAAATCACCGACTAAGGCCGTATTCACAGTATTTAACCCTGCAGTTGACGATTCGACTAAGAAATCCTCCATAAGCCCTGAACGGCCGGAGTCGACTAATTTTACTTGTCCCTTTCAGGAACTCGAAGGCGTGCCCAGGAGGATGGAGTCGTTTACCCGACTCTACGATTCGACTAAGCACTCGGGGGCTCCTGTCGTGGGGTCACTCTTCGACTACCCCACGGTGGGGATACCTGGGTCACGCCAAGCCCATCAGCCTTATGACGAGGGCCCAAGGAAGGCCCAAGGAGGACGACGTGCGGCCCAAGATAGTCGACGCTGGGTCATGCGACCCCGCCATGCTTGTAAGCGCCATCGGCACCGTTCACCTGAGACCTAGCCTACCATATAAAGGCTAGGAGGGTCCTTCGTCCAGGGTACGTTCGTAGCCGCCACACAAACCCTAGCGAGATTGCCATCTCGCCATTGTAGCCACAACTCGCCATCAATAACCAGACAAGCAGGAAGTAGGGTGTTATCCTCCAGGAGCCTGAACCTGGGTAAACGCCTTGCTTGTTAGCCGTCGTGATCACCAGCGCTCATCTCTCCCCCCCTTAATCAACCCGGGGTACACAACCCAGGGATTTGCCGAGTCCACACCTCGTCACGCGCACTGTAGGTGAATAGTGCTCGCGTGACGTGGGCAGGCGGAGGAGTCGCTGGAAAGGAGACCTTTTATAGATAGATAGATTCACTAGTGTGAGCTCCCCGTCCAGGTACGAGTGCAAATGTTGGTTGCGGGGCGCAAAGAAGTAGAGATGTTCACTCGCTGGAAGGCCGGACGGCAACCTCGTTGGATCTACGGCGTCGACTCGTGGAAAGGCTGGTCACCTTGGACTCTGGTATCGGTATGTTCAAATCCCTGAAACCGTCGCATACTCTTCTCGATCTCCTTTTTCCTAAGTACATTTTGTTTTGCAGAAGGATTGGTGGCCGACGGCAGAGAAGTGGATGTGACTTGTCAGAGCATCTCCACCGGCATCCTCCAAATGAGTGTCCTCTCAATTGGGGGTGCAGCCCACAGCGGCGCCCCCGAAACAAAACAAAAAAAATTGAACAAATTGAAACAAATTTAAACGGTTTTCAAATTCCATTCATATTTGTTATATATTATAAAAAGTTTGAATGAAATTTGACCAAAGGCCGCAGCGCCCTAAACCCTAACCCTAGCCTACTCGTCGTCGTCCAACCGAGAGTCGTCGCCCAGTTGTTGTCGTCGTACTCTGGGTCAGCATGTTGGGCCGTTGTGAGCTAGCTCCGGCGCCGGGCGATGGCACGCGCGATCTGGTCATGCGTCACCGGCAGCGGAGGAATGGGGAGCCCGCCCCTGTACAACATGGCCCAGTTCTTGGGGAGGCACAAATCCGGCGGGACGAGCAGCCCGTACCGGAACAGCTCCCACGCCTCGTCGGTGCCGATGGTGCGCCCGAAGCGGCTGCTGCCTGACTCGTCGTTGTTCGCCATTGCGGGGAAGCAGGCGACGGAGGTGAGTGGCGGCATTTGTGCCGCGGTGGGGGATTTATGTGCTCGGCCAGGGAGGTGAGTACGCCGGCGTTTAATGTGTTGCGTAGGAACGCCACGACACCGGCGCGTAGACTGCCGCGCACGTCACCGGCATTAATGCGACGCGTGGTGGCAGGCGCCACCTCCGCGTCGTCCCGTCGCCTCGCCTTCCGTCCAGTCGCGTCGTCTCGGAGACCGCCCGACATCCATTAACGCGAGCGTACCGGTCACCTGCGCGCCCTCATTAACACGGGCGCGCCGGTGGAGATGCTCTGAGGCGAAGGATCGGTGCCCAAAGGCCAGATCGACCTTATCGAGAGGAGGCCGGGATGCCCACAAGACATTTCACCGTCGTCGGCCTCTACCTTCTAGCGGACGAGCTCGTTCAGTTGCCGGTGATGTCGCCGGCGTCAACGGTTTTTTTCTTGTTTTCTTTTCTCCTCTCGTCGGTGATGTCGCGGCCAGTCGACGCTTTTTTTGTTTTTTTCTTGTCATCGCACACGGTTTATTCTTGTCTGACGCATGTGATGTGTATACGTATGACCACGTCACACTGTTTCTTTGTATCTCTCGTATGCAATGTCAAAAGCAATCTCATACGGTTTTCGTGTCCGTGTGCGATGTGGAACCCACATCGGCTGCCCATTGATGCACCACTAAATTGGGAGGTTGGACTAGGTCAACGATGGATCCCACGCAAGAAGCCACCCATTGATGCACACGGATGCTAGAACCGTGTGCAATGCTTGATTTCAGCCGTGTGCGAAAGGCATATCTGTACCAGTGTGCATACGTTTTACATTTCTGTATAGATTAGAATATAAAATATTACGAATACAGAATTTATACGTATGTGCAGTAAATCATTGACAACATTCACATTCAAAAAAATATCAAACGTTTTGTAAATTATACATATGAATTTTATTTTATTTTAAATAAAGAGATCACAAGCATAGAAATTTCTACTCGTAGAAGATTCTGCTCAAACATTACTATGTATGTTGAAATCCCTACTCATAGAAGATTCCGCTCACACATTACTCTGAATGTTTATGGCTTGCATTTAGGAAGAGTAGTATAGATGCTGTGAAGGAAGTGATAAAAAACGAGAGCACCGTTCTGACTTCTGAGCACACCTGTTTCTGCCTGTTTTTAATAAATTAAAAAACAAATGAAAATACCTTTTTTTTAACAGAAAAAATGGACAAAAAACATATGCTATCCTTCCACATTTGTGCATATTTTCTTTACAAGATAACATTTGTGGTGCCCTGTGTAAAAATAGTATTCATTTGTAACAACAAATTCTTCCAAAAAAAGTATTAATTTTGTTTTTTCACACAGTGCACCAAAAATGTCATTTCGTCACGAAACTTTACACATGTTTGGAACACTAACATATGTTTTCTGTCTATTTGTTCAGATTTAGTTGACGTATTTTCATATTTATTTTATTTTCGAACCATGCAGGAGCGCTGCATGCATGTGTTAGAAAGAAAAGCTAAAGAATGGGACACTCACGTACAATATTCTTTGGGTAGCGGGTTCGGATGCACCAGTTATGTAAACCAATTTTATTTTATTTTAGAAATGTCAAAAAAAAAGTCAAAAAAAGAATTTATAGTGTTCAAGGAAAAAAATAGCGTGCTATAAAAAATAGCATGACCCTCCTCCAGAAGCTATACAACATATAGCGTGATATAGCGAAGTTACATATAAAATAGCGTGATGAAAAAGTTGTAAGAAATAGCCCAAATAATAAGGATTTCAGCACTAATTGTTTTTTCCAGAAACAATACATGCATAACTAGGTAACCATATTCAAATGTCAAGGCCAAATCCATGGCACGAATACAAATATGAGGCTTAAAACCATGAAAAAGTAATAAACTAAAAGATAAATATTTTAAACTTTAATCAGAATCATTGACATCATCTTCAGAATAACTCGAAGAACCAACAGATTGCCCGCCATCATCATCACCTAACGTTATTTCCAGACTTTTTGTTAGCGTAGCTATAACGTTACCACGTTTAGTGTGGTTTCGAGCGTATAAGACGAAAATAGCGCCGTAGCGTCAACTTTAGGCTAAATATAGCGTAGCCTCTCCAAATACGCTATATCGTGCTATTAACCGGGAAATAGCGTGCTATTTTTTTCGTTGATAGTGTTACTCAGTCTCATATTTTTTTCTTTCTCGTTTGATCCTCATTTGATCATTCCTAAGTGTTGGGTTTTCTTTTGCTCAGTTTGTCATCTTTATTTACATAGTATCTTCTTTTTAGCAGCAACGACAGCTGGGAGGACCAGTGCCGATCAACCTCCAAGACGACCCACCATGGCGGTAGCTGCAGGGCCGACCATGGTTACTACAACGGCGGCGACCACAAAAGTCGGGGCCACAGGCCAACCACCTCCAGCCCGCCGCCCATGTACAGCGCAACGCCCATGACGGCGGTGGTGCACGAAAACACTATTTTGACGACGCGGTGGCCATGGTGGTTATGTCGCTTACGCGCTCAGATCAGTGTTATATTTCTCAGTCTTATTTGCTCATTATTTTTTCCATCTCTGATCAGTCTTTGATTCTCTCAGTCATCTTTGAGTTTTCTTCAGGTGTCGGGGGGTTACCCCCGGGTAGGGTAATGATGAGGTAAAGACATGTAAGGTTAAGGCAGTAAGCTGTCCGAGGGAACGATTGAGCAAGGACGCAGGAGGCGTCATCCGACGTAAGGTGTACGTCCGAGGTATACTTTCCGAGGTATATCCTCCGAGGTATCAACCTCGGGGCAGTCAGCTAGCTACCACAGGAATAAATATTCTCTACCGAGGTATATGATCAGGAGTGTTATCCGAGGTTGGCAGCAAGGATCGAGGCATGTCAGAGAGGTCACGGGTGCCGCAGAGCTCGTAGCCCGAGGCTTCAGAGGACGGCGAGGTCCGTCCACGGGTTTCCCGGAAGCTCGGGGGCCTAGGAGCTGACTCGGCTATTTCGGGAAAGGTCTACAGGCTAGACCTCGGCAGGCTACTGAAGTATGACCGGAAGAGGAAAGCTAGGCCTGGCTGGCCTGACAGTCCGGCCGTTGAGCTGGCAGGAGGCAGAGGCTTGTCTTCTACCTTTTGGCCATGCCATTGTCAGTTGTAGGCAGGGGTAAAAATGTACTTCGGCCTGTGTATATATGCGGCATCTCTACCTCCAGAGAGGGGACGACACAAACCCTAGCTCATTTCCCCCTTCTAGTTTCACCTTCTACCTCGAGCTCTCACTTTGGTAGCAACATACAGCTCGAGGAGCACCTTGTACCTGAGAACCACACTGATATATTGAGAGAGGCAAGGCAGGAGTAGGGGTTTTACTTCCTCACGAAGGCCCCGAACCTGGGTACATCGTGGTGTCTTTTGTGTTCTTGGCTTTCTTGGTTTCTTGTTCATGTTCTTGTGGTTTCTTGCATGTTCTTGCTTGTGCACGTCTTGAGTGCATAAACCCTCCCCGGATTCCCCCAACGACCATTCGGCCCCAACTAAGCCATACCCATGGCATCTGCCGTGATCCCACCACGACAGTTGGCGCCCACCGTGGGGCAGATTGAGGCGTTGGGTGGAGTTTCCATCCGGACGGGCTCCTCTGGTGTGTTCTTTCTGGCCTTGTTACCAAGATCGGCGAGTTCGCCTTTGTGAGCGACAATGCGGGGTGCTTCGCCGGCAAGCCTTTCCCCACCATGGCTTCCTCATGATGCTCGGCAGCTTCCCCACATACGTTGCTGTCGAGGTGGTTCGCGAGTACCCGGAGCAGGTGCTCGTGGACGACGAAACTCCTCTCCTGGCGGCTTTGGGCCGGCGTGTCACTCGCCCTCCGAGGTGTGTGGAGGTGATGATGGCTGGTACCAGCCTGCAGCTAGCAAGGCAGATGCTGGCAAGGTCGCGCTAGCCGAGGTGGAGGCGACGCCAACCGCGCTGCCTGAGAAATCAGGTCGGACGGCGAAGTTTCCGTACGAGAAACCTAGTCAGAATGAGCAGTTGGGCATGCCAAGGGAAGAAGTTCCCTTAGAAGCTATCGTTGATAGGTTAGCTCGGCCACTCGCAGTAGAGGCAAGTGTGGAGCATACGGTGGCCGGGTTAGAGGCAGAGCGCCAGAGGGTGCTGAGAGAAGCTCGGTTGCTGGCCGAGGCTAAGCAGCAGTTCGATATGGAGCAGAAGGAGTACAATGCTGCACATGGTATAGAGGATGGTTTTACTCCGGTTGTGCGGCGTAAGAAAGCTGCTCTGCTCAACCGAGGCAAGGACCTCTATGGGAGATGGCTAGGGCTGCAGTCTCGGGCTCGAGTAAGGCAACAAGTAGCAGGTCGGCTACTGGTAGGCCGGTGTATAGTTCACCAGCTAAGAACCTTAGAGCAGCCGAAGCAGTAAGGGCCGGGCTATCGGAGTTGACCGGAGATGCATGGCGTGAGCAGCAGAAGCGGCTCAATGAGTTAGTGCATGTGGCCAGCAAGCAAAATGAAGCCCTCCGCAAGGCCGGGCTTGGCGGTTCGCAGGCGGTCCATTCGATTAGGCCAGTTAGCCAGGGGTCCAAGGGGCAAGCCTCGTCTCCACACGTCGGAGGAGCCGATCGTGCCCGGAGTGTCACTTCAGGTCGGAACAAGGAGATGCAGCTGCAAGTGTACGATCCGGTGTTAGCTGGGAAGCAAAAGGTCGGCAACGCTAGCCGAGCCAATGGAGACCCCGGCCCAGGTGATGCAAGCCGAGCTAAGGGCCGTTCAGCTCAGGGAAATCAGAACGGTGGGCAAGCAGCGTCGGCTGGCCGAGGTAAACCACCTCAGCCCCCGAGGCATCAGCAGCAACCCCGGCCGCAGGAGCAGTATCAGCAAGAGCCGGAGTATGTTCCGCAGCCGAAGAACGTCGGTCGAGGTGGCGACCGATATGATGATGGAAATTCAGCCATGGAGCGGGCTGGATTCTATAGAGTGGATGGTGCATTGGGAGAACGTATCGGAGCTCGGACGTTGCCTACAGGTGATGCGCGCTACAAGCTAGATCGGATTTACATGTCCGAGAATTGGAGGAGGAAGGCCCTCCTGGTCCGGCGTGTTTTGGACCTCGGATCATGAAGGAACCACCTCCACCAGTGTCTCAGTTTCAGTTGGGTCGGAGTACCAGGCCGTACAATGGGAGCACCAAGCCGCAAGATTGGCTAGCTGATTATGTTTCAGCAGTATACATTGCGGGGGGCAATCGCCGATGGGCGGTCCGGTATCTCCCGCACATGTTGGAAGGTCCTGCTCGGATCTGGCTGAACAATCTGCCGGAGAATAGCATCGATTGCTGGCTGGATTTAGAGGAGGCATTCAATAGCAACTTCGCCAGCACTTACAGGAGGCCAAACCGACCTCAGCTTTTGCAGGCGTGCAAGCAGGAGGACAATGAGACTGACCGAGAATTCTTGACTCGGTGGAGCAATGTTCGGAACTCCTGTGAGGGAGTTATCGAAGCACAGGCTATAGCGTGGTTTGCTGATGGATGTCGGTATGGTAGCATGTTGTGGCAGAGGCTCCAGAGAGATATGCCAAAGACTCTGGCCGAGACGATTCGGATAGCTGATTCCTATGCCCTTGGCGATCCGATGCAGCCTCTGCTGGATGGGAATGCCCGGAACAGGAGGAATCCGATGAACAACCGCAACAACGGACCGAGGTTTGATAACCGTCAAGAGTTCGGGCAGAAGAGGAGAGAACCAGATTTCCAAGTCAATGCTGTAAACCCAAGTCAGTCCGGACCTGGAGGCGCCCAGAAACCGAAGACTGAGGGTCAGGCGTGGACTCCGAACCAGAACCAGAATCAGGGAGGTGGTGCGAAGCAGTGGCAGGAGGCCGGACCACCTGTGACTTACGAGTCATTGGTGAATGGACCATGTATCTATCATGGCAGGAATGGCAGAACACCCAACCATACCACTCTGCAGTGTAGTTTTCATCACCGAACCGCTGCAGAAGGGGCGAAAGCTGGGGCAAACCGGAGTGGGCCACCGAACCAATGGCGTAGACCTCAATATCCGAACACGCAGCAGCAGCATAAGCCGACCATAGCGGCGCAGAATCAGAGCTTAACCGGAGCAAATTCAACCCCGGTGCATGCGGCCCAAAACCAGAAGACGGTGCAGGCGAAACCGGTGAATGCAGTGAGTGCCCAGGGCAACAACAACAACGGTGGTGCCGGCCAAAGCCAAACGTGGTCCTTTGAGAATCAGAGGTATGAGAACCCCGGTAATGATTATAGGGAAGTACATCAGAGCTACGTGGTGTTTGTGACTGAGTCAACTGATAAGAAGAGTATGCTGAGGCGTGCCAAGGAGGTGAATGCAGTATCTCCGGCGGTGGTGAAATACATGAACTGGTCCGAGCAAGAGATCACTTGGAGCAGGCAAGATACACCTCGGATCATGCCGAGCCCTGGAAACTATGCACTGGTGGTGGATCCGACGTTTTGTGGGCCGACCAACAATGTGAGATTCACCCGAGTCTTGGTGGACAATGGGAGTGCCATAAATATCATGTACCGAGACACAATGGTCAAGCTGGGATACTCACCGAACCAGTTGCAGCCTAGCAGCTGTACATTTCACGGTATTGTGCCCGGGGTCTCTTGTGCACCTATGGGAAAGATTTGGGTCGACGTGGGTTTTGGTACCCGAGATAACAGCCGAGTTGAAAGTCTTGAGTTCGAGGTTGTGGACTTGCAGAGCCCTTACCATGCCTTGCTGGGAAGGCCAGCCTTGGCCAAGTTCATGATCTCCACTCATGTGGCTTACCTAAAGATGAAAATGCCGGGGCCCAAGGGAATAATAACCATTTCTGGTGACTACAAGAAGGCTATGCAATGTGCCTCGGCGGGATCCAGTTTAGCCGAGTCCTTGGTGATCGCGGCGGAGAAGAAGCAACTTCAGAAGGTGGTGGCAATGGCGCAGTCTACTCAGCTCGGCATGTCCGGACTAATTACTCCGGACATGAGCGCTTCATTCGAGGTGCCCAAGGAGACCAAGAAAATCCCGCTGGACTCGGAGAACCCGGAGCGTTTCGCCATCATTGGTACTGGCATGGACGAGAAATAGGAAAGCGCGCTCTGTCACTTCCTCCGTGAGAATCGGGACATTTTTGCATGGTCGGCTAAAGACCTGCCAGGTGTTCCGAGGGAGTTGGCAGAGCACTCTTTACAGACAACGGCACGAACTTTGCTGTCGGGGAGTTTGCTCGGTTCTGCATGAGTAAGGGAATTCGACTTGACGTAGCCTCGGTGGCTCACCCACAGGCTAATGGGCAAGTAGAGAGGTCAAATGCATTGGTATTGGCCGGAATCAAAGCTCGGTTGGTAGAACCACTGTTGAAAACACCGGGGTGTTGGATCGATGAGATACCAGCAGTTCTGTGGGGTCTAAGGACCACACCGAACAGATCAACTGGCTATACGCCATTTTTCATGGTCTATGGGGCCGAGGCAATGCTGCCAACCGACATTGAATATGATGCGCCCAGAGTGGCAATGTACACAGAACCGAGGCTAAAGAAGCTCGGGAAGATGCAGTAGATCTGCTCGAGGAAGCAAGAGAATTGGCCTTATCTCGGTCAGCAATATATCAGCAGGGTCTCCGACGCTATCAAAGTCGGCATGTAAAACCCCGAAAGTTTAATGAAGGAGATCTAGTGCTGAGGCTTGTTCAGCGCAGCAAAGGTCGGCACAAGTTGTCACCTCCATGGGAGGGACCATACATTGTGAGCCGAGCTTTGCACAATGATTCGTACTATCTTATAGATGCACAGGAGCCAAGGGGAGATGGGCTGGATAGACCCGATGCGGAGCTTCAGCGTCCATGGAATGTAGCTCTACTCCGACCCTTCTACTGTTGAAGGAAGTAATGTATGTACCTCGGCTGATCTTTAAATAAAAACTTCGGCACCTCGAGAGTGAGCTCGGGGACTGCCTCGCTCTTATGATTGCATGTTTCTTTTTGTTTGTACTCTTTCTTCGTTCGTATGCCGAACTATTTTGAACCTCGTCTCAAACTTCAAGTACTGTATGCTATGTAACTAATCTTGTGACTCGACTGACGAACGCCAGCATGGCAGTCAAGAGCAAAGACGAAAGAACATGGGAAACATGAAAATGAACTCGGGGACTCGGTCCAAAAAGACAGTTCGGCATATGTCGTTTACTAACCCCTGTTTTTACTTCTTTTTTATGTCGGATGACTTTGAAACATACCTCGGAATTTACCAAGTACTGTATGCTATGAACAACAATCTTGTGACTCGACTGTCGAACGCCAGAATGGCAGACAAGAGCAAAGAATGCCAAATATAGTAAACACGAAAGTAAACTCGAGCATTCAAAAGGATTCGACATAAAGCTTAGAAAAGCATGGTTCGAATGAGCATGATAGTAATAGAGGTAGCAAAGGAACTACTTAAGTTTGATTACATCTGCGTCCCGGCATACCGGGGATTTAATGAAGTTTTTTGGCCAAGCATAAGTTCAGGTCGAGGCATCAGGAATTACGTCGGCAGCAGCCGATGTAGCAGGGATTTCGTCCGGAGCCGAGGTAGCCTGGGAAGTGCTGGCAACGTCGGCAGTAACCTCGGCACCAGGTTGTGGAGAAGCCTCGGTTTCTGCTTCGCGGGTTTCACCGCCGTCACCTTGCTCGGCCTCGACGTCGGATTCTGTTTCGTATTCCTCGTCTTCTGGCTCGTAATCCTCGGCGTCGGAGTAGGTGTCTCCTTCGCTCAAGTTCTTCGTGTTGGCATATCCAGCAAAGTAGTTGGCCATCTTTTGGCGGCGCGCGACAAGGATCGGGTCGGACGACCAAGGTGAGCCTCGCCGGAGAGTGTTCATCTTCTCGAGGTCGATCTTCTCGCACCAAGTCATGATAAACCTGAGAGCGGCATCAGCTCCAGCGCGAGCTGAAGATGAGCGCCACTCTCGCAATCTTCTTTCGGTGTCGCGAAGCTGGGCGGCGAGCTCGGGCGTAGATTTGGGAGCGTCGGCAAGAGGCCATAAGGCTCGGAAAGCAGACTCACCTGCATCAAGAAGTTCCGACCCAATGGTTTTCAAGGGATGGATCCGAGCCTTGATGGCCACGATGTGGTCCTCAACGGTCCAGACGGGGTTCGTTCTTACGCCTCTCCCTGTGCCGAGCAGTGATACTGCGGGCCGAGACTTGGGTGTAGGTGAAATGCTCTGCAGAAGGATAGCATGTTAATAATGAAAGAGATAGTTCGGCAAAGAGCCAATGGTGTGAGGACAAAGCAAAGCTAAGGGGGCAAGAAACTTACCGTCCATCTCGCGGTTGATAGTTTGCAGCGTCGGGAGAAACTGGTTGACCTGCGCTTGCAGAGCTTCCAAAGCCTCGTGGCCGAGGTGGCGCGGGTCTCGGCTAACTGGAGCGCTTCCTGGTGATCCTTGGCGGCATCCTCCCGAAGTTTCTTCTCTGTTTCGACAACACTGGCCTTTTCCGCCTGCAGCTGCTCTTTTTCAGACGTCCGCAGCTCAGTGATGCGCTTGAGCTCCTTTACCAGACGAGCTACTTCGGCTTTCTCTTGTTGTAGCTTCTCGTCCAAAGAGTTCTTTTCTGCAAGGACGGCCTTGTGCTCGTCGTGGAGTTTCTTGTGGTCAAACAAGAGGGTATGAAAGATATCCGTGCGGACGTTCATAGTATTCTGCAAGGAAGAAAAACATAGCTCGGTTAGAAAGGCTATACCTCGACAAGAGTCTCGGGGACTCGGAGTCAAATCATTGGGAAAATGTTGCCGGGGTATGCCTCGACAGGAGTCTCGGGGACTCGTACCCGAGGTGCATGCTAAAGTAAGATAAAATGGTTTGGATACGTCGGATGAAAATGGAAAGTTGAGATTCAAGCCAAACAATTTTAACTCCGGCGGAGCGTCAATAGTTTACCTCGAATCTCGGGGACTGGGAATGGTGGATATTAGATGAGATACTGCATGAAAGTAAAGAGAATAGGACTTACGTCGATGTTTTGAGCAGCACGCAGGGCAGCAGTTTGTAGATCATATACGCTTCGGCCGCAGGCGCTGTTTCCCGCAGGATGCTCAGCCACCGGAGCAGCTAGGGAGGCCGAGGAGACCTCGTCTGCAGAATTCCAGTCTGCATTGTAGTGTTCCAAGGAGCCGAGGCTCTGGTCACTGTCAGTGCGCAGAGGAGGAAATCCCCACGGTCCGCCCTGCTCGATGCCCCTAACCGAGGCCTCCAAGGCCAAAGCAGCCTCGGAGCTTGAAGCAGGCCGGTTATCCAATATAAGAGATGCCCTCCGAGCATATTCTTCGGCCGGAGGGGCAGTCTCATCAACGGGTGCGGCGAATGGAGGAATTCGGCGTGTCACCGGGGGAGGAGACCTCGGTTGCATCCTTGAAGGAGAAGAGATAGTCAGGGTGCCAGACCCAGATGTTGGTTTGGGGGTGACCTTAGACTTCACCGTCTCTTTCTCTTTCTCCTTGCCCTTCTCCAACGGCAAGGTAGTCTGGCGAACTGGTTTTTGGGGCTGCTGCTTGGGCTGTTGCTTCTGCTGATGCTTCTGCTGTTGCTGCTGTTGGTTGCGGGCAGTCTGGCTGCGGGGGGAGAGTCGAGGCTCCGGCAAGGCGGTAGCCGGAGTTCTGGCGCGATTGGTCCCCGCATCCGTTTGAGGACGCGGAGAAGTCTGACCTCGGGTGGGGGCAGATTTCCCCAAGGCCGGGCCAGACCTCGGTGGAGGAGATCCGGGGCGAGAGTTCGTCGGGGAGGTCGTGGCTTCAGAGGCACCAACGGGTGCAGTCATGGAGGATACCTCCTGATCCACGTCTATGGGGCACTGCAACGAAAAGAAGATGGTCAAGTGTTAATACCGAGATAATATGTTTAAGCAACAAACATTGTTGGCTATAGAAGCAAAGCATTACCCATCCGAGGTAGGAAACCTCTTGCCCCCCGGGCATGAGGAGGATCCGGACTTCTTCAGCCGACGTCTCTTGACCGGAGCCTCAGTGGGTCCGGAGGCTCCAGTGGCGGATGGTTCGGCGGCCGAAGTTGCGGCACCAGCGCGTTTCCGGCTGGTTGCTGGAGTAAAGTTCGGAAGGTGAGGAAGGCAGGAGATAGGTACCGCGTTTATTGGTTCCATGACGAGAAACCCCTCCTCGTCATCCGAAATCTCTTGAACTGAAGCTTGTGCTTGAGGCTTACCCGCGGTGGTGATGCGGGCCGAGGCAATGGGCATATAATCCTCGTCGTCAGGGTCCACGTTGGATGGTGGGTCCTCGACAGGGAGATCCTTGCCGAAGTGGTCCGCAGGATGGACTCCATCCTCGGCGGTCTGGCGGGCGAACAGCTGTATGGCAGACATATGAAAAGGAGTTAGGAAGAAAATTGTCAAGATGAACGTCGGTAGCAAGACCTCGGTGGTAAAGGAGTACGAAGAAAACGTCGGAATAGCGTACCTGTTTCGCTGGCTTGGTCCGGTAGTGGGGTTCCCTTCCCCATGTCCAAGCGTCAGGATCTTGGACTTGGTGATAGCTCGGACTCGCCGAGCTACCGCGGCGTTGTCCAGTGCAACGTGCGTATGGCGGGTGGGGTCATAAAGACCGCTCATGTGGCAGATCTTGTGAGACCTCGCCTGGAGAGGGGAGACCCTGCGCTTCACGAATGTGCAGGCCAGGTCGTCAGCCGTCAGGACTTTCCCGTCGTTCCGGGGTCCTCCGGGTCCTGCCATTTCGCAATATACCCATGGATGGACTTGAGTTCGCCGGTGTGAGGGGGAGTGTAGTCCCAGTTGAGCTGTTCTGTAGGAGGGCTGAGGTTAAACGCCGGCAGGTTGAGGAGGTCCTCTTCGCCGGAGTTCTTCACGTAAAACCACGTCCGGAGCCACTTGCGAACGGTGTCCGGAGTAGTGATACGTGGGAAGATGGAGTTTCGGCGAGGAGCTATGGTGGCAGCTCCGCAGGCGGTTAATTGCTTGGGCAGATCCTTGTTCTTTGGATCCGGGATCACTTGCCGCTTGAGTTGGAAGTAGCGAGAAAAGAGGTCTACCGTGGCTTTGAGGCCGAGGTATCCCTCAGAGAAGGAAACGATGCAGGAGAGAGTGGTGATGGCGTTGGCGGGGAGGTGATGAACCTGGAGTCCGAACTTGTCGAGGAAGCTCCGGAAGAAATCACTAACGGGCAGTCCGAAGCCGCGCTGGAAGTGCGCGACGAAGACCACCCGTTCCCCTTGCTTGACTTGAGGCTCGAGTTCGCCCTCTGGCAGGCGACATCTACCCCGGCGGGAATCCGCCGAGTCGCCCTGAGCCACTGGATTTCGTCCGGAGTTACATCCGAACCTTCCCAGCCGGCTCGTTCTCCGACCTCCAGTTCGAGGTCTGGAACCTCGGTTTGTTCCGAAGTCTCAGGAGGAGACATCTCGGCAGAATCAATCTGCAGAGAATGCACAGAAGTTTAGCAAAGGAAAAAGTAAATCTGGAATCTAAGGCTATATCTGGCTAACTCAGGAGGAGTTGGACGGCTATCTAATGTACATAGAGGCACATATATGCTAGGCGAACGTCTGTCCGAGGTATGAAACTCATTTCTACCCAAAAAAGTATGCGAGTAAGATCTACCGGAGGAGGTAAATAGAATTTTATTCAAGAACATATGAAGAACCAAAGCGCGAAGAGGAAGAAACCTAGAGCAATGCCTAGGGTATCAAGAAAGGGAGTACATACCGTGAAAACGAGGTGCTGAAGGGCGGCGCCGGTGACGCGGTCGCAGCGGCGACGAAGGAGCTGCTCGTCGGCGGCGGCTGGAACGCGTTTCTTCTCAACTGGAAGCGGCGGCACTGGTTGCGATGGAGGCGAGACGGCGAGTGAATGAGGAAGAAGAGGGAAGCACTGCCCTGGGCCCGTATTTATAACCGCGGGCGGTAACTGCGCACTACCGCGCGGTTATCGGAGCGGCGAGTGGGATCGTTTGTGCACAATGGCCCACGTGGCACGAAGATAGCGGTGGGCGAGCAGGCCACAGGATCGGTTGCAGGAGGCAAACCGTCGTGCGGCGCGGTTACTGGAGCGCGAAGCGGCGCAAGCGGGAAACCTCCGCTGACGTGGGCCGCGTGGTGGAAAGCACTCGAGTGCTTTGACTATCGTGGACCAGGAAGTGACGGATGGGACACGTGAACAGTGTTCTCTGACCGAAGTCAGTAAGGATGCAGAAATCGAGGGGTTGACGTCCGAGATCTCGGCGGATACTTCGGAAAAGCAGCGTGGCCCGAGGAACAGACCGATGGATTTCTCGGGTATTGGTTCGGTGACCTGCAAAACATCGTAGCGCATGTGGTTTCGGGTTGAACCTGATGCGGCCTTTCATCCGAGGCTGCGAGACCACATCAGCTTCGGGGACTACTGTCGGGGGGTTACCCCCGGGTAGGGTAATGATGAGGTAAAGACATGTAAGGTTAAGGCAGTAAGCTGTCCGAGGGAACGATTGAGCAAGGACGCAGGAGGCGTCATCCGACGTAAGGTGTACGTCCGAGGTATACTTTCCGAGGTATATCCTCCGAGGTATCAACCTCGGGGCAGTCAGCTAGCTACCACAGGAATAAGATATTCTCTACCGAGGTATATGATCAGGAGTGTTATCCGAGGTTGGCAGCAAGGATCGAGGCATGTCAGAGAGGTCACGGGTGCCGCAGAGCTCGTAGCCCGAGGCTTCAGAGGACGGCGAGGTCCGTCCACGGGTTTCCCGGAAGCTCGGGGGCCTAGGAGCTGACTCGGCTATTTCGGGAAAGGTCTACAGGCTAGACCTCGGCAGGCTACTGAAGTATGACCGAAGAGGAAAGCTAGGCCTGGCTGGCCTGACAGTCCGGCCGTTGAGCTGGCAGGAGGCAGAGGCTTGTCTTCTACCTTTTGGCCATGCCATTGTCAGTTGTAGGCAGGGGTAAAAATGTACTTCGGCCTGTGTATATATGCGGCATCTCTACCTCCAGAGAGGGGACGACACAAACCCTAGCTCATTTCCCCCTTCGTAGTTTCACCTTCTACCTCGAGCTCTCACTTTGGTAGCAACATACAGCTCGAGGAGCACCTTGTACCTGAGAACCACACTGATATATTGAGAGAGGCAAGGCAGGAGTAGGGGTTTTACTTCCTCACGAAGGCCCCGAACCTGGGTACATCGTGGTGTCTTTTGTGTTCTTGGCTTTCTTGGTTTCTTGTTCATGTTCTTGTGGTTTCTTGCATGTTCTTGCTTGTGCACGTCTTGAGTGCATAAACCCTCCCCGGATTCCCCCAACGACCGTTCGGCCCCAACTAAGCCATACCCATGGCATCTGCCGTGATCCCACCACGACATCAGGTGTTCTTTAATTGCATTGTTTTTTGAAGTCATCTTACTTGTTTGTTTCTTTTCTCCAGTATTCTTCAGTCTTGAAGCAGTGGGGGAGAGCACCTTCTTCTTTGCCTACATGCAGGATCATCTTCATGGTTGGTCTTTGCCTCTTTGGTAATCTGAGACTTGCAGTAGATCAGTGCATCTCAAATAGTTCGTTTGATATGAACTTGCACTAGTAGAAAAGGGCCATCCGTTTGGAGCATCTATCCCGGCCAAATTACAACCCGGGATAGATGCACCATTGATCCCGGGTCGGTAGGGCGGGGCGCCCGTGGGCATTGCTCCCGGGTCGGGGGGACTTTTGGTCCCGGTTCGTGACACGAACCGGTATCAAAGGGTCCTCACATGCGCGCACATGCTTTTCAGCGCTGGGCCCCTTTGGCAGGGGACCTTTGGTCCCGGTTCGTGTTACAAACCGGGATCAAAGGGTCTCCCTGCTATTTTCTCGGTTTCTACCTCATTTCGCCTATTTAAATGACTTTATGCATATTTTTCGAAAGTAATTTAATTTTGAACTACAAATGTGTGATAGTTTGCTCTGAAAATTTTACAAAAATCATTTTAAGATACACCAGTAGTGGTTATATCACAGAAACATCGATAGTTTTGAGAAATGCAACCTCTTTGGATGAATAGGCACGACGGGCATTTTGACCGTTTTTTCAACAAAATAAAAGAAAGTGAAAAAATACTCAAAAAATGAAATCTTTTGGCATGGAGTCCTTTTATGTGTACTAGTTGCTAGGAATAATGATAAACCTGAGTTTTGACAAAGTTTTCAAAAAACTTCTTCACAAAAAGGTCAATCGCCTATAGACATGTATAAGTTTCGAGTCAAATGACCTAGATATGATCATCCTCGTGCCATAGTTTGTGATAATGTGCCCATATTTGAGACTTAGGTGTGTCTTGTTGTGACAAACAATGTTGCAGAAATGAGTTTTTTCAAATTATGTTTATAAATATCATTTTTCATTTTTTTTAATTGTCAAAAATGGCATTTTTTGTGAAGCAAGTACAACAAATATGATGCAAAATGACACCCATCCAATTATCACACAAAGTAGGCCATATTTTATCGATAATCCAGCAATATTACGAATTTTCTCGGTTTCTACCTCATTTCGCCTATTTAAATGACTTTATGCCTATTTTCCGAAAGTAATTTAATTTTGAACTACAAATGTGTGATAGTTTGCTCTGAAATTTTTACAAAAATCATTTTAAGATACACCAGTAGTGGTTATATCACAGAAACATCGATAGTTTTGAGAAATGCAACCTCTTTGGATGAATAGGCACGACGGGCATTTTGACCTTTTTTCAACAAAATAAAAGAAAGTGAAAAAATACTCAAAAAATGAAATCTTTTGGTATGGAGTCCTTTTATGTGTACTAGTTGCTAGGAATAATGATAAATCTGAGTTTTAACAAAGTTTTCAAAAAACTTCTTCACAAAAAGGTCAATCGCCTATAGACATGTATAAGTTTCGAGTCAAATGACATAGATATGATCATCCTCGTGTCATAGTTTGTGATAATGTGCCCATATTTGAGACTTAGGTGTGTCTTGTTGTGACAAACAATGTTGCAGAAATGAGTTTTTTCAAATTATGTTTATAAATATCATTTTTCATTTTTTAATTGTCAAAAATGGCATCTTTTGTGAAGCAAGTACAACAAATATGATGCAAAATGACACCCATCCAATTATCACACAAAGTAGGCCATATTTTATCGATAATCCAGCAATATTACGAATTTTCTCGGTTTCTACCTCATTTCGCCTATTTAAATGACTTTATGCCTATTTTCCGAAAGTAATTCAATTTGAACTACAAGTGTGTGATAGTTTGCTCTGAAAATTTTACAAAAATCATTTTGAGATACACCAGTAGTGGTTATATCACAGAAATATCGATAGTTTTGACAAATGCAACCTCTTTGGATGAATAGGCACGACGGGCATTTTGACCGTTTTTTCAACAAAATAAAAGAAAGTGAAAAAATACTCAAAAAATGAAATCTTTTGGCATGGAGTTCTTTTATGTGTACTAGTTGCTAGGAATAATGATAAACCTGAGTTTTGACAAAGTTTTCAAAAAACTTCTTCACAAAAAGGTCAATCGCCTATAGACATGTATAAGTTTCGAGTCAAATGACCTAGATATGATCATCCTCGTGCCATAGTTTGTGATAATGTGACCATATTTGAGACTTAGGTGTGTCTTGTTGTGACAAACAATGTTGCAGAAATGAGTTTTTTCAAATTATGTTTATAAATATCATTTTTCATTTTTTAATTTTCAAAAATGGCATTTTTTGTTAAGCAAGTACAACAAATATGATGCAAAATGACACCCATCCAATTATCACACAAAGTAGGCCATATTTTATCGATAATCCAGCAATATTACGAATTTTCTCGGTTTCTACCTCATTTCGCCTATTTAAATGACTTTATGCCTATTTTCCGAAAGTAATTCAATTTTGAACTACAAGTGTGTGATAGTTTGCTCTGAAAATTTTACAAAAATCATTTTAAGATACACCAGTAGTGGTTATATCACAGAACCATCGATAGTTTTGAGAAATGCAACCTCTTTGGATGAATAGGCACGACGGGCATTTTGACCGTTTTTTCAACAAAATAAAAGAAAGTGAAAAAATACTCAAAAAATGAAATCCTTTGGCATGGAGTCCTTTTATGTGTACTAGTTGCTAGGAAAAATGATAAACATGAGTTTTGACAAAGTTTTCAAAAAACTTCTTCACACAAAAGTCAATCGTCTATAGACATGTATAAATTTCGAGTCAAATGACCTAGATATGATTATCCTCGTGCCATAGTTTGCGATAATGTGCCCATATTTGAGACTTAGGTGTGTCTTGTTGTGACAAACAATGTTGCAGAAATGAGTTTTTTCAAATTATGTTTATAAATATCATTTTTCATTTTTTAATTGTCAAAAATGGCATTTTTTGTGAAGCAAGTATAACAAATATGATGCAAAATGACACCCATCCAATTATCACACAAAGTAGGCCATATTTTATCGATAATCCAGCAATATTACGAATTTTCTCGGTTTCTACCTCATTTCGTCTATTTAAATGACTTTATGCCTATTTTTCGAAAGTAATTCAATTTTGAACTACAAGTGTGTGATAGTTTGCTCTGAAAATTTTACAAAAATCATTTTAAGATACACCAGTAGTGGTTATATCATAGAACCATCTATAGTTTTGAGAAATGCAACCTCTTTGGATGAATAGGCACGACGGGCATTTTGACCGTTTTTCAACAAAATAAAAGAAAGTGAAACAATACTCAAAAAATGAAATCCTTTGGCATGGAGTCCTTTTATGTGTACTAGTTGATAGGAAAAATGATAAACATGAGTTTTGACAAAGTTTTCAAAAAACTTCTTCACACAAAAGTCAATCATCTATAAACATGTATAAAATGACTTTTTTATTAAGCAAGTACCAAAAATATGTTGCAAAAAGTCATATACATGATGAAAAAGATGATATGGATATCATATTCGGATTCCTCTCATTTTTCTAATTGATTTAGATATTTTATTTGTTAAATTTTGATTTACGGATTTAAAGATATGAATTATTCCATATTAAATGTAAAAAAGATAAAATAAAGTAAAATAAATTCTATTCTTATTTATTCAAATATTATTATTACATAATCATTGTTATTTATTCAAATAAATTGTCAAAATTTAAACAATAAAAAGTGTGACACCATGATCCAGGGGTTAATATGGTTGATAGGATACTAATATCAGTAAGTTCTAACATCTCATTTGACAGGTAATTTGGAAGGAACTCTAAAGTTAAGCGTGCTTGGGCTGGAGCAATTTAATGATGGGTGACCGAACGGGAAGTTTGACCGGGGTAAGTACTTTGACCTGAGATTAAGTGTCTAATATGTAATTAGAGATTATGTGTGTGGCTATTTGGGAAATTAAAAAAAACAAAATTAGAAATATTAGAGTAAAATTAAAAAATAAATTAATTGGAAAACAAAAAATCGAAACCCCTAAAAAATAAATTAGCAGAAAAATGCGCGCCCACGTGGAGGCCCATCTATCCCGGGTCGTGGACACCCGGGATAAAAGCCACCCCCCCCCTCTAGTCCCGACCCTTTAATCCCGGTTGTAAAACCGGGACCAAAGGCCCTCTGGACCCGGGATTGTTGATGATGTTTCCAGTAGTGTTGGTTCCATTTTGTACTCTTTAATTTTTATCAGAAGTTACTGGATGCTTCACCGGTTTGATTTTCTCATCTACGTTTATAGTTTATCCGAACTTGTGTAGTTCTTCTGATATAAATCTGTCAATTTGTAGTAGCACTCTGTTCTATTATTTGTTTGAAGGAAAATGTGTCGCAACTTATGTTGTAATCAGGCTGCACGCTTCTATTATGAATCAGTAGTAAAACCATGTTCACAGAAGCTCATTTTTTACCGATGAATAATTGAACTGATTCAGGCTGAATGATTGCTACATGAAGCTGGATCGGAGCTGATTCTGGCCCGAAATGAAAGGGAAAAAAAAACTGGAAAAAGCCAGTAACTTGACCCGGAAATGAGTAGCAACTAATTTGATGAATAGACCGTCGAGACCATGTCACTATTCAGGGGCTGGAAACAACAATGGTTTTTTCCAGTTAGCAGCTTAAAAAGACCGGACTGGTCACAACGGTGGACAAATGAGAGAGGGAAAATGCCAAAGGAAAAATTGTCTGATGGCCAATTACATTTCCAGCTAGCTGATGAATAGACAGTCTAAATTGACAAAATTACGATAACAAATTCACTTATGTTTCAGACTGTGATCGCGAGTCGCGACAGAATCAAACACCACTCTGAAAAAAAGAACACAAACAAGCTCAAATCTTTATGAGTAATAAAAAAACCAAGTCCAAACGCCGTCAAAATGACAAGCCGCAGTCGCACTCCATTTTTTTTAAGTAAAACACGTCTGCTGGTTACTCCGGTCCGGAGGTATGTGCGTCGTCTCCAGCCTTGGGCTGCTGCTGCCCTTGCTCTGCTAGCGCCTCCACCGCCTCCTGGTACTCGCCCCAATCCGCTGCCGCCCACGCGGCGGCGATGTCCTCCGCTGCCTCCACCCGCACGCGCTCCCGCTCCACCTCCACCGACCGTTCCGCGTCCCCCCGCTTCCTCCGGCCTCGCCACCACCGCATCATCTGCCGTCACGCTCACGTCGCCGCCCGTCGCTGCGTCTCTGTAGCTGAAGACAACTTTCACCAGAGCGGTGTTGTTGCTGTCTGATTCTTCCACTCTTGGCACGGCCAGGAACAGCAGGAAGCGCCTCTCCTCGTCGGCGTAGAGTTCACCGACATGTACCGACGCAGCGCGGCCGTCCACGTCCACGTGGCTCTCGTAGCGGCCGGACCTGATCTAGACGACACGGACTCCCGGATGCACGCACGCGACGGTGATGCGCGCCTCTTGGACCACGACGGGGAGTAGGCCGCCGATGTACTGCGCAAATGCATCCTGGATCACCGCCTCGTTCTCGATGAACGAGAACGTGCCGCCCGTCGCCTCGGCAATCACGTGCATCGCCGCTGCGTCGTGGTTGTTGCCGAACCCGAACGTGTGGATCGGCGCCGACCGGAATAAGAACGGGACGAGCACCTCGTAGTTGGCCGCGCCGTCCCAACGTGTCCCCATGGGTTGGGTGTCCTGGCCGTCGGAGAGGAGCACGATGCTGGACACGGCGTTCCTGTGACGACGCTCGACGAGCACCTTGTCGGCCAAGCGTAGCCCCTCGGAAATGTTGGTGCCACCGCTCGCCGAGAGGGACTCCACGGCGCGGACGCAGGAAGCCTTCCCGACGTCGGTCATGCGCGCGAGCCTGGTCACGCGTCGCGCCTTGGAGGAGAAGGACACGACAGAGAGGCGGTCGTCGGGGCCGAGGTTGTCGATGACAAACCGCATCGCCTGCTTCAGCAGCACCAGCTTCTGGCCGCTCATGTTGCCGCTCACGTCGAGCACGGTCACCAGGTCCAGCGGCGCGCGTGGCACCGCATCGGTGTCGACCATCCCGGGAGCCTTGACATGCACGAGCACGGCAAAGTTGTCGCTGGACGAGTCCCTGGTGACGGCCGAGCACTCGGTGTGCGTCTTGACGACCGCCGCTCCGTTGGTTGTTGCACCTCCAAAGCCCGGATCCAGCTGCTCGTCGTCGTCGAAGAAGACGACGACCATACGGTGGCGATGGTTCCTCCACTGCGGAGGCTGCGGAGGCGGCGCGGGAACAGGCTGTGGCACCGCGACGACGACGACCGGATCGACGTGATGGTTGCGCCGCTGCGGAGGCGGCGCGGGAACCGGCTGCGGCATGACGACCGGACCGACGTGATGGTTGCGCCACTGCGCAAACAAAATTAATTCAGATCGATGCTGCAATTCAGGAGCGATCGAAATGTAGAATCGGTGATGAACACAGACAAAAAGAGTTGTGAACTCTGCACCGATGAATCTAGCTATATATATATTGTCTACCACGAGCAAAACTAAACGGAGAAAGTAAGAAAGAAACATCTTTACCTGGTCAGGGCCTTCCATCTCTGCAAGCTGTTTGATGGAAATTGATGCGAAAAAGACAATTAGCAGGGTAGCAGAGACATAAGATGATCGAGATGCTTCAACGGCCGGAAGGAAATTATACTAGCACAGCTATCGTCGTGGATGCCGCGTCGTGCTTGACCCCGACTCAAATTCCCGAAAAATATACAGTAGAGAACTTGCGTTTACGTGTATCAAGTCATTGGCTTTACATAAATGGGCGAGGCAGTCGAGTTGGACCGACACTCCTCTCCCCATCTACAATAGAGAGAGGGCGATTTCTTGGGCGTTCCTGCGCGCACCGGCTCCTCGCCGGCGATTCGCTGGATCCCCCGCCCTCCGGCGGCCGCTTCGGCGGCGGGAGGACGGGGAATCCACGGATCCCGACGTTTATGTAGATTAGGTGTGCGTGGTGGTGGTCCAGCCGGCGGCGCCGCGGTGGAAGAGGTGGTGCCGGAGTAAATCACATGTACAAAAGACGAGCAAAAAACAGAGCATGCAGAGCAAAGTTTATCATAGGAGAAAAAAATTAGCACATAAGAAACAAAATCGCGTCCGGATCCCATGCAAGTTGGGAGAGATGGACAAAACAGCCACGAGGCCGCGGCTTGCCAGACTCACTTGGAGAAACGACACTCAAAGATGATGTGTCGGGCAGTCTCCGGCTGACAATTGCAAAGCTTGCAGACAAGCTGGTGAGGCCACCCCCTTATGGCTAGGCGGTCAGAAGTCCACAGCCGATTTTGCACCGCTAGCCAGGCGAAGAAGCGGCATTTTGGCGGGGCCTAGGGTTTACACACAATGGGAGAGAAGGAGCATTTTGGCGAAGATCACGACTTCTTACAGAACTAAACTTTAGACCACATGAAACATGTGCAAAAGCGGGAACAAAATTGGATCATATAGAGGAATAAAATCTTTTGCACGCTGCAACACTTTCGGCCAAGCTGCACAACAGGTAAGGCCCTGCTTCGGATAAAGCAGAGTACTACATACGGTAGAAGGTTACGCTTGCACAGGACCCTGCAGTATCGCCAACTTCTGTTCATCATTCATTTCAGCGGAACAGAACAGGTACAAGAGGCGTACATACATACAACATATGTTTTGAGTTCTCGATCTTACATCCACCAGTAGTACTGCGGCACCATAGTACATCAGCAAGCTTGGAGCATCGCCAAATTAAACCGGCCGGCATCAAAGCTTGAACTGCGGCAACTACTACTTACTCGTTGGATCGATCGATCCCCCTACGTTTCCCCAATTAATCTTCGGTCGGTACATACACACCATGCAGATCATACGTAGTAGTACGTTTACCCCTCTACGTACGTCGTGCTCACCGGCCGGCGGTCGTGGGTTCAGTTGGCTAGGGCGGCGGCGGCCTCGTGGACGAGCGGCTGGGTGGCGTGTGCGACGCCCTGTGCCTCCCGCTCCACCTGCTCCCGGCACACGTCCCGCACCCCGGTCTCCGTCATCCGCTTCACGAACGCGGCGAAGCGGCGCCAGTTGTCCGGCTGGAACAGGTCGGGGCCCATGCGGAGGTAGGTGAACGCCACCATGCGCTCCTCCTCGGCCTTCTCCGCGGCCGTGGCCACCACCTGGTCGTGCGCCGTCTCGTCGTACCTCGGCAGCGCGTTCTCCCCGGCGAGGCCGATGCCCGCTTCCTTGGCGGCGTTGGCGACCTGGCGAACGAGCGCCTCGGGGCGGCACTGCGCGTCCTGCGGCTGCTCGTGGTCGCGCATCTCGACGCAGGTGAAGTTGAGCACGGCGCCGTGGCGGGCCAGCATGCGCGCGATGGGCAGGTACCCGTCGTGGTTCCGGGTGTTGTAGTAGCCCGCGGTGAGCTCCGGCGCGTGGGAGCGGGTGCCGTAGTGCCAGTGGATGCCCGCCACCTTGACGGAGACCTTCACCCCGGGGACGCCCGTGTAGACGGAGGAGGACGCCGAGAGGATCCGCTCGCCGTGCTCGAGCAGCATCTGCGAGTACCAGCTCATGAAGAAGTCGCCGTACTCGGAGCTCCACCCGCCGTCGCGGCGGAAGAAGCTGGTGTCCTCGGGCCACTGGTTGTAGGTGCCCGAGTCCCCCGGCCCGGCGTTGCCCCACTCGGGCTTGCCGCGCGCGTCGGCGGCGGCCCTGAGGGAGGCGAGCATGTGGCGGTCGTAGCACTGGAACTCGCCGATGCCGGGGAAGGACCAGGTGCCGTTGCTCTCCGGGTAGGACGGGTAGCGGAGCTCCCCCGCGGGGCCCATGCCGACCTGGATCTCGCAGATGGTGGTGCCCATGTATGGCGCGAGGTGGTCGCGGAAGGCGCGCATGAAGTCGGCGTAGCACTGGATGGGCGTGCGGCCCTTGAGGCAGGGCAGCGCGTCGGCGCCGAGGGAGACGTACTCGCGGTTGCGCCGCCCGCAGCGGTCCGTGTACGCCAGGTCCTCGTCCTTGTCCATCTCCTCCAGCACCCATTTCGGAAGCGGGATGCTGCACACAACAAGACGAACAACAGTTGCAACCTCGTCAGTCAGTCATCATCGTCAAAACTTACCATGCGTGAGTGAGTAACAGTAAAGAAACAGTAAGTTGAGAAATCATGTGCAGAGTGGACGCCGGGGTAGCGCCACCGTCGACAACGGATCATGGGCCTCGGCTGACTTGAGGCTGATTTTCTCTCGTATTTTTGTTGAAGATCATGGGCCCAAAAAAAAAGGTGACCGTCCACATCACACAGTTCGAGAAACTGCGATCCGCTAGCGTACGAAACAAGACGATGCCTTGTGTACGTCACGAGTTGTCCGTTGTTGGTAGCCTCACGAGTTGCTGGATGGAGGATGGATCAAGCAGTGAACCTAGCTACTTCTTCATGCCGACAAGAACATCATATCCACGAGCATAGAAATGTTTTTCTAGTTGAGGATATTGTTCATCATATGATTCATGCATGCATGGGTTTTCTTCCATGGGAGACTGCATGCGAAGTGGCTAAACTAATGGCAATGGCAACCCCATACATTCAACAAATGCTACTACCGTCGAATTCAAGCAATAGTACTCAAATTTTTGCTTACCCGATGCATGCGATCTCTATCCATTTTCAAGAAATGCAACTCATCTAATCATTGAATGAATGGACACAATAAAAATCTAGGCAAATTAAGGTCAAGATCATGGACTAGGAAGGCGGGGAGAACAGATCAAAGGAAATGGAGCGGAGCAGTAGTAGGAAACAGCACGTACGTGACGGAGTCGCCGACGTTGCCGCCGCACTGGTGGAAGGACATGACGGCCTGCACCTTGAGCCCGGCCTTCTTGGCCATCTCCATGAGCTCGATGTAGCCCGCGAAGTTGTACTGCCCTGGCGCCTCGGCCTCGGCGATGCCCCACCACACGTCCACCATGATCCCCGCGGCGCCGGCGCTCTTGAGCGCGGCCAGGGACGCCTGCACGGCCTTGCGTCGGTTCAGCGCGCTGCCGTCCTTGCGCACCGTGTCCAGCGGCATCATCACGAACACCGGCACGCCCACCTTGCGCGCCTCCTCGCCGGCCACGTCCGGGTGCTCCGCCTCGCGGCCGGGCGCCATCGCCAGGTTGAAGTCGGACGTCTGCGGCTGCGCGGGCTCCACCGTCTGCGCCTGCATCCGGAGGTTGTTCGCGCTGCCGCTGCGTGCCACGGTGGCGCCGCCGGCGGCGGAGGCCGCGAAGACCGCGGACCGCGCGCTTGTTGCTGGCGCCACGGCGGCCGTGATGGCCGCCGCGCCCGTCTGGTGGGTCAGGTTGAGCGCCATGGACGATGTCGGCTGTGTCGGATCGATCACGCTTTGTAACGACGGACGGATGCTCGGCTGGCCGGGTGGAACGGATCCTTGGATCACCGGCGGAAGGGACGAGCGAGCGGACCAGTAATGTCGTTCCTCGAAATGGGTTTGGGAGCGGGAGGAACGGATTGTTATCTGGACCTAGGCTCGACTGAAGGGGAAATGGGGCTAACGATGGCGGAGGACGGTGGGCGGGGTGCGGCGGCTTTAAATAAGCGAGGTATGGGGCGCGGCGGACGTGGCGCGTGCTCCGCCGGTGAGGGGAACGTGAGGTGGTAGGTGGCGCGGCGCGCGGGACGGAATGGACGGCGAGACGCGTGAACTGGCCTCGAAGCGTCGTGCCACGTCGGCGTCGGAGCGTAGATCTAGGGCGCGACGCGTGTGCCGTAGCGGAGATGATGTTCCGGTGGCTTTGAGCTGGGCAATTGCTTTCCGAATTCTCGCAGAGCTCTGAAGCCATAGGCCGGCATAGTAGTGCCCGTGAAGCGATCTTGATCTTGAGCAACTGGTGCAGGATCATGGAAACACTGGGGTCATGATCAGTTGATCGATCACCGTGAGTTATTGCTTCACGGATTTGAAGTGCAGGCACTCACGTGGCATGGCAGCTTCTTTTCCAACAAGATTACAGGACCACTGACGATAACAAGTTCTTCCAATTTTTTTCTTTAGATAAAAAGGGTTTCCATATAGTTCCATCATCATGCAACTATAAGTGTCGTGGGTGAAACATACCACATGACCGTTAGGAGGAGCTCCCGCGACCGCCCGCGACGGCCGGCCGGCCGCTGCCCCACCGACTCTGCGCCATGCTCTGGCCCGTCGTGGCCCCCTCCTCCACCATCCGTTCTGCCTCGCGACTTCGTCCCCGTGTTCCTGGGCACTTCTCTGCCTCCGTCGCCTTGGGCGGATCTGGATGTGCCGCGCCCGTCCAGGTCGAGCCCGAGCCCGAGTCCAAGCTCGGCTGCGACGGGTGGCTCGCCGCGCGGTGACGGCTTGGCAGGAGGCCACCCCTTTGTTTCCATCTTCGACACACCACCGAAGGTCTGCTCGCGGGTCAACGCGGATCTGCTGCGCTGGAAATCTGAGGGCTCCCCCTCGCCTACGGCTGCACCTGCTCCTTCGCCCATCTTCAACGCCGCTGCGCTGCCGAGGGGCATCCTCAAGTCTGGAGTTACTGCTCGGCGCCCTTCGTTCCAGAGGAGGGTCACCTTCAACATCCCGCTCCCTCAGCACATTAATGGCAGCAAGGACGTCTCCAGTGCTGCAGAGGAGCAACTCCTCAATGCGCCTCTGCTCCGCTCTGTTGTCATCGCGCCCTCCACCTACCTAGGTTCAGCAGGGTTCCATGGCGTGTCATCTCCCTCCGCGGCTCCCTCTGCCCGATACGACGACGAGGGATGGCTATCCCCAAAATCGCGGCGCCGCCCACGGCAGGACGGGCACTCCGGCTGACGTAGCGGCGTGGCCGGGTCCCCTTCGTACAGCTCCCAGCAGGACGCGGCCAAGCTGCGCTTCAATAGGCGCACCGAGGGGAAATGTGGCCGTTGCCTCGCTCCTCTCAAGCACCACGGCTCCGGCGCGTGTCGCGACCCCGTGCGCTGCCTCACCTGCAACCTTTCCGGCCACAAGGAGCGCGACTGTCCACTTCGTCTCGCCGCCAAGCAGGTCAAGCTGGCCCCTACACGCCCTCGCCCACCGCCGCGCCACCCCTCTTCCTCCCCGCTCGCGAAAGGAGCTCTTTCGTGGGCCAAGGTTGCTGCGTCTTCGCTCCTGGCTCTGCCGACGCCCCGTCTCCCCCACCTTTGGCTTACATCGGCACCGGGGTGGTGGCCTCGAGACCGGCAGAGGACACGGTCATCTTCACCATGACGCGCGAGCTCGACGAGGATGTCAAGAACTGGGAGGAGACGGCTGCCATTGCTTCGGTTGTCAACATGCGCGACAAGCGCAAGGTGGACGCCCTCGCCGTCGACCGTGCCATCCGCAAGGAATTCCGCCTTAGCCACCGTGACATCTCCGTCTGCCCGCACCAGCCGGTGCAGTTCCTCGTCAAGTTTGAGCACAAGGCTCACTGCACGGAGGTGCTCAAGCGCGGCTGTGTCAAGGCCGAGGGCGCCATGGTGCAGATCAGGCCGTGGAGGCCTCTGGTGCACGCCTTCGACACAAGTGTGCCCGCGGTGGGCTCCGACTTTCTGGCCTCCTCCACGCCACAGCCTGTCCTGGAGGTTCTACAGATCTTGCCGGCGCCCCTGCCATCGGTGCAGCCGCCACCCCGCGCCGAGATCACGGAGGCTGTCGTCCGTGCCATCCTCGCCGACGAGGCCACGTCCCTACGCGCCGAGCTCCAGGCTTGTCTCGACGCGGCCGTTGTCGGGATGTAACCCCGGGTACCCCAGAGTTGATGATTTTATTGAGGAGACAGCAAATTGATAAAAAGAAATAAAGAGAAGGCAGAAAAAAGCGGTCTGGGCCGACATATGCTTGGCCCAGACCGAGATACCCCTTTTAGGCCGAGATAAACCTTACCGACATAGCCAAATCCCGGAATGGGCCGAGATGCTGAAGCCCGGGCGGTGCCGAGTTAACCATCGCGCCCAGGGCGGTGCCGAGTTAACTACCGCACCTCGGTGGGCCGAGATGTCTTTGTCCCGGAGCAGGCCGAGGTTCCCAGTCCTGGTGGGCCGGCTTTGGCCAGCCTCGGATCGGCCCGAGTCCGTCTCGCCTCGGACGGGCCAAGACTGCCTCGCCTAGGCAGGCCGACATCACCCGGCGCCCCCCTGCTGGGCTGTGCTTTCCTCCTCGGTGGGCTATTCCAAATGTCATTCCATATATTCCAAATGCCCCACAAAGTGGCAGAGGAGAAAATATTAACCACATATTTTTATCTTCACTGACCCACCATCTAGCAATAGATTCAATATCAACTCCAATGGAAACACACAAGATATCAGAAATAACCTCCCAGGTGACTTTATCTACCACACATTCGCAAAACAAGTGTTGTACAGTTTTAGGTTCGGAACAAAGGAGGCAAGATTGGTCATCAACTACCCGTCTTTTACCTTGATTAGTTCTAGTCAAGTTTTTGTTGTTAACTAGCATCCAAAGGAAGACATGAATCATGGGGGGAATATGAAAATTCCAAACCGCTGGAGTATGCACAGGCACCACTCCGCGATTACTAATAACCCCGTAGAAAGATTTAACCGTTTACATCCCAGATGGGTGAAACATCCAAACGGGTTGATCTTCCTCAGCTGAGAGATGAACCCCCTCAATTAAGGCAATTAGCTCAAGCCAAAGGTCATAAACGCGACGAGTACAGCTCTCCGGAAAGTAAATTTCAAGTTAACCCCATCCCAGACATTTGCTATGGGACAGCAGCGTTCATTCACAATGGTATAACTCCCAAAACATAGTAGCCAGAGAACAGTGGCCTAGCCAAATGTCCTCCCAAAAAAGAATTTTATTTCCATTACCCAGCTTCCAACGATAACCTACATTTGCTGCAGAAGCTACCCACATGATCCCTTTCCAAAAAGAGGAGCCGTGGGCAGGTTTAGCTCTAAGCATATTACGTTGCAAGTTATATTTATGATCCACTATTTTTCTCCAAATCTTGTGTTGATCTCTCCTGATCCACGAGGCTAGGAGACGTAAATTAAAATCCCTAAGGTTTTGAATACCCCAAGCCCCCATAATCCTTCGTCCAATTTTCATCTGATTCCCAAACGTTCACTCCTTTTACCTCAACTTTCATCCTGCTCCCACAAGGAAAGCACCGCCTGTTGTAATTGACTGATTCTGTGGAGGTCGGTTGTCTTGCTTTCGAAGAAAGCGAAAACTCAAGTAGAGCGCTGATCGGTGAAGCCCAATTCACGATCATCCCGACTGGCAGACTGCTCGCTTCTGAAACCGCGGGACCTTGCATCGAGTATCAGATCAGGTCAAGCCATAATAAAGGTCTACAAGTTGCAGCGTTCCTTGTCAAATAGAACAACTAGCTTCCATTTCCATTTTAAGCAAAGCGCTCCCCTTTACCAGTTCGAAGCAACAAGTAGCCGAGTGTATCGCACCGTCCAGCTGCAACTGGAAGTGCAGCTAGCCTTTCCTCACAGCAGCAGACATAACTGTCGTGCAACAGTCTGCAGGGCCTTTTCAAAACAATGTTGGATTGTAGAACAAATAATGTGAAAGAGACAATGACAAATATGTGAAGCCGTATGAAGAGATTAAAATCGAGGACAGCGTCTTTAATTTTGGCGAGCGTTGATCTTGCTTTTGTAGAGAGCTTGATTTAACTACAGTTGGCAACGTTACAAATCATGCAAAAATTTGGGGAAGGTATACATTGTACAAACCAAACATACACTACGGCTAAAAGTATTGCATACATTACAATTATATGCAGTTAATCTTTAGCGCACGTTTGTTGGAATATAAATAACGGAGGACATGTAATTAGCAAAACAGTGCTGACTTTAATTTTAAGCTAGGACAAAATGGTGCAAACAACATTGTAAACTAAACGAGGACAACTTCAGAATTTAGTCAAAGCAACCTGAATTTTTGTTTAGTGCCTAAACATATACACGGAAGCACAACCTTCCAAATTCAAGCAGTGGGGTACAGCTAGCTCACTAAATCATCTGCTCAGAGCAGTATCACACCATGGAACATAGGACATACGAAGCGAGATGAAGAGAATGAAATCGATGACAGCAAATCTTTAATGTTAACCACAGAGAAGTTCAGACTCCAGAGAGCAAAAAGAGAACTACTCAGTACCAAAACATTCGAAACAAGCATAGATTACTAAATTGGCTTATAAGCTGCTGCTCGAGAAACAAGCACACCCTCTAGTAACCACCCTTGAGATCGTTGACCACGTCGTAGGGGATGGGGGTGACGGTCTCAATCGTCGTGCCTTCGACCATGAACCCTGGCTTGGGGCCTGCGGGCTGCCTCTTGGTGCTGATGACCTCACCACGGGCCTTGGCCTCCGCCTTGAGCTTGTCGTTGTTGATCTTGCGCAGGCGGAACTCCTCCTGGCACCTCGATGGCTGCACGTGCTCAACACGGACATGGATCCTCTTCTTGATGATACGGTTACCAACCTGTTGACAAGAAACAAATGTTACAATCCGAGATGTGACCTATGCAGATAAAATGCATCATATGTCTGGATCAAGACTGGGTAAGCAAGCCTTGATTTAGAAAGGCAACACATGCAAGAAGCTGACAGATATGTAAATGCAGCTATAATCTCTCAGATCAACTGATGCAAGATACGTCTACCTAATGTCTAGCATACAGTACATGCCATCTGATGTGAAATGACATACCAACTCATAGTCACCAACAATTAGTTATAGGATGCACTGCACATCAATCATTTTAGCATAGAAACTAGAAACGTACTAAGTTATAAAGAATGAATTCAAATAGCACATAGATTAGATGAAAGAAGCTAGACTATGTATGAGCCAGCATGATATCCAATGTGTAAACAAAACGGATGTGTAGATTTATATCACATTAGGCTTTCCCAACTGCTAATGGTACAACATGCAGAGGGGGAAGCCAGGATGACATTTCTTAATGTATGCCCATCACACGTAAAACGTGCGCCACAAAACCTCTCCCGTGGAATACCACGCCACCCCATAGCTGAAGGGGAAGCGCTCGGCCTAGGGCAAGTACAATCAAAATGTTCTAATGCTGACAGTATGCTGGGACAACAAATAAATATTCAAGCTCAAAGATATTGTTTGACAAACTAACAACACAATGCAGGCCATTACAAAACTAAACAGCTACACAATCAAAATGGCAAACAATAAACTGTAACAATTGATTGTGATGTCTAGCACCAATACGAATATGGACAAAAATCCATCACAGGCACACATAGCAGGCTAGCAGAACAAATAACGGCAGCAACGCACAACTCTAGAATATTAGTGGGTATTCTAGTCAGGCAAACTAAGGGACTCGATTGTTGAGCTAATCTGCACAGCATACCCAGATTCATCAAGTGGTACCATTGACTCGGCTCCATCCGAAACGATGGGATGGATAGCGGCGCTAGAGATCACAGTAACGGACTAGCAGCACAAATCTACACGGCCACGGAGGAAGAGCAGAAGGTAGGGGAGAGCGGCGACGGGGGTTATCCATACCTGCTTGTTGATCTCGACGCCGATGGCGCGCTTGGTGACGTTCCAGACGCGTCCGGTGCGGCCGTGGTAGAACTTGTGCGGCATGCCCTTGTGCACGGCGCCGTTCACCTTGACGTCGACGTGCTCGCCGACCTTGTAGGTGCGCAGGTAGGTGGTGAGATTGATGTACCCCTTCTTGCGGAACCCGCGCGCAAACAGGTCGCGCGTCCGCGACCGCAGCCCGTGCCCCGCCGGCATCTTCTTCCCCTGACTTCTTCTTCTCTGCCTGCGGCTGTGCTGTGCGGTGGCGGCGGCGGCGGGAGTGTGTGCGGCGCTAGGGTTACGAAGCGCGGAGGTGCTGCATATTTATAAATGGGGCTCGGGCCGTGGAGGCGGGTGTGAAGTTGGGCTAGGGGCTTTAGTGGTTTCTTATTGGGCCTAGCATGGGCTGTCACGAGGATTAAACGTGAACCATCTGTGCTATCGCCTTGGGCTGTAAGCCCGCCACTGGACTTTTTAGACAGGCTAATTTAATGGGTATCGGCCTACAACGCATGTCGGCGTCTAGAGCGTCCCCGTGCTGCCGTGCGATAGTACTCCCTCCGGTCTAAAAAAAAAGGCTTTGAGTTTATTCGCTTGTTCAATCAGCATCGTGCCATCGATGCAGACTTAAGTGGGGTGACGAAGTGGCAGATAGTTTAATAAATGGCCGAATGTTCAAATTTATGCACATTTGCATGGAGTTTTCCCATTCATGTTTTGTTCTCTCTCGCTAGGTCGCTTTTCTCTGTCCTCCTGCAACCTCTCGTCGGCGATGACATTTGACGACCGATACACGTATCTCGCGGCGGGTCTCGGGGGGGGGGGGGGGGGGGGGGGAATTTGTGGGAGATCGACAAGGCGCACCCTCAGGAGGGCCTGCCCTCTACTGATTGAGCGGTGCTTTTGGTGAAAGTATGGCGGGTGAGGAGCACCAACGACACCAGGGGAGTAATGTTCTCTCCCAATTCGTTGTTGCTTCCTTGTTTGTTTATTCTCCGACGTTGTCATGGTGACGTAGCTCTCGTACGCTTCCTTGTGTTCAAATCACCACCACGAAGGGAGGCGATGCTCGTTTTTCTCCGTGTTCATACAATCTGTCAACCCTCCATGTCCAGAGTTTTTTTTCCTGTATTCTCTGACGCTTTCTACATGGATAATTTATTGGACTTCACAAAGTAAGAGTCGTATTTAAAAAAAAGGGGGTCGTAGCAAGCAACAAAATTTTCCTGAATGAAAAAACACCAAGATATCAATGCGTGAAGTCCAATAAATTATCAAGGATAAGATGTAGACCGCACAACAGCCCGCAAAAGGAGACCACGCAACTGATGTAGTATTTTCGCAAACTATTACAGGATGTACTGTCCTTTCATGAAGTCAACTTGGTTTCTCGTCAATAAATAAAAACTGAAGTCGACTTGCTGGACGCGGATTAGACGTAGGTAAAAACAAAGCCGATTTTTCGCTTAATTAAAGAACAAGGACCATCGAGCCCTATAATTGCCCATAAACTCTAGACGGCCAGCTAAGACATTATCATATGACGCTATTATCGTAGGACTATGTTAGCAAGTGGGACGGAACATCGCTTTAGCTACATACTTAAACAAGATCTAAATGATGATACATGATGGTACCTCCAGATATATTTAACCGAGAATGATGATTCAAATGACTCCGACGATACATAGAACTCGAGGGATGATCCATGTATCATGTATGACGTACTGTGCGGTTGTATCATGTTTAACGTATCTGTAAGGCTATATTTGTTGTATGATTCACTTGAACCACTTAAGCATTTGAAAGGTAACGTCCAAATTAAGTGTGTTGCATTGTGCCGCTGGGTGCGGGAGCGCATGCTAAAACGAAAACGGGATCAAGGCAGGGGGATCAAATTAATAGAAAGCACATATCTGTCGACAACTACCACTAGTGGTCAGAAACTACAGCTAGGTTCTACAAAGTTTATGTAGATCTTTTTTTGAGGAACACGGTATAAACACACACGTTCGCATGCTCGCGCATACAGTCACCCTACACTTATGAGCACTTCCGAAAGATTGAGGCTGCAGGTCGGTTCTTGAGATTGCCGAAATCATTACATATGACTCTTAATATCGCAAGATCTCTAGGCTAGATCAATTCGGGTAGATACGAGATCGGGAGGAGAAGAACCAGTACCTTCTCCTCGAGATGCGGAGGCGCTCGAGGCTCCGGCAATGGTGGACGGAGGCGGTGATGCCAGTGGGTAGGCAGTGGCGGCGGTGGTGCTTCCCGTGAGCACTGCGGGCTCCCTAGATCGGTAGGGGTGTCGGTGGAGGTTCTGGCACAGCGGCTAACCTCGTTATCAGTGCTGCCAGTCCCTCACCTCTTTATATAGCCGCAGGTCACAGGGGCCCACCGACCATTAAGGGTCGGGCGCCCCCGATCAGGGCGCTAATCAAGGAGTTGATCGAGCCGTTGGACTCGGTCAATTGAGATCAATCTAACATTCTCCCCCTTGATCTCACTTTTACTTTTAACTTTATACTTTATACTTTACTTGTTTCATCACGGATCAGTACATAGAGCATGTTTCATCGTCACAACTCATTGCCGATAGAATCAGACAACTACAATATACGTCTCTGTTTTGAAATAGATTCTTTAAACTTTTGGGCCTCTTTATTGTCCGGAAATCATATAGACTATACTATAAAACCCATGTCGACTATGTGTTCTCCAAAACACACTGGGCGGTAAGCCTTTAATTAGCAGATCTGCGAACACTTGTGTGTTTCTTTTATATGTACCTCTTATGCTCCAAGCATTTCAACATAATTCCGGACTTTCTCCTTTACAACGTATAACTCTGTGTCAATGTGTTTGGCACCACACTTGACTCGTTGTCTTAGGAGTGAATTACTTAATGGTTATTGCTGTTGTCAACCATTATCAATTCCGGGTACAGGTTTCCTTAACCATTTTGCCTATCCCTCGGCCTTATATCATGCTATAACATGTCTTTTCATCATACTGATGCCAATCATTTCATTCTCTGGAGCTTTTCCACACAAAAACTCCAAATGTGAAATTTAGCGACAATTGTGGATTTCGCTATACATTTCACAAATTCTTTCTTTGTGCTCACAACCTTTTGAGAGCACATTTATAGATCTATCTTTGTACTCACAACCTTTTGAGAGCACTCTGTTTCTTTTAGCATGAGGCCGATATCTTTGATTCCATTCCAGTGATCTATATCTGGATTGGACATTGCCAAAACAACCCGGATATGTGAACTGTCAGGGTAATATTGAGTTTCCAACAGCTGAAGCATATGGTACCATATCCATTTGATCCGTTCTATGTTATCTCTTGGAACACTAAAGTTCCCAATTCCATTACCCTTGACAATAAGAACAGGCGTAGGTTTTCTCGACGTGCATGCTTTAGAGACTTCTTCTCAGCATGTCCATGCGATATTTCTAATACCCCTTTTCTTCTTTTCTTAGTAAATCTCGATACTTTCAATGACAGACACTCTACCGAGAATACTCTTTTGAGGACAAGAATTTCTTTTCTCTGCCGGTAGTAGAATGACATCACCACTAGCAAGTAGGATATCATCCACATACACAGGATTAGGGAATGAATTTCCCATTCTATAAGTTTATAGAAAAACGATTGTCCTCTCATTCTCTTTAACCCAAAATAACTTCTGATTCTAGAGACTTGCTCTAGTCCGTAAGATCCCTTGTGTTCTTTACTTTCATCTGATGTAACTCAGATCATTATGTGCCATTATCACTCATTATAATCTGTTTATTCTCTTAGCGCAAAACTTTCGATTTAAAATCGCTTTTTACATTTCCTTTGGAGTCACATTCGCGTTGTAGACCCTTTATAGCCTACTGTTTTGGCTCCATTGGAAATTACTTATGAGTCCCAAACATCGTCGGGATTCACATAGTCTCTAATCATTAAGACAAGTAGACACTTGTCAAAATCGATTGAGCGCTGCTTATAATCTCTGTAAATGAGGTGGGATCAACCTTCATTTAAATTTCTCTGATATAGACTTTATAGTCATCTGTTTTTCTCATATGGGGATGTTGTTGTTCTGTCATTGCCTAGAGGCAATTAATTCTGTAGTCTTCTATTGCTATAGCTCTTACAAGGACCTAAATCAAGATCCATGTTTGCTTGTTCATCTCTATTATAAAGCAACAAGCTCCCCCAGATTACTCCATTTTCTCCAAAATGGTGTATCCTTAATCCTTTTTATTTGGTTTATTCTGTTAACCTTTCAATCTGTCTTCTTTATGGCACTTTGAGTACCGTCCTTAGTCTTCTTTCGGAGCTGTAAAATATCCAAGAATACATCTATTTCTTTACTTTCGGGGTATCATTATTATGACCGTCGTATACCCCAGACGATCACAATTCATCATAGATCACTTAGATGCATTATATGCATCACATTATCTGAGGTATAGGGGAGTTTATTCTGTAACATTCTCTATCTCCCCCTCGAAATGTGGCAAGAACCTTTTTGCCACAATTTCGAAACTTTGATTATCTGCTTTATTCAATATGAAGTTATCTTTTAACGTATGGGAGTACTTTTTCCTCATTCCCTTTTCAAAACTCACAAGAGTTTTCTCAATGGTACTGCAAGTCACACTTGCATAACATTCTTATCTTTAGTTCATTTGTAACTTTATTCTCTTTTGACTCATTAAGTGCTTTATAACTATGATACACAAGGTGTGCGGTCGATATAAAAACACATGAGTCATCACATCTTTTCTGTCATAGGATAAGTCCTTTGTCAAAATTTTCTCCCGCCATGCGGGTATTTTCCCAGACTTTTCCCACCACGTGGGTATTATTATCGTCTTTTCCCGTCATGCGGGTAATTAAGAGACATAGATGCCATAATTGGCTCTTTAGACTGCATATTCAATCATCAATTAAGAAATAAATCTGAATACTCTTTATACACATGCTTAATCCAACGTTAATCAAATTAAGCAAAATCATGTTGCTCGTTTAAAAAATTTCTTCATATAGAGTACATGAAAGAAATTCGTTAAACAAAACTCTGAATGATTTATTTGTTTTCTGCATGGAGAGTACATGAAAGACATTTGTCAAACAAGACTCTCGATGATCTATTTGTATTCTTGGATTAACATCCAAGAATTCTTTTTCTTTTGCAGTCATTCTATAGAGAGAACATACTCTCTCACTTTATGACCTTTCTTGGTCATCTTTCGGGTCACAAGTACCCATTCTTTTGCTTTCACGAATGAAAACATGAGAATCTTTGTCTGAGAAAATATTCAATAATAACAAACAATAATGAGCATAAAAATAACTTTAAAACTTTTTTCTATATTCTAAATCACCGTTGGGCAGAATTAGAATGAAACATCATCTTTCTACACTAATTCTACATCACCGTTGGGCAGAAATAGAATCAATGCATAAAACTTATAAACAATATGATGATAATATTTCTATTGCAATAAAGAACTCTGTTTGGAAAATGACATTATCATCAATTCTATTTTAACGGAAACATGAAATATACTTATTTCTATAGTTCAAGAGCATTTCTTGATCTTTTATCTTTTCTCTGAAATTGATCACTTTCATGCAAAATTATCAGAGATCTAGCCCTTTGACTATAGAACTCATATAATTATAGTACTGCTATCATCAACGTTGGTCAGAAAATAACAATACCATAATTAATCTGTTAAGCAAGTATTTCTCTTTTTCCTCCTCTCTAATTAAATTTTCCCGTTGGTTCCAATTTAATTAGAGGAGAGTCCTTTTACTTTACAGCAGAAATTGTAAAATATTATCTGTATTTCACAAACATTGCACTGTTCAACGATTAACAAATCATGATTATGTTATTAACAACGTTGGTCGTATAATAACAGAATCATAATTATCTTTAATATCACTTTAATCATGCTTTTAATTCTCACTTTAAATCATGATAATGCTATTAACAACGTTGGTCAATTAATAACAGAATCATAATCATCATTAATATCACTTTAATCAAGCTTTTAATTCTCACTTTAAATCATGATAATGCTATTAACAACGTTGGTCAATTAATAACAGAATCATAATCATCATTAAAATCACTTTATCATGCTTTAATTCTCACTTTATTGCTTTTAAGCAATTACTTTTAACTATTTGCAGCGGAAAAATGAATAAAATTCATCAACTTTTAAATACTTCAGAAAAAATCCTATTACTTTTATATTCTCTAAACAAATTTTCGTTGGAATAATTTGAATAGGGAAAAAACTGGATGAAATTTGCCCAAAAATGGACAAAAAACAACCATAACTGTGCTTCTAAATTTTTTTTGGAAACAGACGAGGCCCAAGGCCTGTTTGCTATCTGTCGCCCACGGCGACGCAGACGAGGCCCACTGGTGGTTAAGCGTCCACGCTATCTGCCGCCCGTGCGGCGCGCAAAACGGCCCACGGCCGCGGCCTGCTGTACCTTTCGGCCCAAAAGCCCGGTTCGCTGGCTAGGGTTTTGGATCCGGACGATCCTGGCCGTCCATCTTGATCGGACGGTGCAGCGCAGTTCTCGGTTGAACAAAACTGGACAGCCCGCCCCGACGGAAAACCTAGCCGCATTTTCTTTCACTCTGCCCCGCGCGCGATCGCCGCTCTAGCCCGGCTGCCGGCCGCCGGCTCGCCGGAGACGGCGGCTCCAGCCTCTTTCACCTCCCTTCTTTCCATCCTCCACCCACCTTCTTTCCGTGGCAGAGAGAGAGAGACGCGCTGCGCCCTCCTCTGCTCCAGTGCGAGACGGCGACGGAAAAATCGCGCCGGCCGCCGGACACGGTGAACGGCCGCCGGAGACGACCGTGCCGTGTGGCCTCATTCCCCTTCCCTCTCCTTTCCTTTTCTCCCACTCGCCACTTCTTCCTCCATCCACCACCAGCACACTGTGAGCAGTGGCAGCGGCCGGACAGCGGCGTCCCCCTTGGCCCCCTTGCCGGCGTGCGCGTCCACCCTTGGGTGAGCGCGTCGCCGTCAAGTGGCCCCAGTGACGGCGCCCTTTGCCCCGGTGTGAGCTTTCTCTTTTACCCCGTGGGGCTTGTGTTCTTCGTCCGGTGCCCCTACTGGTGCGCATCGGATCGAGAGGAACGGCGCGGCACGGTGGCGGCGCACTTTTCCGGTGAGGTTTCTTTGCCCTTTTTGAATTAGGGTTTGGGGATCCTTCGGGAGGGGAATTTCCTTTTGCTTTTCTTTTCTGTCTACACGAGAAAAAACTAGCATCTAGATGGCTCTGATACCAATGTTAATATCGCAAGATCTCTAGGCTAGATCAATTCGGGTAGATACGAGATCGGGAGGAGAAGAACCAGTACCTTCTCCTCGAGATGCGGAGGCGCTCGAGGCTCCGACAATGGTGGACGGAGGCGGTGATGCCAGTGGGTAGGCAGTGGCGGCGGTGGTGCTTCCCGTGAGCACTGCGGGCTCCCTAGATCGGTAGGGGTGTCGGTGGAGGTTCTGGCACAGCGGCTAACCTCGTTATCAGTGCTGCCAGTCCCCCACCTCTTTATATAGCCGCAGGTCACAGGGGCCCACCGACCACTAAGGGTCGGGCGCCCCCGATCAGGGCGCTAATCAAGGAGTTGATCGAGCCGTTGGACTCGGTCAATTGAGATCAATCTAACAATGACTCGCTATCGACGAGAACGTTGTCTCTCACTGAAACAATATTTCGCCTTTGTGAGATACATATATGTCAAATCTGGGTTCTGAACTCTGACGGGCTGGAGTATAACCACACTCCTAAGCCTAACACCTACTACATGTTGGTTCCGAAGTCTATGTGGGTTCATGAATCGACTAACTATGCAAAACCAGAAGTACCAGTTAGCTACTTGTTGTAGTTTAACATCAACAATTTATAATCAACGTGCACTCGATCTCATGCAATGCCAACTTAGAGAAAACATTGATTACATTCCATATACTAGCTCATATGCAAAATAGTCTATGAGGAAAGAAAACAAGATTATCTCTAACTAATCAGAGAAAAAACAAGTAAGAAACTAAAGAAAGTAATATTCAATTGTCTCAAGTCCAAATGAGCTGGATGCATAAACATTAAGTTAGATATGTAAGTAATTATATAAGATTGAAAAATATTAGATAATAAACGTAAGATGAAGGTAAAGATATGTTTGATTCATTTGTTTGAACATATTACAGTTGGCAATCGTCTGTACATTTCATAAGTCGGTTTGAATTCATGTGCAAGTCACGCTCTACACACATGTGGATTCCAGTAAAACTCCTAAATGGCACCAATCGAATTTTAACACAAAATAACCATGGTTGATAGATAATCTCAAAATATGATGAATTTCCTTGCTTTATATTTAGTTCCGCCCATTTAAATAGCTTTATGTTGATTTCCCGAAAGTAATTCAAATTTGAACTATAAGAGTGTGTGATAGTTTGCTCCGATTTTTTTGAAAGATCATTTCAAGATCCACAAGTAGTGACTATATCACAGAACCGCTGAGAGGTTTTAAAGATTCAACCTCTTTCTTTGAATAGCCATGTCCACCATTTTGACGCTTTTTGATAAAAGTCAAAGAAATTGAAGAAAACTTCAAAAAATGAAATTCTTCCTCATGAAGTCCTTTTATGTGTACTAGTTGTTAGGAAAAATGCTGAACTTAGAATTTTGATAAATGATTTAAAAAACCACAAAAAGACTATCATGTATATATCCATGGTAAGGTTCATAATAATGGGCCCATATTTGGCGCACATGTGTATTTTGGCATGAAATCTATTTGTTATGCTTCTGGAATAATTAAATTCTACGAGATTTCATCAGGATTTACCATATCAAATTGAAATTGAGCAGCAAAAGGACGCAGCGTGAATCGCTATGAGGGGACGGTGGATGACTGGCGGGTAAACACCTGCTCCGTGACAAATGTAGGGTCAACGAGTATGCATAGAATGATGACCTTTTGCTATAAATACGGGAGTAGTAGTAAGTTAGCTAGAGCCTAGAGCCTAGAGCCAGGCCACACAGAGCTGGATTACAAATGTATCTCCTCACAAATTTTATATGCTCTTCCTCACAAATGTATCTCTTCCCTGGATCATCAGAGTAGTAGTAAGTTAGCTAGAGCCTAGAGCGCGTGCAAGCTTTGGTCGAAACCATGGATGCGCCTGCCGACATGGATTCGGCGCCCAGTCCATGGGGTAATCCCTGTGTCTATGAAACCAACGACACGAACTACACAAGGCGCATAGAAGGTCTGGTCCTCCTGGGTGTTGGGGCCATGTTCCTGCTGCACGTTCTGGGCTCCTTGCGCCGGCGGTTTAGCGCCTATTTCCTCCACGCCAGCGTGATGGGGATCTACACCCTCTCCTATGCGCTGGTGAGCTACACCGTCGGGCTGATGCAGGCTTCCGGGTGGTACTACCAGGAGTTCACGGTGTGGGCGGTGTGCCTGCTCCTGCTCCTCGGCAGCACCGACAGCCTCACGGCGTGCCGGCTCAGCGACATCGACAACTGGAAGAGCTTCTACGTGAGGCACCTCTTCCAGGGAGTGTGGGTGGTGTGGATCATGGCGCAGTTCGGCCTCAAGTCGGGCTACGAGGGCCCGCTCTGGGCCCTCCTCCTCGTCGTCCTCCTCAAGTCGCACGTCCGCATCACGGCCATGAGGACAGCCAGCAAGTCCTACCTGCTCTCCAAGGACGTCAAGGCCATTGCCGACTACATGCACCATGAGCACGAGGACCCGGCGCCTTACAATCCCGTTACGATGCAAGGCTACCGGTACGTGGTTGGAGGCGAGCGCAGGCAGAAGTACAGCGTCAAGCGTCCCGAGTACAGGCTACGGCACAAGGAGGACGTGACCATCACCACCGTGGAGGACATCTGGGGGTGCACGGGGAGCCTGCTGCGCCATGAGTCGCGCAAGGACGTGTGCCTCTCCATGGCTCTCTCCAAGATGCTCAACCGGAGGTTCGCCGGCTTCGAGCTCGCGGAGACCTCCTCGCCGGCAGGGCTCTCCAAAACCGGTGACTTCGTGTTCAAAAGGCCTCCTCGCCGGAACACGCCATACGAGCGGGCCTTCAGGGTCATCGAGGTAGAGCTTGCATTTGTCCACGACTTGTATTACACGAGATACCCATACCTTTACCAAAGTGGTCGACTATTCGCCCTCTACCTGCCCGTCATCATGTTTAGCCTCTCCTCGTGGCTCATCGTCCTCATCATGAAGGCTTACAAGGGTTCGGGATACACGTTCGTTCGGGGACCGGCTATCACCGTTACTGGCTACCGTGGCATTCTTGGAGGCATTCCAGCTGTACCTGTACATAGCATCGGTTTGGTTCAAGGTGGCGTTGATCAAGAACTACGCCGCCTCACCTCTTCTTCAGAGCAGCGGTTATTTCTCTCATATGATCATGGGGTTTCTTCTGCGGCTCAAGGCGGTTGGCGCATGGGAGGGGAAGCTTGGGCAGTACTCTTTCTTGAGCTCCTTCGACTGCAGGCGCCGCGTCACCAATTTCTTTCACCATGTCACAATGCGCCTGATGGACAAGGGCATGGAGGGGCGCAAGAAGGAGGTGCTAGTCAAGCTGTCCTTGGAGGTGAAGCAGGCCATCGTCGGTTCCCTCTTGGAAAACAAGGGGGACCTGACGAAAGGGGTCCGGTCGCTGACAAACAATGGTGTCGATGGGCGTCTGTCATGGGCGTGTAACGGATCGGCGACTAGCACTATCCTGCTCTGGCACATCGCCACAACCCTGTGCAAGCATCAGCTGGATGCACAAACCAAACAGCGTGCGATGCTGTCCGCTGTGCACACGGCCTCTGCCTCCGAACAAGTGACGCTCTCCCAAGAAGATACATGGGCGGTCGACAGGGACTCCACGGTGGCCTCCACTTTGTCGCGGTACTGCGCCTACCTCGTCGCTTTTGCTCCCAACCTCTTGCCCGATCACAGCTCTGGCTCCTCATTCATATTCAAGGAGTCCATCAAAGAAGCGCGAGACCTGCTCAAGGGGGCCAATTCCATGGAGAGCAAGTGCCAAAAACTGAAGGAAATCGCAGCTACTCCTGGGGCCGATTCCATGGATGTGCCCCTTGTCGAGCTGGGCGCTCGGCTTGCAAGGCAGCTGATGGAGGAAATCAAAGAACCGACGCTGCGCTGGAAAATTCTATCGGATTTCTGGGCGGAGATGATGCTGTACGTGGCGCCATCCGACGACGCTCTAGCTCACCTGGAGTCTCTCGCCAAGGGAGGAGAGTTCATCACGCACCTGTGGGCGCTGCTCACGCACGCCGGTGTGCTCAATACCAAGCAAGGCCTTCCTAAATCAGCAGGTATGGTCTGAAGTTTGGATCGATCCAACCAGTGCACACACAGCAAATCATAAATAAGTCTGCATGTATATGTTGGGTGTATGGCCGCAGGTCTATCTTACTTCCCAGAAAAAATGTTTGCGCGTACTGGTGTACATGTGGGGTGTATTCAGTATTCTATAGTCTATCTTACGCAGGTGTTGTGTGTTCACATTGTAAATTGTAATATTGAGCTTTGTAATTATGTCAGAGGTTCCCGTTTCTGTATGTATAAGGTATTTGCAAGCAGCATGTTAGGAAATCTGTGGCCTAGAAATCGAGCACAATTGAGCGGCAACTATACCCACTCGGCATAGAGATAGAAAACTGAGGGGGTTTCTCCACTACAAAAGCGATCTAGGCTCATGGTTACTATGAAAAGATTAGACGATGTAACATGAAGTATTTTTTTTTTGAGAACCAGGGCGGGGAGTTCCCGCATTACATTTTAGAAGAAGAGAATTGATCCAGTTAATTAGGGAAACCGGATCCAAAAACCATACAAAACGTGGTGCCGCTAACTCATGGAACATCATCTGTGCCTGAAACAAGGGCACCTAAACCCAAGCTAACAGGCCACCACAAAACCAACTAAAAGAACCTCTCCAAACACACACAAACTCTCTCCACTAGAGATGCACCGAAATGCACCCTCCCCACAGAAGGGATTTGTGTGAAAATGGCCGGGGTAAGGTAAAGCGAAACCAGAGGGAAGCCTGTAGTGACTCTTAGTCATATAGCGAGAGGACGCCAACACAAGAGAGTTCAGCCCGCGGCCTTTGCATCATGATGCATACAACCAAACCAGAGGGAAGCCTGTAGTGACTCTTAGTCATATAGCGAGAGGACGCCAACACAAGAGAGTTCAGCCCGCAGCCTTTGCATCATGATGCATACAACCAACACACAGGCACACAAACCAGGACAAACCCGTAAGTTTAGATCTTCTTTGTGTCCTAACTCCTAACCCGTCCGATCTTCGTATGGGAAACTTCTCCAACGGCATGTGCCCTAATGTTGTAAACTTGTGGAAGTGCACGAGAGGACGGAAATGCGCCAAAAGGAAATACTTTGAAAATTGTTCGATCGATAGACCCGCCATTCTGACACATGTAACAAATTTAGAATGCGCTTAATAATGAGGTAAAAACCCTATCTTGCAAGGTAGTCCTACGGGTGATTATTACAATTGTTTAAGACCTGTACGTGACTAAACTCCTCAGTGGATTACTTCTGAATTAGTCAGGCATGGATATTTATTAGATCCATGCATCTATCCATGTAGCAGGTAGTAGACTTTTAGTAAAGAATGCTGGCGGCTGCTAGTGATGCCAAAAATGATCGTGACAGGCCTCTATAGAATATTAGAATGTATGCATATATATTCCAGCAAATATTGATCAACCCAACCAGTGCACACACAACAAATTATAAGTATGTTTGTATAATTTGTATATATGTAATTGCTTTTATGGCCGTCTGCATCAACCGATGCACAAGCCACATGTCTATCTTGCTTTCGGAAAATAATGTTTACATAGGGGGTGTATTTAGTATTCTATTGTACTATATCTTATGGAGTGTTGCGTGTTCACTTTGTAAATTGTAATATTGAGCTGTAATTATGTCAGTGGTTCATGTTTCTATGTAAGGTAATTGCAAGCTGCATGTTAGGAAACCCTGCTGCTGGGACGGAGCCAGACACAATACTTGGAGGGGGCAAAATCATATTGGCGGGGGCAGAATGGCTTAGAATCATGAAGAAAACCAGATTTATGGGGGTGGCCTAGCCCCTGCTCGTCCCCCTCTTCCTCCGTCCCTGCCCTGCTGCCTAGAAATAGCGCACAATTGAGCGACAATTATACCAACTCATCATCACTAGAAGAAGAGAAAAATAGAGATAGAAAACAGAGCCTAATGGTTACTATGAAAAGCTTGGACGTTGAACCATGCAACAATGAAAGGGAAGATTGAGGCTATATTTTCTGTTTGTGTGGACATGGAAGCCAGTTGACGCAACACAAGAGAGTTCATCCCCAGCCTTTGCATTGTGAATTTGTGATACATATTACAACCAACACATATGTAGACAAAAAACCAGAACAAACACGATAAGTGTATAGATCTTCTTTGTGTCCGAACCCGTCCGATCTTCGTTTGGGAAATTTCTCCGACATTATGTGCCCTAATGTTTAAACTTGTGGAAGTGCACGAGAGGACGAAAGTGCACCAAAAGGAAATACCTTGGAAGTCGTTCGATCGACAGACCCACCATTATGACATATCTAGCAAATTTAGGGCCTGTTTGGTTTATGCCCCCAGCTGACCTTACCAAAATATTGGTCATGCCAAATGCTCTTACACCTGTTTGGTTTACTACCAATTTTTTGGCTGCCTTTGGATTACTTGGTGTGGTCTTCACAGATTCTAGCCAAATTTTTGGCCAACCGTGGGCGGTGGAATCCCACGCCAAATAATTGGCTAGCCAACTTTGGTAGGGCTGGTGTGGGCATAATCCAAACGTACCCTTAGAATGCCCTGAATGAGTTAAAACTCTAGCTTGCAAGCTAGTCCTACGAGTGATTACAATTGTTTAAGACCTGTCCATGCCTAAAGTCCTCAATGGTTTACTTCTGAATTAGTCAGGCATGGATATTTATTAGATCTATGCATCTATCCATGTAGCAGGTAGTAGACTTTTGGTAAAGAAGGCTAACGGGCGGCTAGTGATGCCAAAAATGATTGTGACCTGCCTCCGTAGAATGCATGCGTATATATTCTAGAAAATACTGATCAATCCATGCAGTGCACAAAGCAAATTGTAAATATGTTTGTGTAATGTGTATATATATGTTGTGTGGATGGCCGTGTGCGTCAACTGATGGAGAGGCCGCATGTCTATCTTACTTGAAGAAGGAAATTGTTAGTATTCTATTTATCTTATGAAGGTGTTGTGTGTTCACATTGTAAATTGTAATATTGACCTGTAATTATGGCAGTGGTTCCTATTTCTATATAAGGTATTTGCAAGCAGCATGTTAGGAAATCTGCTGCTTAAAAATCAAGCACAATTGTGCGGCAACTATACCCACTCGGCATCACTATAAGAAGAGAAAAATAGAGATAGAAAACTTAGGGGTTTTCTCCACTACAGGAATTTTGTTTGTGTGGAAATGCAAGCCTGTAGTGATTCTTAGACATATATCCAGATGACGGCAACATAAGAGAGTTCGCCCCCAGCTTTGCATCGTGATGCATACTACAACCAACATATACGACATGCACATGCACGCAAACCGGAACAAAACTGTTAAGTGTATAAATACCCTTTGTGTCCGACAGTATGTGCCCTAATGTTGTAAACTTGTGGAAGGGCACGAGAGGACCGATGTTTGTTTATGACCAACAGAAAATACTTTGGAAGTTGTTCGGTCTATGAGACCCGCCATTCTGTCACATCTAACAAACTAATAATGCGCTAAATGAGTTAACCCTGGCTTGCAAGCTAGTCCTGCGGGTGATTACAGTTGTTTAAGACCTGTGCGTTCCTAAACCCTAGTCAGGCATGGATATTTATTAGATCCATTCATCTATCCACGTAACCGGTAGTAGACTTTCAGTAAAGAAGGCTGGCAGGCGGCTAGTGATGCCAAAAATGATTGTGACCTGCCTCCGTAGAATGCATGCGCATATATATTCCAGAAATGCTCTTGCACGCAGTATGGAATTATATTCTGGGCAAAACTAGCAATTGGATGCCCAACTTGAAATATGCAATTATATCCTGGTCAAACTTGCAAGCGAATGATCAACTTCAAACTTGTAAGGATTATGACAAGAGGCGGCTCCCGTGTTTAATTAAGCTTCCTAATTACAAACAACTTAGGATATATTTGATCAAAGGATTTGTGTAGCAATTTTAGAGGAGTGAAATCCTTAGCAAGTTTTTCAATTGTGGTTGTTTGATTTGTAGAATTAAATCTTGTAAAATTTTCCTAAAGATTTTCTTGCAATACATAGCCTCCAGCCCTCCACTATAACCTCTCTTCAAAGAATTAATCATTTGAGTTTCCTGTCAAACTACCATACAAAAAATCCAGTAGGTTCAAACAGACATGAGATTGCAATCCTGCACCTTTTCTATTCCGTGTTTTCAAAATCCTGCAAATTAAAGAGGCCCTTATTTGGTATTGAACGCAGAAACATGCCCAAAACTAACTGCTTTGCCACAATGTGAACTCCCTCACCTTTATGGGCCTGCATAATTATCCCTCAGCTGCTATGTTTTCCTTTCCTCGGATGCAGGCTGGCTGCCATTATATTGTACTTGAGAGAGAGCGGCATCAGGTCCTCCCAAGTTGAAATGGGAGACAAAAGCACGAGACTACCCAAGTACCAAGCGGGATTTCTCAAAATTAAAGGATCATTGCATAAAAAGAGATTTCTCGGTATATTTTCTACTTCATTCTTTACGTTTTACTATTATTTTCCTCTATTTTTTCAAGTCCACATTTTTGTTCTCTTGTATTTTTTCACTTCCTCTCCTCTATAATTTTAAATTTATATTTTTCTCTTTCAAGCAATACATGGATATATTTAGGAACTTTATTTTCATATGTATGAATATTTATTTTCAAACATATGAAAAAATTATTTTTATATAAACAAACATTTCTCTACATATATATTAACATTTGTTTTCACACCATGAAAAATTAGTTGTCAATGTATGATTTTTTATTCTGGATTGGTTTTCTAATTTTCTTTCTTATTTTAATTTTAATTTTTTGTTTTACTTTTTTTCTTTCTTTCCTATGTCTATTCAAATTTCTAAAATTGCATTCCCTTTTCTTTGTGCATATATGAACTTTTGGGGGTATGAATATTAATTTAGATATATTTTATATTCTAAAAAATAATTATTTTGATCTACATGAAAACTTATTTTATGTCATGAACATTTTTCCAAATGCATGAAATATTTAAAACGATTTTATGTTGTACCAAAAAATGTTCATGGATTTAAAAAATATTCATAAGTTCGAAAAAAGTACGTTCATGGATTCAAGAAACATTCACGGGATTTAAGAAAAATCCTCACTGGTAGAAAAAGTATGTTCAGGTAAAATTATAGAGTTCAACACACGAAGAGTAGGAGTGCAGGGCGGCGTCGCGCATAGTCCGCGTAAGTATATGGCAAGCCACATTGAACTAATCCATTAGAATCTAATCAGAACAAATTTTTATAAATTTGAATACGGAGCAGGTTGGATCAGGCGCCGGCTCTGCAACCCTACCCCAGTGTACTCCACCGGTCGAGCTGTATATAGAGAGAGGCTTAGTTCTAAATCCCCCACCGATTACTGATTTCCTATCAACTTAAAGCTTAGTCCATGGCGAGGGCCTAGCTTGTCTGATATCCATCTCTTAGACATACACGTATAGCCAGGCCATACTAACAAGACTTGTACGAACTCAGCCTGTGGACTCTGAAGTACATCTTTTAGACGAACTAATTAAGGACTACATGGCAACCCGCCCAGCTACCACTTTACACTACATGGGTAAAAACTGACACAACTAAATGGGGTAATATCCGGCACAACTTTCACTAAATGGGGTAAGCATGACGAATTGCTACCAAATGCGGCGAGTGATGTCTCAAATGTCAAACTAGGGGTAAAAAATGGAATCCAAAAATAGCAAGAAACCGTACTGACAAGTGGAGGCTTAAGTTACCTTGATCACGGCGATGTTGCTCATTATCCGTCCATTTTCATATGATTAATCCCGCACATCACTTATTCGTAATCATTTCCAGTCTAAAGCATAAAAGGATAGACTCATAAAAAGCTCTAGCTGCAGCAAGCCTCCAGAAGTTGCTGGGAATTAATGGTTCGAGCTTATGACTGTACGAATCTGCTAGAAAAAATTCCCATCTGTACCATGTCTCCAACAGTTAGTTGTTGGGAATGCATGATCAAAATGAAGAAGATTTCCTAGAGCTGGAGGTGAATCTATCAAGCTAGGACAGAGGATGAAGACATGGAGCCTCTTGCTATGCGGAGAGCTTTGAATACCACTAGAGGCTGGGCCGCCCCTCGGGGCGGCTCCTAGCCGGTCAGGTGCAGCCAAATCACGTCCTAATACAGGTCAAAGAGCGGACCTACTTTCCAGTCGCGGAGCAGCTCATATAGATCAAATTTTCACACACATGGTAATCTATTCAGGATAGCCACAGTTAGAGGACAAAAAGCAATTCAGTTATGCACATTGTAATCCATTGTCTCTCATGTGATATTCTATATATTTGACCCCAACGAATATTAATACAATTGCATTGAGTTCCTTATATAGGCACTATCAGGCACAGCTGCTTCAAAGGAGCCAGAGCACCACAGAGCAGAGTAGTGAGGACAACCAAGCTGCTTCAGCGGGAGACGTTGCTGGAGAAGGAAGGTTACGAGTTACGTCACTCCCATCCATACGTGGTATCTCTCGGGTGCGTGAAGGCTGAGCTCTTAAACATCTGAAGACATTTACATGCAAGGAGATCATTTTCTAGAAAATTTAGTGCTGGACATGAAAAATAATTTATTCCTCCAAATTTTGTATACTTACAAGCCATCAGAATAGGATCAGATCTGTCCTCTGCATGGCAAAACACAAATCAGACTGTTTTTAGAATTTTCAAGATACACGAGTACCTAAAGTATAAAATAAATCACATTCCCTTCATGACAAAATCCAGCCTCGATAAATGATAATTACCGACAAAACTGTATGCACGAATCATCAGTGCTGAGTGCATGCTTTTGCCTATCATACGTTTATTAGAGTACTATTTCGACTTATCCTATAGATCTTGATGAGCAAGATGTATCTATCATGGCAATCTGAAGTGTTTCCCCATTACTTAATCATGTACTTTCTGTTAAATGCCAAGTTCTAATCCAAATCTGCGGATGTACAATCTAGCATTATTAACTGAGACGATGTTATGACTCAGAGCAACTTAATAATTGCAATAGCTATAGGTACAAAAGTAACAACATTATATCTTAGTTTGCGATGCTAATATTAGCTAGCACACAAATGGCATCTCTAACAATAATTTTAATGTAAAATAACTAAATGGTATCATGGTTTAATAAATGACAGCTAAATGGTATAACTTGCAGCATTGTAGAAATTGACTCAATTCTCTTACTGTAGTATCTTACATCATGCATGCTAGCTAATTAACAATGTGAATGCATTGATGCTGCAAATAATAGGCGAGGCTGTCTCTCTCTTTGTAGTAGTAGTAGTAGTAGGTATAAGGGCTTGTCCTCTAACCGTATGCTCAGCAGTATGATAAATCGGAGCTACTGCTGAATTCAGATTGGTCCTGATGGTGATGGACTTGGTGGCAATGGGGATATCCTTGGTTACATCAAGAAAGCTCTGAGCTTTTTATTCCTCCTATATGGCTATCAAATCATGAAGCTTCGCAAGCTTGCTGGAAAGCACAGGCGCAACATGATCTGGTGCTCCTCATGTTCCTAGCAAATATTCAACAAAAGAAGAAGAATAAAGACATTCGTATTATTATAATTGGGAAGAGAAATCATGTAGTCACATCTCATTCAGAAAAAATACAAAAGGAACTCTTCCAACAACCTGCAGCAATCTATAAGATTATGCACTTGATTTCTTCGAAAAACATGTGAAGGAAATGCAAGTTTGAAGAAGCAAGTGACAATAAAAACTTACTGTAGTTGATAACCAATACATGGTAGACTAAGACCGTTATTTCAAAAGCTGGAAAAAAAATAACAGATGGAGTTCACAGTAACTAACTGTTGGCACCATGGTGGTCTAATACCAGCCATTTCAAACCAAGAAAGATAGTACCTGAATTTCGAAATAACACATATAGGGCCTCTAGGCGGAGCAGAGAAGAAACTGTATCTTATGTGTAGTTTTCACGCTGCTGCAGAACAAAATAATTTTGAAGGAGCGCAGCAGAGAAGGTAACATGAGAATGTAACATGAGAAGTTGTCCAGGGGTGAAAAGACATGAATTTTAACTAACATGCTTCCCAGGTTGTTCCTGATAATGTGTCAAAACTAACTATTCTGTAGATAACATTATCATACAGAAGAAAAAGAAAAGATTCAGAGAGAGAAACAATGAACATACGGAACATGATGATCTTGAAAAGGCAGTGGCATAACACGAACTGTGAACATGTCACTGACACTTCACTTGGAAAAGCTGACGTGGAGTCAAGTTTTAGCGCAAGTATAGCCTCAATGCCCAGAGGTGCAGCAGTTACATGAAATAGAAAAGGCATGAGCGCCTTATTCAATATAAGTGGTATACAATTTGCAAACCTAAACATATTTAAAGCATGAATAAAAACATATGCAAGAACTTCAAACATTAGTAGAGGAAAATCCCTCTCAAATTGGACCTCAGTGTGTACCATTAACACACGTAAGTACATAAATGAAATGGAGAAACTCATGTTAATTCCCCGAGAGCCACCATGGGTGACTATTGAGAAAGAAACAAGCCAGGCTGCACAATAACACAAACATGCAGGCCAGAGAAACAAAGCACACAAGCATATCAACAAACAGGTCTAAGGCAGCGATCATGAGATAACGCCACATATAAGTGTCGGAAACGATCGCCAACCCATACCTGCATGTGAATTGTGAACTGACGAGAGCTGCAGCGAAGAGACCCATAAGGAGAATCAGTGGCATGCACAGCAATGCAAATCGAAGTGGGGTGAGAGAGAAACGCACACCCAACTTCACCATACTCCTGCGGAAATCACCAGAATGAAATTATGTGACAACGTTTCCATGAAAGCTACTGGATAAATATAAGAACACCCCCGAATATATATCAAATCAATGCAAGCAACATAATTACACCTCGTACAGTAAAATGAGCAAATCATAGGCTACTGAGGATTAGAAAATGGTCTCACATTATATATTGGAGTTATTGGTGGTTCAGTAACCCTCAACTTCTGGAGTATTATGTAGAAGTAACCAAAACACAGGAACTTCGCAGGCTTCCAGTCCACATAACGATGATTGTGATCGAGACACCTGCAGTTAAAATTCACATAAACATCTTTTGCAAGAGAAATCATGTGTCTGGAGATAAACATATGCTTCTAACTATAAACATAAATTCATTTGTCCCAATAGATGCATTCATGGGAATAGATCAATACCTTAGTATTCTCCCCACGATTAGAACAAGATCAGAAATAATTCCAAGTTTCTTGTTGGATTTCAGACTGGGATTTTCCCAAAATGGGGGCAGGATGTGTATTACAACAGCAGTATACATACACGAATGGCACACACTCTGTTCTTGTCGCTAATGGAGTTGCCTTCGTCCTCATTGGTCTCCCACGTCGTCCTGTTCCAACCACATCAAGAAATCGGTGGGAACTTGGGCAGATGTGTACCAGAAAAACTGAAGCAAGAGAGACTGAGAGAGACGGGAACCTGAGATCCTCCAATCGATTGCCTGTGCTACCTCGACGCGAGCATGACGGCGACGGTACAAGGAACACGGACGATGGCGGCGTCGGGGAGGAAGACGGCTGAGCTGCACATCCTCGTCCCTCCGAGCTCCTCCTCGTCCCTGTCGGCGGGATCTCTCCGCGGCTGTGTAGCAGCAGCAGCCCGCGTCCCTTCTCGTGAGGAGGAGAAAGAGGTGGACGAGGGGGCAGGAGCACAGCGGCGTGCCAGGGAGAGGAGCGGCGCAGCGGTGGCGACGGAGGTCCGGGACGGCGGCGTGTGCAGCGGCCTGAGTGGCCTGTGGTGGCGGCGGCTGTGTAGCTTCTGGCGCCATGAGAGGCGTGAGAGGAAGGGAAAGAGGAGGAAAAGGCCAGCGGGGCAAGCGTGATCCGGACAAAATCAGGGGGAGAAACGACAAAATGAAACAAGCAAAACCATCCCCTGGGCGCCACGTGGATAGCGCGAGGAGGGCGCCCAGGGGTGGGCAAATGCTTGTCTTCAATATCGATCAACGATATGTGATTATTAAGTGTGAGATAATACACGCTGACCCCATATACACTGTAAATAGTACTATATTCCGATAACTTAGGTGGTGGAAGAACGGGTATGGCATATTGAATTCAGATATTGTCTGGTCGGTTCGCCGTCCAGCTTCAAAACAGGTTTTGTCGAAAGCTCCGCAACTTTCTGCTCCAAATGTTGTTTCGTGGCTTCGCTGTAGGAACCCGTGAGCCAGATTTTCTTGAGACAAGATAGCTCTTCTAGCCCAGAAGAAAGCTCCAGCGAGGAGTCAGTGGTAGAGCAGTGAACCACCAGCACCTCAACACATGTTATTATCAAAGGTCCAAAAACTATTACCAACTTGTGGGTGCTACAATCAATCTTGAGTAGTGGGGCTTCAAAGTATCCACTTGCCCAGCCATCCTCGTCCCACCAACCGCAACGCAGCTCGCCATCTTTAGTCGGCTTGACACAAAGACGGCGGTACATATCTGTACACGGCAATTCCATAATGATGCCAATGTCCTCCTGTGCTGATATGGTCAGCTCAAGGTCTTCAAGACGAACCTTGCTGAGATTGCCAAGCTGCTTCATCCAGACTGGTGATACGTGTACATTTCCCCCATATAGCTTGAGGCTCTTTAGGGTCTTTGGTGGCTTGGAGATTTCATCCAAACAACACAGATCTTGCTGCTCATTTTTATCATCTAGTTGCAATGAAAAGGACTCTAGATAGCCGTGACCTGAGATGGCACAGCACAAATCCTGCCAGTTTTTCCGGTTGATGCCGGATAATCTTAGCTTGCGCAACTGGGTAAGCTTCTTGAGCTCTCTGAGGACGACCTTCCCACCAGCACCACGGACATTGACAACGCCAAGGGTATGTAGAGCTGTTAGCTTTCCGATACTTCCTGCAGCAGAAGGAGCAACCTCAACACCACCATTGTTAAATTTAAGCTGGCATCGGCGCAACTTGTTGATGTTGGACAACCAGGTGGATACGATATCACGTGCTCTGCTGCTCCATGTCCCTGGTGTGTCACTGTCTTGATCCGGTGGTGGAGTTGCTGCTGTCGGTGCACGTGGGACCATGCCATCACCATCGGCTTCAGGTGTTGAGGTATTTGCTGCTGCTGCTGCTAGACTTGGTGCTATGCCATCGTCTTGATCAGATGTTGAGGTATCATGTTCTTCTGTTGGCACCGTGCAATCACCATTGGCTTCAGGTGGGGCTGCTGCTGCTACAGTGGTGTCTTCAGCTTCCCCATTGGATGGATGGCATGGTGCTGCCAGCACGAATGTACTGTAGCTTCTGCAACTTAGTGATGTTCGCAGGCAGGGTGACTATGGAGGTGTATCTAAAGTCCAGCGTTTGCAGCTGCCTCATGTCACACAGTGAATCAGGGAGACGAGTAATTTCCCTGCATCCTCTTAAGGAAAGGAACTTGAGGCGAGGAAGTAGCTTGCTGATCTGCTTAAGATCATCATCTGTTACACCTGACGTGTTCTCCAGATCCAACACCCGAAGCAACCTCATGTTATCAGAGACGAAGAATGACATCCACTTGCCAAACACCGTCAAAGACCGTAGCCGTGTGTAGTCGATGCTCTCATATACAATCTTGTCTCTGTCCCAGCTGCTACTTATGGTGAGGTGCTGTCCTGCACGTTGTGAGTTTGGGCTGCACCGCCCTTCCAGTGCAAACACAAGGTTATCTTCCATTGGTCGTGAGATGATGTATTCACGGAAGAAACCATTGACTTGGCACACATTCTCCACCTTGCTTACTGACTGCTGGATTATGCTCAACTTGACAAGCTCGGAGAAGAGCTTTTTCCCATCCTCTTCCGCTGTACTACCGATTTTGTCCCTTGAGTAACCCTCCGCGATCCACCGCCTCACCAAACGCCTTGGCCTAATGCTCTTGTGGCCTGCAGGGAAGACTGAGAGATAGAATATACATGGCTTCAGTGAATCCGAGCAAGCGTCAAAGTAGGACTGCATCCAAGAGAATAGACTCCTTAAATTATCAAATCCAGGGTCTTTCTCCAGGTTGCCCATGAAGTCAGCATTTATAATCTCCAACCCTGCTGTGCTAACTGTATCACTGCTGAAGTATTGACCTATAGCAGATATTACTTTGGGTAGCCCGCCACACTTGTCCAAGATAAGTTTTGAAACCTCCACCTCCTGGAGACTCATTTGCCTGCCGCCCCAAGCTATCTACAATTCAGGCATTAATTTAACTCTGAAATTAGAAACTAGAATTTAAGTTGCATTGGTCAACAGAATCAAAAGCAAGCTTAGACTATTAAATGGGAATTAGATTCTAAATCAACTCAAAGAAATAAACTCAGGTATGTCGACACACTCTAACTTGAAATCAAAATACATGAACAGAAACGAAACTGCATCTGTAAAAATGCCCCCTCTCGTTCTATAAAACTTGTTTTTTTATATATTCAGACCGTCTCCAAAACACAGTTGTGATTGCTAATTTCTATTGTAACATAATTATAAAACTTAACAGTGTTATAATATCATGAATGCAGTTTTCTAGATAACTCTAAATAACTACGCATATGGTTTTTACATTCCATCATTAAAATTGAAAACATTATTATATACAGTTTCAAATCAAACGCACGATCTCAGACGGTTCTACTAAAATGTCACGGCTATCGTAGACAGGCTGTCACGCAGGCTCATTACAAAAAGCTTTCTAGGTGTGGTTCAAATTATGATTTGTCTAAGATGCGAACTCATCACTAACGGTTCATGTCAACCGGTCTTGATAAGTGCACAAATAACAGAAGGTTCATGTTTTGTACTATCAGGAACATTAATCGCTATATAATCCAGCCCATGACCAGATAGATATGCGAACCCTAAATCTGTCAGATTGGTGTAGCCGCTAGTGAGCAATTTGCTGAATCGATATGGGCGTACCAATCAGAACTAGCTATATTATTTTAGCTAGAGAATTTAGGTACTTGTGATCAGTAAACAAACCTTTCTGAAGAAATGAAGGGCAGCATCAGCTTCTAGACCTTTGATATTGATGACATGGTCTTCATCATCTGCACAATGTGCGGCCACACTTTCTTCATATGTATTGACAATTATATAGCCTTGAACAGGCTTGGATAATAATGCATTTTTTATCAAATCCCAGTCACGTGTTGACTGCAAAGCATCAATAACAACAAAACATTTCTGTTGATGCAGAAACCTACGACAACGTTCGAAAGGGTCATGTCCTGCCATCATACCAAGTGTTGCATTCTCCTTGGCTTCAGGATCATCTGAAAGGAAGTCTAGAAATAAGCGCCAAGAAAATTCCTTCAAATCGAAGGGATGTGGCACATAGACCCAACTGAATGCTGTAACTTCCGTGTCATAATCAATTTCGTGACTTGTGTCAGAATTAGAACGACGGTTTTTTAAACCAAGCATCTGGTTGTAATAAATGCTTTTGATGAGAGCTGATTTCCCAACACCTGCAATCCCCCACACGGATATCACACCAGGATATTGTAAATGATGGCTAATCGACATCCATTCATAAAAATGCACATCAGTATCAAACGTATCCATCCAAGCACGTGCTTCTTCCATTCTGTTGGACAAAACCTGACCCCTGATAGAACCCTCCTCATTGTCTGCCTCGTCTCCATATGCCTGCAAGTAAGATACATATACCTTGTTTAACTACATCGTGGGTGCACAGAAATAGATTTTATTTAAGCAAACAAACTGAACAAGCCCTTAGGGATTGAGTGAGTCTAATTAGTTGTACTAGACACAAAAGGAAAAGTTCAACAGATCTAACATGTTAGTGGAACCGTAGAAATGTAGGAATGCAATACACCGGAATTTTGGTGGTCTCATTCTTTTGATACACATGAAAACATTCTTACAGACTCAAGTCTCCTGCTACAAGATTACTCATAAGTCATAACTAATGCCTAAATTACTACTACCGAGCAATACTCCCTCCGTTCCTTATTAGTACTGAAAACTGTATGTCTAATTAAAATGCAAGATTGTGGTCAGTTGATTTTGTCCCGCGCTAACATACCTTGTTGAAAAAGGCGCACAGAAATTGACCACTAGAGAGCTCAGATACTTGGTACGGCACCCCTGTGCAAGATAGTGCAAGCCCCAACTGTTGCGTCGCCATGACAATCCGACTTCCGTTTAAACCGTGCGGCAGGTACACTCTGATGGCACCCCACTGTGCCGCAGTGGATAAATCTTCCAAGATGACGAGATACCTCTGCTGGGTCACTTGCTGCATGAGCTCATCTTCCATAGACACCAATGCTTTCATCTTTTTCCGGAAGTCTACTCCTATGTTTGCTTGGTGAGAGCTCTCATGGAACTGAGTGAGCACGCTCTTGATGAACTCCTCGGGGTTAAAAGGATGCATCAGCTTTACCCAGGCGCGGTTCTTAAATCTGTTGCTTATTTCTTGGTTATCGTACGCTTCCCTGAAGATGGATGTCGTCATCCCAAGATGATCAGCACCTCCTGTACTACTACTAGTGTTTCCCGACCATAAAGAGATCACCTCAAGGCCATTGCCTTCACTGCAGATCAACTTTTTGAGGTCGCCCATGTCCTGTCGCTTCTTTCCTACACCTGGCTTAGGATGTGGAATGCTGACGTGGCACCTGTGTCGGCAGTGGCGGCCAGCTGCTGCGGAGCCTGCGTTGTCGAGTCGTTGCTGATGAGGTTGTAGCGTGTGTTCCTCTGGCTTATGTCCTCCACCCTGACCTTGAGCCACTGTATCTCCGCGACCGCCACATCCAGGGGCAGTGGCGGCCTTGCCATGCAGATAAGGGACGAGGTCAGACTGGCGCCTCTGCACGAATTAATCGACCAACTTGTTCAATACTGCTAATAGATAGCTAGAGATATCATATCGCAGATGGACTTAGTCTTTCTTTAATCAAGCTGGCCAGACAGTTTATCCATCCATTACTTGGTGTCACAACATATTGGGTGGTCATGGGGTTAGATAGATACGATCGATGTGTGTGATTAGTCACCTAATGGATGGCCAACTTAAACAACACACGGCTCTGAACCTGCTAGCTAATGGAGCATGCATCATCAAAGCTAACCTTGTTTTGCGTGTAGGTCTCACGGGCATTGTTAAACAAAAATCAGGGATGGATCGTCCAAGTTCCAACTAATTATTAGCGCTACTAATTAAGATGGAGACTGCAGGTCTGAATATATTACTCAGTTAATTAGACTTGCCAGCTAGCTAGCCATGAGAAAACTTGGGAATCGATCTGAGGTCCTAATGAAGAAATTCATAAATTAGCCGATTGATGCAGCCTTGATTCACGCTAGCAGAACGTAGAGCTGGCTGCTAGCACGTCGTGGTCACATGGGATTTCAGCCTTCTCAATTAGTATATTCCCATTGAGACTAATATATTTCGCAACTGGAATAGTAAACAGTAGTCTAGCAGCGAAACCCAGGCTACACATAATGGATAGGATTGAACAATCACAACTGAAACCAGGGGAGTAAATGAGGAAGGATGCCTCACCTTTGTTTGAACGACGACCATTCTAGAACTCATGTCGGCCTGAGCTAGCGGCAATGAGATTCAGTCCTTAGTACAACTTACTGTCGATGAGAAAACCAAATAAATGGAGTTAGTAATGAAGTAACACCTATTCTAGGCCTAGATTATATATATTGAAGGTGGATGGTACCTGCGTGAACAGAGCCCATCAGGGAGGGAAGGAAGGAGAGTGGATGGCATCGGCTGCGGCATTAGGTCGAACAGCAGAGGTGGGGCGCTCGATGGGTCGGCATATCCATTGGGGTGACTCCTCTGCCTCTGCTGGTACACTGCCGTCACCACCTCTTGCCACCACGCGCCGTCGCCACCTCTGCCTCCGCTGAATGTCGCGTAGCCTCCTGCTGCACGACCGCCAAGGACTTCCTGTTGCAAGACCGCCAAGGGCTCCTCTGCTACCACCCACGGTACATTTCCTTCTTAATTTTGACCCAGGATTCATTGATGCCAGATCACAGGAATTTGACTACCAGACCAATTCTCCTATATTATGCAAGTCGACGAATGATTCTGCCCGCCTGCTGAATCAGTTTAAAGTTTTTCGGAGGATTATGAATGGTTAATGTTCATTGGCACGTACTACTACCAATTAGTCCTAGGCAGCCAGTGCAACTTAAAAGGCACTAGGCCTTTGCTACTGCAGACCAGGTTAGCAGTACCCGTCATGACAGGTTTGGCCGTTTGGCCAAGGCCTACACTGGCAGGCAGAACACAGACGACAGCCAGGAGGTGGCGAGGATTAGGGGCATCCTCACCATCTTCATCTTCAACAACGGCGAGAGGAAGGACTTGGTCATCAGGGCCATCGCAGATACAACATTGGCTGCCACAGTCCATAGCTTCTTGTAGAAAGCCACAGACAAGATAGATAAACAGTTGGCAATTGGCACCGTTCAAGTATATTTGTGGTAATATCCTCTTGCAAAGCATATCATACATATCAATCATCTCAACTCATATAATGTACATTACACATAGTAACTGGGCCAGATCAGGAACACGGACACACGACCTAACACCGCTCATCTCCTTCCCAGTTATCTTTCTCCTTTGGTCCAGTTGGGCCTTCCTCCTCATACAGTTCTACAGGAAGACTGTCGAATATCGCCTCCGCCGTGAACCGAAGGAAGAACGGCAGGAAGCTGAGCATCGTGTCCACCTCTGACCGCGAGTTGTACGTCACGGCCGGGCCCCACTCCCTCATGTACTGCAACCAGCATGGCTCGACCACGACATCGTCTCCCAGGTATTCTGCAGAGATGATCTCATACCTCATGCTCGAATCAACTGACAGATCGCTCCGTGCGACGTCGTTTCTCATTCCGATGCCGAGCCTCTCGGAGCCCTGCAGATAGCAGCCAGGGTGTGCGAAGCTCGCGTGCCCGTTCCTCGACGAGTAGACGATCGCCTTGTTTCCTGAGATGTACTCCAAGTCGGAAGCGTCCACCCACCCGCCCCCGCTGTGCTCCGAGAAGTAGATGCACGAGAGCTCTCCCGAGAAGTTACTTATGCGGAGGGTGAAATGCTCCCAGTCTCCGGTATGCCTACCGACCTTCTGTAGAGCAAAGCTTGCAAGTCCGACCTTTATCGTTGCTGGCCCGTTGAACGGGCAGAACACCCACATCGCAATGTCGGTGAAGGTCCCTCCGTGAGATGGCTTAATATGAGCATAGAGCTCCGCACTCTTCAGGTTACCAACTTTGACGTACTCATTCCTGTCATCATCATCAGGGAGATCAATCCAGTACTCACCATCGTTTGTCCCACCAGCAGGAAGGTTTGAGCCATCAGCGAGTATTGCATCTCCCATCTTTATACCTTCCTTATGCAGCGTGGCTCCATTCTCGAAGAACCATGAAACTGATGACGGCAAATATGTCTCTTGTGGGTGGAAGAAAACAGTCGGGCCATAGTGTCTGATCAGTGCATGGATCTGCTCCAGATTAGGCATGGCTCTCCAAGTCAGGTCAAAGTTCTTCAAGCAGGGAATGGCTGACTCCTCGCTGTTAACTGAATCTGTTTCACAGAAGAATGTACCAACAGGTATTCCTCGCCCTGCCATCCCTCGGTCGCAAGGCCTCGTCGTCCAAACTTGGCATGTACTTCTCACGTTAAGGACTGACCTGAAAATTTCACATGCATCTGTGAGGTCGTAGCGTACGCATCGAACCGCTTCCAGTGATGGCTTCTTTAGTCCTCTAGTGACCACATAGCCCAGGGCTGTATAACCCTCTGGTGGTGATGGCGACCAGATGCACCCACATTCACTATTGTCATCTTCATACAAGTCAGCACTGGTCCAAACGAGGGTGTAATCCAATGGTTCCACAAGAGCGGGCTTGCTATTGATCAATCGGCAGCCAGCCGCTTCCCTTGCAACAAGGAGAAAACCCTGTAAAGGCTGGTCATTCTGCTGGGCGTAGTGCCCAAGGCAGTGAAACCCGTCAGGAACTTCTCTTGGCTCATAGAATGTAGCTCCAGAATAGCTCCATATGTTCTGGAATTCTGTAACATTTGCAACATCGAGCTCTCCTATGCAGGTCACGCCCTTAGCAAAGTCCCCTCCTGCGAAGTAGTTGCTAGACAAAGTTACTACAAGGTTCAATTTTTTAGAAAAGAAAATTTTATTTGGCTAAACAATGAACAAGCAATTTTCAGAAACAGAATTTTATTTTGCTAAACAATGAACAAGCAATTTTCAGAAACAGGACAGCGTTTTGCACATGCTCTTATTTTTTGTAGCTAAAACGAGAACACAAAAGTAAATTGCAACCCCACCACAACATAGATACCGACTTTGGGTAGCCTGTAGAAACTTAAGCACAGAAATTTCGTCTTGGGAATAAATGAAGTGCGTACACTTCTCATACTCTATATCGCAAAATTCTTTCCCCTCAACCATGCTTAGTACTACCTTCTAGCATGAGATGCCTTCAAAGCAACGCATACTAATGCTTGTAAGCCACTTCCAAGGCAAGTACCAACCAAGTGGGAGCCACTACAGCAAGCTAATTAAGTACAAGCAAATTCATAAACCAAGACCATAAGCAGCCACAAAATAACGATCTAAACAGCGAATCAACCATGCTCATAGGATAAATTGTAGCGTTGCCGTCATCATAAAAAATCCCCTTTCTGGGAAGGAGACAACAATACAATCAACATTGGACATAATTGAACAAAGATGTAGTAGTAATCGACGAATTAGGTAAGAACCAACACGAAGTGAGCACAACTTTTAATCATGCAGCATATTGATGATCTACGAACTGATTATAGGGCCAATTTGTTTGTTACCCGGTGACTGCTACAAAGAAAGAACAGGACTGCAGGGTAGAAGAAGTGCCTCACACACCTTGCGGCCACGCGGGCAAGGGCGCCGGCAGATGGAACGGCTCCGGCAGCCGGGCGACGGCGTCGGCGCCGGAAGAACCGCCACCACAACAGGAGCTGCTGCACCCGCCCATCACCGCCGACTGACTCTTGCCTTTCCCCTTGGGTCCAAGCTCCCCTCGCCTCCTCCTCCTCCTCCTCCTACTACTAGTAGTAGTATTAAAAGGTCAAGCAAGGCGGCGGCTGGATCCGAACGCCCAGCTTCGGTCAAACGGGAGCGGCTCGTAGTCCATCCGCTGATGGTCAAACACGGCGTGGTCGACGGCGACACCGAGGTGGGTTCGGATCCAGGCGGCCGGCCGCTTTCGTCCGGAGAAGAGGAAAGTAAAATAAAGGCGGTCTCTTTCGGCATCAGAAGTTCGGAAATAGATTTGTGGTTTGCCGTGTACGTACGTACGTACTGTTTTGACGAACGTTGTTTTGCGCCGTGCGATTCGGACTCGATTTGATAAAATTCTGCCAATTCTTCGATTAGGGTTTTTTGGATTGCGGATTTTTAAAACAAACGTAGAAAAAGAAAAAACAAAGGATTGAGATGTCATACACTTCAATTTTTACAGGATTTCAAAACACGGGAATGTTATAAATGATGCCTTTGATGGTGCATAGGAAAAAAACACATAAACTTTGCAGGAATGAGGAGAGAGAGTAGATAGAGATAGAGTGTGAGTGCATTTGACTTTACAAGGGAAAAATAAAATGAGGTTTGAGCTCATGTGAGATTCCTATGGAATAGTGAGCATCGGAATAGATTCTTTAAGAATTTGGTGAGCTCAATCCTTTGATCGAAAGGCATTCCATTGAAATCCCCAAAATTCCTATGGAATTCCTTCAATCCAAAGAGGGTCGTTTGGTAACGTCAACGTGACATGGAGGAAACAAAAATTACAATTTCTCTGGAGAAGAGGGAGTGGTGTTTTGGCACACGGGATCATATGATTCCGGTTTTAAAATGCATTTTAAAACACTTTTAAAATGTATTTAATAAAAAGCTTGACAAAAAATATGACATACATCTCTAGATTTTTCGAGCTCACAAAGTTGTTTAAATAAAAAAAGGGTTAAGTGCAGTTTTGGTCCCTTAAATGTTACAAAAGTCTAAGTTTGGTCCCTTAACTCTATTTTGGTCTAAATCTGGTCTTGAAACAATTAATTTATGACAGTGATCACATAACCAATAGGTGAGATAGAATTTCAATGCGAGAGTGATTGAGATTGTACCGTTGAACACATAAGTTAATTGCATATATAATAGATCACCGCGTTGGATGAGCCTAGTGTTTGAGGACCACGTTTAGACTAAAATAGAGTTAAGGGGCCAAAGATGGACTTTTACAACATTTGAGGGACAAAAATTGCACTTAACCCAATAAAAAATTATATTTTTGTGTAGTGTGGGCTTTTCACGTGACTTTTTTCTTTTTTACTCAAGCAACAAACATATCGGTTTTTCATAAAACTTGGCGCGCCCACATATTATGTAGAGATGTACGCGTCGAAATTTTTGTTTAGTATTCAAAATGTTTTTTCCTGTTGCCGGACCATATGCATCCGGTAGGCAAAGTGAATATCTCCTATTTCTCCCCTCTCCTCTCCCCTTTGAGAGTCACCATCATGTCTCCTCTCCCCTTCATCTCCACGGGCTTCGCCGGCAGGAGTAAGGATGGGAGAGACGAGCCGACCCATTGTTGTCTCTATGGCTTTTTGCATGATGCCAATTTTAAGAAGTTGCGTCATATGAAGGTTAGCGAGCTTCTCCGCTTATTCTCCATGGCAGAGGATGAAGGAGAGGTTGTTGATTTTGCCCGATTTATTTGTCGTGATGACACAAACAAAGGGTGAGGCGTCGGGATCTAGAGCTCCTTGGGTAGACAGTGAGGTTGTGTTCACGTTTCTACGGAATTCGTCAATAGCGGCGTTGTCAAGTAGATGGTATGTTTAGCCGATGGGGAGGCCACTCTGTGCTCTAATACCAATCATGCACCTCAGTCTTTTCTTCCTCCTGGTTGGTGTGTCTTGTGGGAGGATCTTCAACTTCGGCATTGCGTCGACACCCCAAGTGGCGTAGTCCCCTGCTGACGAGTTAGGTGACCGTTTCCGGAAGTTCCAACGCAAGAACGGTGGAGAAGGCTAGATTGTAATGTTACTTTCCTTTCTAGGGTTCTTTCATAAAAGGCGAGGACCATTATACATTTTATTTTGAATATTTTAAAATGAAGGAATCACTGGATCACAGGGAGCCAAAAATCTCCACTCAGTTTCTGGGTTCTTTAAAATCCTTCCCTGCTTTAAAAAGCAACCGAAGAGTCGGGCACGGAAATGTGCCGACTCAAACAATCACCACACGGACAACTAAACTTTGGCAAATGTTGTAGCTTCTCAACTCTCAAGACATGTTTCTAGCCCGGTCATTGGTCCATCAGATCACAACTTGCTCAGATTGCATGCTCACCAGCCTTTCAAGCATCCAGGATCCACCATATAAACAGAAGATACAACTTTCGAGCTCATCCTCAGGCCAAGCTAGCTCTGAAAATACAGAGCTTTTCTTTCAGTTTTCGGTGTCTAGATTCAGGCAACAACACTTGCCTAAATGCAGAGATACCTGCTCTTTCATGCATCCTGCAGCAACCTTGTACATGTACGCTGTTGCTAATCAATAAAATCCTTTTGTGTTAAAAGAAACAAGCACCACACTACCAGGCATTTGCTCCTCGAAGCCACACCTGTCGGGCCCAGTTGCGGAAAAAAAGAGCACTCTTGTCCCTGTGTGCGCACACCTTCGTCTATTCGTTACTGAAATTTGCATCGTATACAGTTGAAGAAATAAGAATGCTCATGTTGTCCCATACAAGAATGCAATATCCTTCTGTCTGCTTACTTACTGAACGCAGAGCGTAACAGCAATGCTCATGTTCGGTTGCCACAAGTTGATGCTACCTGGTATTCATCCATCCATCCATACACAATGTGCTGGACTAAGCTAAGACCAGCATACTAACTTGTTTTATTCTACTTGAGGAATATTGTCTGAATACTGAACTGTAATGTCAGTAATTAAAACGGTCACGGTGATAAGTGAGAACAGATAACTGATTTCATCTTCACACAGAAGATGCTGTAAACCCTTCTTAAGCAAAAAAAGAAAAGAAAAAGGAAACAGTCAACATAACAAAGGAAAACGTTATAATGAAGCAAGGGACACAGATTAGGTGAAAAGAACAAGCAGGTTGTGGCAGCATGATCCAACTGCAGATATTCTTATCCATAGCAAATTGCATTATTTTAAACAAGAAACAACATCGTAAAAATAAATATCATTTCTTCCATTGGTGTACAATTGCGACATACAAAAAACATTCCTTTATAGTACACTATTACGGAAAGTAATGTAAAACCTGCAAGTATCGTAACCATGGTATTCAGGCAAACACAACTCTGTATTACACCTCAAAATACAAGATGGAAAATGTTACATTCCGGAAAGCACTGCAAATATCATTGCCACGGAACCAGGAGCTAATAATACCATTACTCTCGTGAACTCCGTTTATCCATTTGTCTGCAAGCCTAAAGCCCTGGGCCTTCGCGGCAGAGAGGATAGAATCCTCGTCAGCACGACGCTCGATGTAGCAAAGAATAAAGGTTGCCTTTGAATCACCATTGACATTGTCAGAAATCAGTTCCCTGGCAGTCCTGAAGAGAGGAAGTATGGCATCAGGATTATAGGTCACGTCGGTGCCTATTATACAATCGAAACCTGCAGCATAGCCGGAAAGCTCCCTGACCGCCTTCGTGTCATCTTCGTCGCCCCAAAATAGTTTCTGTATCGAAATTCTGCTAAGAGACTCGGACTCCATATTTGAGGAAGTATTCTGCCTGAGAAGATCAAGTGATTCCGCATCCCCGTCAGTAGCTACGACAAGCTGAGCAAAACTGGCAGCGACCATTGAGCAGATGCCGGCAGATCCACAGCCCATCTCCAGCACCCTCTTGCCAGCAACTATGGAAGGGTTCTCCGCTAGAAGACCACACATGAACTGAGCTGATTCCCAGAGCATTAGGCCAGTTGATTTGCAGGTGTGCTGGTATTCTTTCGCTAGCACTTTTATTTTGAAGTCGTGTCCCTTTGCTTTAATCCTAATGATTTGTGCCTACATGTAAACAAAATAAATGTTCTGTTCAGTTTTCACAAACATTAGCAGGGTTAGAAGTTTAGATCAGACATAAACGGGAACACAAGTAAAAATATGTGGCTGAAATACTATAGTTAGCAGTACTACGGCGTTGTGCTTGATCAGAATTTAACTGGAAGCTAGCTGTAAATACAGTGAATATTGTGTTCATAAAAAAAGACCACAGACCTGCTGTTGCAACTAACAACTGCAGCTGACTGCACCTACTGCCAAGCACCAACCATGGAGTTGCACATTAAGGCTACAGCTCAATAAAGATAGCCAGCAGTGTTTGTTCTTCCACATATGCTACGGATCTTAGTGTCCAAGTAAACAAAACTAACCATAGTGCCCTTGTTTTAGATGGGGCAGGGAACAAAGCCTGAGAAAATCTTTTTCTGTCATGTGCTGGTTATTTAGTTTCAACCAACAACTATCAAACTCAGTAAACTACCTTTCTTCCCTGGACAAAAAGCTTCATAGTGGACTCATTTTATCATAAATTTCTAGCTTCAAATGTGTAATTAAGAACACCAGTAATGTTACCTCATCAAGATAGTGTGAAGTTACAAACATATTGCTAAAATCCACAGAAAGATCAATTTCTTCACTATCGGTCTTCTTCTGAGACGTATCAACTGCTAGCTTATCCTCTTTTCCTTCACAACTATGGTGGTCGTGTTGATTAGTTGGACTTAAAGTACCAGCTGGGTTGAGGGTAAAGGTAGCTTGGATCCAATTCCTATGTAACATGAAAACATATTTAAACATAAAAAGAATTTGTACAAGAAAATTGAAATAATCAGGGAAAATAAATATAAGGAATGCAACAGATGTGTAAGAAGTTTTTAGGTCCTCGTCGAACTCCATCTCTTCTTATAAAATCTTACAGAAGTATCATTGTTTAAAGCAATCGTGTAATTAGCTACTTTTGCTTAGATAGATATCAAGTGATGGAATATATAGTTTTATACAAGATAATATTTGGAATACATAGAGAGAAAAACTATCACCTGTTCATCACCAAGTCTAGTGAACGGTTCTCAACCTTTTTGTTGTGTACACAAATTTCCTCAAGAGTGAATCCACATTTTGTGAACAAATCCACCAGGTATTCATTTGAAAAGTAGTATGCACGCTGCACAATTGGAGAATAAATCCACTATGATTTTGAAAATATGGGTGGTGCATGGAATATATATGACTGAGTTTGTGAAACTTTGTGAACTTCTAGTAAAAAAAATGTTTATCTGTAATCCACTCACTGTGCCATCACCTCTGACATAAAAGTTCTCACTTATTTGCTGGCCTTTGGACATAAGCCTTTCCTACAAAAATTTACAAGTAATAAGAAACCTACTTACATGCATAATGACTCCAGGCTCGTCACGAATTATATAAACATGGTCTTACAAGGTAACTGAGTCTTGAAAAGGCGCCACATGAGGGCATTAGTTATCCTATAGCATGTGTATCATGATCACTTGAGGGAAAACATAGGTATAAAACAGACAAGTTGCATATTGGGATACCTTAATGCGAAATGAAAAGAGCATGCGCACATTCATCAATCGTAGCAAAAAACACAGACACAAGGAGGTAATTTCTGTGTTTAAAGCATGTTGCTAAAAGGAAAAGAGTAGAGACTTGTCTTCCCTATCTGATATATCAAAAAAAAACTTATTCAGTGCATGACTCCGTATGTTAAGACGTGAACTTATTCGGCCAAGCACAAGCACAGGAGAATGAAAAGATCTGTCGAGGGCTAGAGGCCATAAAATGGCACGTCATAGATTTAGAAACCTTCTCAAAATGCACATAAGAAACACGAACCTGAGCAAGGTCGCCAAATGCATAATCCCGAAAGAGCACACGGCCACCATGCTGTCACATAATACATGAATTCAGTTTCCTAGGTCACTGCTCACAACAACTGAGAAATGAAAAACTTAAGGTCTCGTAGTTTGAAGTAGAATAAGTACTCACTTTGAGGATATTTCGAATGTTCTGCAGAACTAAAGGCATTTTATCTGGCGCAACTGCAGAGAGCATAAATATCTACTTAATATGTTAGTTGTACGCTCACAGGTCTGACAATAAACGTGAACAAAAACTAAAATGATTGTGGGAATAGACATGCCAATGTGTAACCAGCGTATAACACGTTACCATTGTCACAATGTCAACAGAGGAAGGCTCCACACTCTCCGTCAGCTGTTCAGAGGTAATATCACATGCAAATGCATTAACCCGGTCAGGTCTGAAGTCCTTGTGTTTCTGCATGTATGATCCAACCAACTTTGTCATCAATGGGATAAAACTGAGAACAAGGACTAATGGTTCTGCGATCACAGAGATAAACAGCTACCTTAACTAGGTCGACAGCTCGTGAAGAAAAATCACAGGCATGGACAAATATATCTGGATATGTAGACAGCAGTGGAAATATTGTATTTCCAGCTCCACAGCCAACCTGCATTGAATTTTACACGTGTCATGCTCATGTCATGCAAGCAAGAGAAAATAAGCTAGATGCAGACATGTCAGAATCTGCACTGCACTGTAGATTCAGATAGACATTGCCCCGACCTCCAAAACCACCAAATTTCTCTTATCTTGGGCTTTGAGATATTTCCCCCATTCTTTATCCAAGTAGTGCCGATCCTTGAAGAACTGTACAGATGAAAGTGAAAATTTCAAATGCATGAAAAAATAAATGTAAATAAGGAGACATTCTTGCAACAGACGTTTGTAACAAATGCAAGCTGCACGTTTGATCAAGAGCTGTGACAAGATTTTCCCTTTTACCATTGCGATATATACCACAGCTATTAACAAAGAGTACAGAACGATTTCAGCAAGGATGGCATTTCGTGTACGGCGAAAACAAACTGAATTACTTAACCCACGAAAGCTAAAATCGGCATAACCATAACTAACCACTCTGCAATGGTTCTACATTTCGTGGGCAGTTTCTACTTGTGCTATGCTATCTGCTAGCTCATGCCGCTGCTACTTACATGTAACTGAGGGGCTTCTTTCAGGCAGGTGTATCCTGATTCATTAACCAAACATAGTAGTGGTTCCGACACAGACCCGCGAAATCTCCACTCCCTAATACTCCAACAATTTCACTTCACACCACCAAGGGAAGCTACATCGAGAGAAGTGGCCGAGAAAGGGGGAGGGCGAGAATCGCAACCTTGTCCTCGTGGCGCTTGTAGAAGATGTCCCAGTACCTCCGCGCGTCCCTCTCGTACTTCTCTGCACCGATAAAAGAAACCAAGCTATGGAAATCAACGGCGAAAATATAGCACAGTAAAGGGGGGGATGGCTAGTCTGAGCTCGCTCGAATCCAACCTTTCCAGAACGGAGTGACGGGCCTCCCGGACGAATTAGTGGAGGATGAGGAGATCGGCGCGGTGCCGTGCTTCTGCTCGGCGGCTGCCATGGTGGAGTCGAGCTCGGGCGTCAGATTCGAATCGGCCGGAGGCTGCTACGAGACGAGACGGAGGCGCGGCGCTGCGGTGTCTGTGTCGGGAGGAGACGAGACGAGACGAGGGTTTCGACTTTCGAGCGTTCCTGGAGCGGTGTCTCAAAAAAAAAAAAAAACTTCCATCCCAATTTCTAAATAAAAAAAAGTTGCTTCCCAGCTTATAAAAAAGTGCTTCCATCTATTTATTTCAAAAAATTGCTTCCATCCATCCGGGTGTTTTGTTTTAAAATCTGATCGAGATATTTTAGTTCCTAAGGCGATGATCTAAGACCATCCACTATGTTGTCTCAAAGTGATTCATTGAGTCATTTGAACCGGTTCCATCATAGTAGGAATCGCATCAAACAATCTACAACAAAAGTGAACCAACAACTTGGTTCTGCTTGTACAGTTAAAATAACCTTTCTTTGCCTGACACACGAATAAATCGCGGTACATATATTGAGTGTGATTGCAACAACTACTACGCCGACGGAAAAAAGTACTCCCTCCGGTCCGGAATTAGTGTCACTAACTGTGTAGATAGTTTGTACTACGCTAGCACATTCTCCACGATATTTTTATTGGACAGGAGGTAGTACTATTTTCCTTTCTTGCCAATGGGGCCCATTGCTACAGTTCAATGCGGTTCGCTACATATTAGCCAAATCGAGAACGAACCAACTCTAACAAAAAAAAGCGATTGAATCGAACCCATATAATTTAATGCATGGCCTAAAATGTCAATTCGTTGAAAACCAAGTTAGTTGCATAACTTAGAAATTTCTGCAATTTCGTTGTACTTATTTGCACATTTCTACATCTAAATTTGTACTCCCTCCGTCTCAAAATAATTGTCTTAGATTTGTCAAAAAATGGATGTATCTAGACATGAAACAAGTATAGATACATTCACTTTTAGACAACTTTGAGACACTTATTTTGGAACGGAGGGGGTAGTACAAGTCTAGCTTTGATATTGTGCAATTCATCGGATGGCTAAAGAATAGCAAATCCGTGTCGCCCTACTAGCTACCAGCAAGCTGCTGAATGCTGATCGGCTTGTACCGTTGTACCTCTACTCCACCGGCCACGTCACGGCAATGGGGCTCCTCACAGTGCGCCGCCTCCCCTGCCACCCGCTCTGCTGTTTCCAAACCAGGTACCCATCCGCACTGTCCTTCTTCGCCGCCACCGACGCCGACGCGTCCACCCACACCTGGAAGCTCTTCTTCTCGCCGAACTCCCCGAACGCCAGCGTCGTGGGCTCGACCCTGACCTTCACTCCGGCCGGCGCGACCACCCTCGCCGTGTACGTCGAGTTGGGCGCGCCCACGTTGGTGACCGTCCTCCGCAGCATCGCCAGCGACTGCCCGCCGCCGTCCTTGAACGCCACCGCTATCGACGGGTAGTTGAGCGTGAACCCCTCCTTGTCCTGCAGCAGCTCGCTGCAGTTGACGGCGCCGTGCGTGATCCTGAACACCTCCCGCTGCGTGTACCCCATGGTGCACAGGTGCGTCACGTAGTCAGCCGGCTCGATGTCGTACACCAGTCCCGGGTCGACGGCGAGGGCCGGGTTCACGTGCCCGGCGCCCATGGCGAACGCGTCGGCGCGCTCCCCATCGCCGTCCGTGATCGGCTTGCCCTGCCGGTCCGTCTCGTCGGCCGTCGTCATGATCGCCGACCGCACCATCGCGGGGCTCCACGACGGGTGCGCCGACCTGACCAGCGCCGCGATGCCGCTCACGTGCGGGCACGCCATCGACGTTCCCGACAGCACCGTGAAGTTGGACCGCCGCGTGTCGGACTCCAGCCCCGACGGGCCCACGTTGCCCGGCCACGCCGCGATGATGTTCACCCCGGGCGCGATCACGTCGGGCTTCAGCACCGACGGGTTCGTCACGCTCGGCCCGCGCGCCGAGAACAGCGCCACCGCCGGAGCGCGCGCCCGCCCGATCCTCGTCCCGCCGAACGCGATCCTCGCCACCGGCCGCGGCGTCGAGCCGATGTAGTTCTTCAGCTCCACGGCCTCCTGGTAGCCGACGAGCGTCGCGGGGAGGACGTGCACGTCCACGGAGTCCTCCTGCCGGTTGATCTCGGAGTTGGCCAGCACCATGGCCGCACCTCCCGCTTCTCTCACCGCCTCGCCTTTGTCCGCCCGGCCGGTGATGCCGCGGTCGCACACGACCATCTTCCCAGCGACGTCAGCCGCGGAGAGGGACCCCTTCATGCAGTACATCGCCTCCCGGGACCCACCGGCGGCGTACACCAGCTCCAGCTCCTTCCCGCCATTTTTCAAATCGACTTTTCCCGGGTACATGGACTCGCCGTACAGGACCCGCCCGTTGCCGATCCGGACGTAGGCCGGGAAGCGTCGGTCCAGCGTCGCGGCGCCGACAGTGAGCACCCACGGCGCCTCGTTGGCCACGGTGCTCGGCTCCGGCCCGTTGTTCCCGGCGGCGCACACGACGGACACGCCGCGGGCCGTGGCGCGGAAGCTGCCGATGGCGATGCTGTCCTCGAAGAGCGGGATGGGGAAGCCGCCGAGGGAGAGCGACAGCACGTCGACGCCGTCGCGCACCGCGTCGTCCATCCCGGCGAGGATGTCGGAGCTGAAGCAGCCGTTGAACCAGCACACCTTGTACGCGGCCACGTGCGCGCCGGGGGCCACGCCACGCGCCTCCCCTGCCCCGGCGCCGAGGACGCTGGCCCCGGCCACGGCGGCCCCCGCTGCCGTGGACGCCGTGTGCGTGCCATGCCCGTGCGCGTCCCTCGGCGACGCGTACTCCGTCATTCTCCCCGCAGCGTCCGATGGGTCCGTCGGGTAGTTGGCGCGGTGGCCCTTGGAGTAGAACCGGGCGCCGACCAGCTTCCGGTTGCAGCTGGCCGCTTCGAACCGCTCCCCGGCCTCGCACACGCCCCGCCACCGTTCCGGCACCGGCGGCATCCCGCGGTCGTCGAAGCTGGGGCTCTCGGGCCACACGCCGGTGTCGAGCACCCCGATGACCGCGCCGCGGCCGTACCCCACCCGCGCCCAGGCCCCCGTCGGGCACACACTGAGGCCCAGGAAGCGGTAGGAGTATGTGGTGTGGAGCTCCACCCGGCGGTCCTCCCGCACCGACGCGACGCCCGGCAGCACGCGCAGCACCGCCGCCTCGCCTGCCGTGAGCAGCGCCGCGAAGCCGTCGAACACGGTGTGGTATGAGTAGAGCAGGCGCGACGACGACGGCCGCCGCTGATGCTCCTCGGAAGAAGAAGGCGGCACGGATTTCTCGAGGAAGGAGAGGTGCCAGTCTTCGTGCTGGGTGGAAGCCGGCACGGCCGTGGCCTCGTCGCCGGTAGACTCGCGCGGATGCAGCTGCACGATGTAGCTCTGCAGAGCCGCCTGCTCTGCATCTGCCGCGGCGCCGAGAACCGGAAGCAGCAGCAACGACAGGAGGAGGAAGAAGAAGAGCATGCGGCCGGCGAGCAGGTCTATGTAACCCATAGCTAGCTAGCTCGTTCCCTGAATCTTGATTGATGACTACCTACCTATGCAATCGAGGTGATTGCTTCTGTCTGCAAACTGCAATGGCGGTTCCGAAATGGGGAGGTCGGTCGATCGAGCGGAATGGTATTTGAAGCGAGCAGGGAGCGGGAGGGAGGCATGGCGAGAATTTGAGACGGGGAGGGAGGTCTCGTGACGATCGACGGGCTCTCTAGCTCGCCGTCGCACGCACGGGACGAGCACCGGAGGGAGTAAATTGGCACGGCCATTCGCCTGCTCGTCGGAGCTCTGAGTTCCTTAACTGCTCAGAGCAGACACGGGTAGAGACAGGCAGAGAGAGGAAGACGGAGGGAGAAGCATATATTCTCCTGCCCTGTGGGCCATCAGTCCGTCACACTCTCTGCCTCGTGCCATTTATGACGATGCGCGCCGCCTCCCAAATCCTCCATGGACAAGGCTCCCTCCCTGCATTCAAGTCAGCACCAGCAGTCTGGTCATGGTGCACCAACAGCGGAAGAATCGTGCAGGCCCGCGGATGAGCTGGATTGGTAATGCCGGCCGGCGTCTTCCCAAGAGCCAAAGGGAGGGAGCAGCACCGGCGTATACCCACCCCTCCCAATTTGCCGGCACAGCTACTGAGTTTTGAGCCCGACGTCTACTGCTTGTTCTCCGCTATCCTGATGGAGACCGGGATTGGGTAACAGACGGGTGCAAAGGGACTACGAGCATCTCCAACAGGCGCGGTAAAACGCGCACGGGCTGTAAAAACTGTCAATATAGCGCGCGGGAGGCAGGGCGTGGCGATCGCAGGCGTGGAAAAATACCCCGTGCGGGGAAAAGCGGGAACGCGCGCTATATTTTGGGCCCCAGCTTCAGAGCGCGCTATAAAGCAACCGCTCGCGCGCCGCCAACCGCCCGTGAAAATTCCCCACCGCTAACGCGCTTCCACTGCCGCCGACGCTCCCCTCGGATTCCACCACCCCGCGCTCGTGCCGCCGCTCCCTCCTCCGCGGCTCCCCTCCGAGCCCCGCCTCCGCGCCGCCGAGCCAGGATGCCTACGCGCCGCCACGGACCCTTGAGCACCTCTAGCTACCGCGGCGTGCGCCCGCGGCCGTCGGGGAAGTTCTACGCCGAGATACGCACCGGTGGATACCGCCTGCCGTTTGGCACGTACGAGACCACACACGAGGCGGCGCACACGTATTACGCGGCGGCATGGCGGCTCGGCCGTCCGCGCCGCGACATGAATTTTCAGGATGTCTAGACCCGCGAACAGGCACAGTCCCTCGCTCCTCTGCCGCGCCTCGCCTCAAAACGCGCAGGCCGAGCTCGACTTCTACCTGCAGAGGAGGGCCAAGAGGGCGGCCAAGCGGAAGCGGAAGGCATTCGCCGAAGCGCAGCTCGCCGGTCCGATCACTATCGACGATGACGATCCGAGGTGGGATGTACCGACGACAGTACTTCGGAGGAGTAGTTTAGGACTAGTTTAGTATTATGCACTGTTTGCCGTTTTAGTCTATTTTATTTCCAGTAGTATGAACTATTTAATATATTTTATTTCCAGTCTATTTATTTGGTCTTTTTGATCTTGTTCTCATCCATATATTTGCAAAAACGTGTATGTGGCGTCCTATTTAGTTGGTAAAGTAAAAATGCAGCACGCTATATTTTAGCGCACCTGAAAATGCTGCGTTGTAAAAGAAAAATTAGCGCGCCGAATTATAGTGGAGCGTCGTGTCATGATCTCGGGTGTTGTCCTTTTTTGGGTTTGTACAAAACGTTTGCTCTATCAATACATCGACACACAAACCTTTTGTGCTTTCTCCTAGACTTGTTTGTTCCCTTTCATCAAGTGGGCAAGGTAGCCAAACCACTTAAACTCCCTCATTAACTAGAGCAAAACAAACCAATTTCATAGTTCTGATGTATATACACATCCCAGATGAGAAGACAAAGCATAAACACGGGCGGGGCTAGTTCACGCGCGCGAGAGCGGTTCCTAACCAGCGCACGTGGGCACGTGGGCGTTCTAGCAGCGATGGGAGGAGGAAGAAGATGAGCTCGCCCCCGCCGCCATCGCCGGCCTAACAGCCTGCCTCCGCCCCCGCGACCGCCTCGCCGCCCCGCACTGCTCGAAGCACGGCCTCCGCCGGTCCGCCGCCGCTCCAACCATCCCTCTAAGCCCCCCCCCCCCCCCCCCGCGCACACCGGAGCTCGTCGCCGGCAAGCATCCCACCCCCACCCTCACCCGTTAAGTCCATCCTTGACGGCCGGGCGCGGCGTCGCCGGCGCCGTCTCGGCCTGGCACACCGCCCGCAAGGGGAAAATCGGATGGAAAACGGATGAGGAAGGAAGGGAGGAGGAAGACACGTGGGTGGGTCCCACCCACGAGCAGCGCTGCGCGCGACAGCTCGCGGGCTCATCAAGTAGATTTTCCCCCGTAAACACGAGGGAATAATTTGGCTTCCTTCCGACTTTGATCCGAAATAACGCAATGTTTGAGACCGGTGTATGTAACCACTGGCCGGCCAGTGTCAGACTTTGATGGGGGGATGATAACCCGGTAGGCCCATGAAGAGGGAAGCATGACCCGCCAGGCAGGAGGCCCGGCCAGGCCAGCTAACCATCAGCATGGGCCGGGTTATGTTGCTGGGCCAGAGGCTTTGGCGGTAACCCGGTTCAGGAAGGGAAGTTTCTAGAAGACCAGAGGCGGTTCGTGACTTGGAGGATACGAAGGCTAGAAGAGCTAGAATAGGATTCCGAGTCTGGGTAGAGCCCGGGTTCGTATTGTAAAGTGCCAGGAGACCCGGTAGTCTATATAAGCCGGTTCCTGAGCCCTAGTTGAGGAGAACTTTACGATCCAAGCTTAGGCGAGAGAACCACCGAGAGAAACACCACAACCTTGTAACCTAGATCGAGATCCGGCTCTGTTGTCGTAGCCGGGTTATCGAGATCGAGATCAATAACAAGATAGCAGGAAGTAGGTCTTTATCTCCAATGGAGAGGCCGAACCTGGGTAAACCTTTTGTCCCTGCAATGCTAAACAATCTCCCAGACGCTAGTGTCGCCTTGCCCATCAACTCAAGCTACCCCAAAGTAGCATCTGCCGTGTTATCTACCCCACGACAGTTGGCGCCGTCTGTGGGAATCGCGTCCAAAGGTGTCACCATCATGGGAGAAGCAAAGCAAGGAGTAGAGAACTATGTTTTCGGCGAGATCACCCTCAATTCACAAGGAGAGCCCATCGTTGATGATTTTGGCTGGGGGCCGGAATCAGATCTACTTGAATCAGGTGATGTTATTCCAATTGGCAAGTTTAACGTTTTTGTTGGTATGATTGCAACTAGATCTGCTAGTGATGGAGACTATGAATCTGTGTCAGGAGCTGCCACAATTGTTCAATCTGATGGAGAAGAATCAGTTGGTACGGCTGAAGATGAGCTGCCCCTGGACGTGCACGAGGAGAGATCGGGAAACCCGGCTCCAGTCCCGGGTGATGTGGGGGACTATGCAGATTCAGAATCGATCCTGCCCTTGTTCGAAGGCCGGTTCGGATATGGAGTAGAAGAAGAGGACGAAGAGGAGCAAGAGTCCGTTCCAAGCCCGGTTAGGAGGGTGGCGGTTTACACTGCTCCTTCGATCAACGCGGGGGCATCACCGTCAACGGTTGTGCCACCAGCTTTTACTCCGGGTCAGCAGCAGCAACAATTGCCACCAGTGTTGGAGCTGGCGGGCCAAAGGGTTGATGGAGACCCGGCTTCGGTATCAGAGGAAAGTGAAAACACGGCGCGTTACAGGAATAGCTTCGGTTTTCTCAATAACCGAGCTCAGGGTGAGGAAAGAAACAATGCAACTGGGACCCGGGCCATGTTTAACAATGGCCTGGTCCTAGATCCAACCGCACTTACGAGGATTGTTACTCCAGAGAACGCAGCAGCAAGAGCTATAGAATTGGATACTGCACGCCGGGCCTTGGAGCAGGTACGCAGAGACACAATGGCAGAAAAAGAAGATATGGAGATTAGGCGAAAGCAATTAGAGGATGAGGAAAATCGTCTCAATGAGATGACCAGGGCGCACCGGAGGAGGCACCAGAGCCGGCTGGCCCCTGGAGAAAACGCTATAAACCCAGCAGTATTGTTTAGGACCCCAGAAGATCAACCAGTTGGTGTAACCCAGGTGGCTCCAGTTGTTAGAGCAATATAGAACCAGACAGAGGAACAGGAGCAGCTGGGTTGCAGTTGCAGCGGCGCCGGGTCTTCTCGCTGGGGGAGCCAGGGGAAATCCGGGTCTGCCGCCCAGGACACCAAGGTTTCATACGCCGGCGGGTCACTATTCCAATCCAGCAGATAACGTATACGCCGCAACTTTGGCACTAGATCGTATTCCATTAGGAGACTCGCCAGCAGAGGTTGAAGCTCGGCGTGCCATTGACATGTTACGCACTGCGGTTGCTCAGCAAGTTCAGTATTCAAAAGAGAAAAGTGCGCTTCACTCTACAACATATCGTAGCAAGAGTCGCCATGGGGGAAACCCGCCATTGGCCGGGTTTGCCGCGGCACAGCAGCAAAACCCGCCCCAGCAGAACCAAAACCAGAATAATCAGCAGTATCAACCCGCCCCTGCAATTTCTGTGGCTCAGCAGATAGTCAATAGATCGCGGGCAGGAAGGAGTGCAGCTAATGCAAACCCGGCAGTACCAGCAGCTGGAGCACCACAAGGAGGACCGGGTCCCGTGCCAGCAGCATCTGCAAGCTCGCCGGGTAACATTAATCTTTTAGCAAGTTCTTCCACTTTGGCGGGTCCCAAGTGTCTTTCAGATGCCATTAGAGCAGAGCCTTTCCCTGAGAAGTTCAAGGAGCCAAGCAAGATTGCCAATTATGAGCCGAGCACAGACCCGGCGAGTTGGTTGAGCAGTTATGAGATGGCAATGTGTATACGCAATGCCACAGAGAACGTTTGTGCAAAGTATATGTATTTGATGATGAGTGATGGTGCAGCAAAGTTGTGGTTCAAGAATCTGCCAGAAAATCTATCAATTCTTGGGATGAGCTGAAAACAATTTTCATCAAGCACTTTCAGGGCACGTGCAAGCGTTTATTTTCCATTGAAGATCTTGATCGTTGCGTACAGAGGAAGGGCGAGTCAGCTCGTCACTGGATGGGCCGGGTCACGGAGATCCTGCACTCTTCATCAGGTATCGAGCCCAAGGATGCAATTTCATCGATGGAGAAAACTTGCAAGTACGCTCCCTTGGTGCAGAAGCTGGGTCGCATGAAGGAAGGACACCGGGTTAAGCCCGTTACTATGGCAGAGTTGATGGATGCGTGCAACAGACATGCAGCCACGGACAAAACCCAGGATGATAGTGAGGAAGAAAAAGGGAAAGGTGCTGCGAACAATGGAGGAAAGAACAATGGCCCGGGAAACAATAACAACAGCAATCAGAACCAGCACAAGCGTGGGCATCAGGAAGGAAACTCAGAGCTAGTTGCAAATGCAAATGCCGGGTTTCAGAGGCAAAGGATGGATGGGAATTATCAGGAAAACAGAGGTTATCAGGAAAACAGAGGTTATCAGGAAAATAGAGGTTATCAGGGAAATAATGGGAGTTATGGTGGTGGAAATAGTTATCAAGGAACACGCCCAATGAGCACTGAAGAGGCCTTCAGGATGCCGTGTCCTCGTCATAGCAAGAACGGCAGACCTGCCAATCATTCATTGGCCCAGTGTGTGGATTTGAACAGGTGGAAAAACAATGAGATTCAAGAGCTCTGCAAGGAGCAAACAGGAGTGGAGGACCCGGCCCGAGTGCTAACCCGGCTGCGGGACCTCTAACTGGAGCAAACGCGGTACCAACTGGAAATACAGGACCCGGCCAAAATACAGGCAATCAGGGTGGATTCTCGAACCAGCCGAGGCAACTTGGCCAATATCATATATATACCAGTGGCACGACCAAGAGAGAAAGAAAGATAGTCAAAAGGGCAGTTAATTCAGTGGCTGTAGGGGTACCAAGGTATTTGAGATGGTCAGAGCATACTATTACTTGGAGCAGAGCAGATCACCCGGATGTGGTGGAGCACCCGGGTCTGCTTGCGTTAGTTGTGGCTCCTCAAGTTCATGGCTTTGAGTTAAAGAAGGTTTTGATGGACGGTGGCAGTAGCATTAACATCTTGTACTGGGAAACATTTATGCGTATGGGTCTGAAGGAGTCACAGTTGCAGAAAACATCAACAATATTTCATGGTATAGTTCCTGGGAAGTCTGCTACACCTGAGGGAAAAATTTCATTAGAGGTTGCTTTTGGCGAGTCTATCCATAACTTCAGATCAGAGTGGCTCACCTTTGAGGTGGTGAAATTTCCAAGTCCTTATCATGCGTTGTTTGGAAGGCCGGCCTTTGCCAAGTTCATGGCGAGGCCGTGTTATGTATACTTGCAGTTGAAGATGCCGGGTCCCAAGGGGATCATCACTGTTCATGGTAACAGAGAAATTGCAGCAGAATGTGACGAGGGAGATGCAGCCCTGGCAGAGCGAACTTGTGCTAGAGAGGAGTTGAAAGCTTACAGGTCTAATCTTGACCCGCAGGATAACAAGGCGCTCAAAAAACCAACAACAGAAGATGACAGGGCAAAGTTTAAAGCAGCAAAGGATACTAAGATGGTGGATTTTGTGCCTGGGGATTCCTCCAAGCAGTTCGCCATAGGGACCAGCCTAACTGATAAATAGGAAAGCGCGCTCATCGAGTTCATCCGTGAGAATCGGGATGTTTTTGCGTGGACACCTAGTGACATGCCAGGCATTCCGACTGAACTCGCTGAGCACCGTTTACATGTTGATCCAAAGGCAAGGCCGGTGAAACAAGGTTTGAGAAAAATGAACGCAGAGAGAAGAAAAGCTATAGGAGAGGAGATAGCCCGGTTATTGGAAGCCGGCTTTATCATGGAGGTTTTCCACCCAGAGTGGTTGGCTAACCCGGTTTTGGTTCTGAAGAAAAATAACGAGTGGAGGATGTGTATTGATTTTACAAGTCTCAACAAACATTGTCCAAAAGACCCGTTCGCACTGCCGCGCATCGACCAAATTGTTGACGCAGTGGCAGGCAGCGAGCTCTTGTGTTTTCTGGACGCATATTCAGGTTATCATCAGATCAAGCTTAACAGGCAGGATTGGGAAAAGACATCGTTCATCACCCCTTTGGTGCTTTTTGCTACAAACCATGACTTTTGGGTTGAAGAACGCAGGAGCAACTTATCAGAGGTGCATTCAAAATTGTTTTCATGATCAGATTGGGCGCAATGTGCATGCTTATGTGGATGATGTGGTGATCAAGTCAGAAAAAGCCGGGTCATTTATCAGCGACCTTACAGAAACATTCAAAAATTTGAGGAAGTACAAGATGAAGCTCAATCCTACAAAGTGCGTGTTTGGAGTTCCAGCGGGAAAATTGCTCGGTTTCATTGTGTCAGAGCGTGGAATTGAGGCAAACCCGGAAAAAATCAGAGCCATCCAAGTTTGAAAAAACCTGAGGAATTGGCAGATGTTCAGAAGTTGACAGGATGTGTGGCTGCGCTAAGCCGGTTTATATCCCGGCTCGGAGAAAAAGCAATACCTTTATACAAGTTACTGAAGAAAACAGACAATTTTGTGTGGAATCAGGAAGCAGACGAGGCATTTGAAGCTCTGAAGAAACAATTATCAAAAGCGCCAGTTCTGGCGGCCCCGGGTCCCAAGGAACCCATGCTGTTATACGTCGCTGCCGGGCCTCAAGCTGTGAGTGCTGTGGTGGTGGTCGAGCGTAAGGAGGAAGGCAAGGAAAACCCGGTTCAGAGGCCGGTTTATTATGTTAGTGAGGTGTTATCAGAAGCAAAGCAGCGCTATCCGCATTGGCAGAAGCTAGTATTTGGTGTTTTCATGGCAAGCAGAAAGTTGAAGCCATATTTTCAGGAGCATCCAATCACAGTGGTGAGTTCAATACCCTTAGCAGATATTATCAGGAATTCAGAAGCTACAGGAAGAATTGCCAAGTGGGCAATAGAGATGGGGCCTTACCACATTGACTATGTGCCTCGTACAGCTATCAAATCGCAGGCATTGGCGGATTTTCTTAATGATTGGACACAGTTGAGTGCACCACCTCTTGCGCCGGGTCTCAAACCTTGGGTTATGCACTTTGACGGGTCTAAGCAGCACAAGGTTCAGGAGCTGGAGTTGTGTTAACTTCTCCCAAGGGTGATAAGCTGAGCTATGTTTTGCAAATTCACTTTGATTGCTCTAACAATGTGGCGGAATATGAGGCTTTGTTACATGGTTTGCGTATGGCAAAGGAGATGAGCATCAAGCATATTAATTGTTATGGGGATTCAGATCTAGTGGCACAGCAAGTTTCAGGAACATGGGATAGAAAAGATGCGACAATGGCGGCTTACAGGAGAGAGGTGGACAGGGTAGCCGGGTTTTTCTCAGGCTATCAGGTGGATCATATTGACCGCAGGAAAAATGATGCTGCAGATGCTTTGTCAAGACTCGGCTCACGCAGAGAGCCGGTTCCACCTAACGTTTTCTTGGACGAGCTATGGACTCCATCAGTTAAGCCTCAGGGCGTAGAGGAACTGGCGGGTCAGGAAGACCCGGATTCGCAATTGGTAGCAGCAACTCATGAAATTCCAGAGTGGACAGAACCTTATTTGGCGTATCTTTTGCGTGGAGAGCTGCCAGAGCAGGAAGTTATATCCCGGCAAATTGTGCGCCGGCTAAGGCCTACGTAGTTATTGATGGCGAGTTATATAAGAGAAGTGTTTCTGGAGTATTTCAGAGATGTGTGTCTGGAAAGGAGGGCCGGCAAATTTTGAAAGAGATTCATGAGGGAGATTGTGGTCATCATGCTTCAACAAGGTCTTTAGTAGCAAAAGCTTTCAGACACGGCTTCTTCTGGCTCACAGCTCAGGCAGATGCAGAGCGCTTGGTGAGTAGATGTGATGGTTGCCAAAGATATGCACGGCAAATTCATGTGCCGGCTCAGGAGTTGCGAACAATACCCTTGACTTGGCCCTTTGCAGTTTGGGGGCTTGATATGGTGGGTCCTTTTAGCATGTCTCCTTGCAAGAAAACCCACCTCTTGGTTGCCATTGATAAGTTTACAAAGTGGGTTGAGGTGATGCCTGTTACTAATTGTGAAGCAGCTACAGCAGTCAAGTTTTTGAAGCAGATCATACACAGGTTTGGGTATCCTCATAGTATCATCACAGATAATGGTACTAACATGTCCCTTGGTGAGATGGCAAAGTTTTGTGGAAATCAGGGTATACGTTTAGACGTTGCTTCAGTTGCTCATCCACAGGCCAATGGACAAGTAGAACGAGCAAATCAGGAGTTGCTTCGAGGTTTGAAACCACGTCTCCGGGTTCCGTGTCTCAGAGCTGCTGGAGCGTGGGTTGAGGAGTTGCCATCAGTAGTTTGGGGAATCAACACAACACCAAACAGATCCACAAAGATGACCCCTTTCTTTATGGTGTATGGGGCAGAGGCAGTTTTGCCAAGTGATATAATTCATGACTCGCCTCGCGTGGCGGCTTATGTTGAAACAGAAAATGAGCAGACCCGGCAGGATTCTGTGGACCTGCTTGAGGAGCATAGAGAACAAGCACTGGAGAGATCAGCAGTATATCAGCAAGATTTGAGGCGGTATCATAGTCGCCGGGTTAAAACTCGCACTTTCCAGGAGGGAGATTTAGTGCTACGATGGGTGCAATCCAGAGAAGGGATGCACAAGTTATCTCCCCCTTGGGAAGGGCCCTTCATCATAAGCAAGAAATTGAACAATGGTTCATATTATTTGGTGGATGCAAGAGAAAAGTCCGAGTCTGTTAATGACACATCGCACTCTACCTTTTCATTGGAAGAGCGTGAGAGGCCATGGAATATTGCGCAGCTGCGCCCATATTATACTTAGCATGAGAAAGAGATATGAGATGTAAAACACGATGTAACAGGCAGCAGGTTTCAGACGCGCTCTTTTCCTTACCAGGGTACCTAAGGGGACTGGAAGGTTTTTAATGAGGCGGCTTGCTGACCTAACCTTTTCTATCAATAAAGTGAAGGTTGAACAGAAATTTGTGTCCTTTTGTTCTTTTTTGATGTTTGATAGTAGTGTTGCATAGTCTATGGTTAAGTTTGGCCTTGGGGGCTCGCCCCAAGACCCGGCTTTTCACGGTCATCCGGGTCTCGATGTTTCGTGACCCGGCTGTGCAGTTTTCGTTACAGTATCCATAACTTTGGATTCAGAGGTATGAAGGTGAAGTTTATGTTTTATTTGTTTATGTTTTTGTCATAAGAATAAGTGCATAGTTATCTTTGAGGACGCCCAGAGAGCGTGTCCCACCAGTATGAGGATCAATGGGGTAATGTTGCATAGTTAAGCCATTACTTTATAAACATTGATCCAGGTCTTGGGGGCTCCTACTACAATAGTTTGCAGCTGCAATCCCAAGACCCGGCTTTATGCCACTAGTTTATTCTTGGTTATCTTGCTGTTGAGCTGATGTGACTCGCAATTTTATGGCCTGATTGCTCACCTGGAAATTCAATCAACCATGAAGCCCATTGGGACTTGGTTCGACCCTGTTTTTCTCAGAGAAGTAGCGACAGGGTATCCATGCGAAAGCCGGCTCACAGTTAAAGAAATCAAAAGGGTCATCAAAACCACAGAAGAGGCATATTTCATAGCAAAAGTTTGAGAGTAGCATAAAAAGTTTCATCAGGTGCATAGGCGCACCATCACAGGCATAGTGCAGACAGTGCAAAAGTTATTACAATAAGCGCCCAAAGGGCCGAATAAGATTGTTTTCTTGCAGAGATAACAGCATCTGCGTAAGTTTTCACGCTTTGGCTTCAGGAGCCGGGTCACGGGGAGGAGAGCCGGTTGGTTGATCTTCGACGGTCTTTGCCGGGTCTTCTTCTTCTTCGGCGGCCGCCGGGTTAGCCTCTGGCTCCTTGGTCTCGTCGGTTTCTTTGGCCTTGGTCTTGCGCCGGGTGATTTTTCGAAGTGGCTGGAAGAAGTTTTCATCATCTTCTTCAGCTATCGCCCGTGACGGAGGAGGAATAACTGGCGTAGAGGAGCTGGGAGCAGTGGAGGTACCAGGAGCATTCTTTGCCGGGTCAATGGAATCCTTATAGCTTTGGAGGAGATCGACGCGTTGTGGCTCGTCATCCATGATCTCTTCATCATTCTCATTATATCCAAGCTGTAAGTGGTGAGCTTCATCTTGCTGGCAATAACAGTGGCAACATGCCGGGTTTGCTTCACAACCCGGGCATAGCACTTCTTATCGAACTCCTTGCCATCAGTGTCAAACTGAGGAAAGCCCTTCTTCAGTGGAGCCGGGTTTAGCTGGGGATGGTAGGCCTTTGCCAAGGCAAGACCTCGCATCACCCCGGCCCTGCAAGCTGATCTCTTGAGCAGATGGATCCATTGCGGCATTGTTGACAGATGCCCAAGGACTTCAGTGTACTTGCTTGGCGGGTTCTCCCAGAGCCTAGCGGCTTTGATGACCTCGCAGCTGCCAAAGTACAGCTGACGGGTCAGCGTGTACATGCATTTGATCTTCTCTGCAGCGGTTTTGCGGAGGTTACCATCACGAGGGCCTGTGTAAGAAAAAGTGGAGTAATGAAATTTCAAAAACCGGGTCTGTTTGATCAGTTTAGGTTGAAATTCAAGGGAGTAGTGCTTACCCACTAAAGATTCAACCATTGAGGTGATCATTCTTTTTAGCCGGGTCAGCTCGTTGTTGGTTTCATCCAGCTGCTTCTGCAGGGTCTCCTGTTGCTCCTGGAAGTTCTCCTCGTTCTCCTGCATGTCCTTCTTCAGATCGGAGTTTTCTTGCGTCAGGCAGTAATCTTTTCTTCCAAGGCCTGGAGTTGAGCTGAGTGGTCAGCCCGGGTCTCAGATTCAGTTTGGCAGCGTCAGTGAGCCGGGTGATCTCAGCCTGGGCCTTGGCATGGTCTTCCTGTTAAGATGCAAAAAGTTATGTTAGTCCCAGGTCGCCGCAGGCGTGCAACCCGGCACTTGGGGGCTACATGCGCAAAAAGTTGAAAATTTGCTAACTGTAAGTCCCAGGTAGCTGTGGACAGCTAACCCGGCACTTGGGGGCTACTCAGTTTGAAGTTCAATTGTTCAACGTAATAAAGAAGTCCCAGGTTGCTGCAGGCACACAACCCGGCACTTGGGGGCTACAGTGTTCAAAGTTTCGATGTGAAAAGTAAGTTTTAAATGATGGAAGTTTTTTAGTCCCAGGTTGCTGTAAACAGACAACCCGGCACTTGGGGGCTACAGGTTTGAAGTTTTTACCTAAGGAATGCTATTGAAAGCACCAAGCTCATCACAAGTGATGAACTTAGAGCTTGGGGGCTACTCAGGGTATAGTTATGCAAGAAAATATATAGGCAAGAAGTAAAAATGGGTACCTGATATCGTTTTTGGATCAGGGCGACCAGTTCTGTCTCCAGGGTCTTGTGTTGAGCTAGGCGAGAAAAATATTCGTCGCAAAGTGCTGGAACAGACATGGTGTCCAGAGCCGGTGAGTTTGAGGAGGAAGCCGGGTTCTTGTTCTTGGCAGGAGTTGCCGGGTCAGCATCTGGGGCTGGCACCTTGGCCAGAGTCTCAGGAGCACTTTGTACTGGAACGTGCCGGGTCCCAGTAACCTGCACTTCATCTTCTTTGTCCCAGAGCCTAACCCGGGCGAGTGAGCAGCTGGGAGGATTCTGGCACCGGGTCAACAACATTTTTTGGAGAAGCCGCGGGGGTTGCTTGCTCCCTTGGCTCGTCCTTGTCCTCTGGTTCTCTATATGTGCCTCCATAGGAGAAGGCTCTGTGGTTGCTGGAGGAGGGGATGCCGCGGGAGGAGATTCCGGGTCTTCTTCCATAAAAGCCCTGGCACTGGAACAAAATAATGTCTTAGTTAAACAAGAATGGGACAGTGAAGTATAAAGGTATGGAAAAGATATGAGAAGTATTTCTAACCCGGCGTTGATCTGGAAATCCTCGGGTGTGCTAACACCATCCGAGGAAGAATCTGACAAACGAGATGGTTTAGGAACCCGGATCTTGCCAGCTAAAGGGAACTGTTTGCTGGGCGTCTTCTGGATGGATTTGGCCCAGCTTGATAAAGAGCGTTGAGGGATACCTGGGCTCAGGGAAGCTTGGCTTGTAGAAGACCGGGTTCGGCGTCTCTTGTTCGCCTCAGCCTCCTTCTCAGCCTCCTTTTCCTGTGATTGTGCTTAAGTTTAAGATGAGTTCATCATGAAGATTGAGAAAAGAGAATGTGGTACCTTGGCAATGGTGGCCCGGGTCCTCTTCTGAGTTGGAGCTGCAGTAACTTGGGGACCCGGCGCTACGTCAGAAGCCGGGTCAGTGGGGCCTGGAATAAAATTTGCCGGGTTATCAGTAGAGGTGTCCTTGTTGGGGACTTCGTTGTTAATCAACTGGAGGAAGAGCCGGCCTACGGAGTCAAGCTCACCTTCTTCTTCTTCTTCTCGTCTTCACTTTCTGTGTCCTCTCCGTCAGGAGAGGATGTTGGGGTAAAATCCACGCTCCACCATTTGGAGTCCTGAGAAAAAGCAGTCACATAAATAACAGTCTATGGATGAGTTTGCCGGGTTAAAGTAAACAAGATGGATTGAGTGTTAGCTTTACCGTGGGGGGTTTGTTCTTGGCACTAAATGGGGCGAGCCCGTTCAGTGCAATGGCGTCTTTCTTTTCGCCAAGTAGTCTCTTGGCATTCTTCACAAGCTGATCATCAGTGAGCGTCATCTCTGAGTAACGCATATTGTCTGTGGTTTCACCAGTGTACTGGCAAATTAGCCGGGTCCTGATGCTGAGTGGCTGGATGAACCAACCGATCCAGCACTTGACCAGATCTGTGCCCTTGAGACCATGGGCGAGTAAAGCTCTGGCCCGGCGAAGAATGGGCTCGAGCTTGACCCGCTCGGCGTCATCGGCATAACTGTTCATCTTGGCGTCATATGTTAAACCCGAGTTCGGAAAGCCGGGTAACGGGCATCGTCAGATTCTGGAGAGGTGTCTTGCAGTAAAAATATGTGTTTTGCCACCCCTTGGGTGGCTGGCTAGAAGGAGAGCCGGGAAATCGCATTCCCTTCGGCGCTGGATTGCAACTCCCCCATATGGAAGTACTTGATCCTTGCGAGGGGTTGCAGTAGAAGAACTCGAGGAACAGCTCGAGGCTTGGAGCCATTTGCAAATAATCTTCGCAGAACACCACATAGTTACTGATGTTCAGCATGGAGTTGGGCGCGATGTCTTGAGGCCTAAGGCCGTAGTACTTCAAGACCCGGCGAAAAAACAGGGAACCCGGGGGGCGAAGGCCGCGCTGAACGTGGTCGAGGAAAACCACCACTTCACCTTCCTTGGGGCTGGGGCGGATTTCTTCTCCAGCAGCACGCCATTGGATCTCATCCTTTGGAGGGAGCTCGCCGCAGTTCACATATTCCTGCAGCATCAAGGTCGTCACCGTGGATTTGGTCCAGTTGACCTGAGTAGCAGCGGGGGCGGCGGAGCCAGATGCACCGGCGTGGCGCTGTGGGGCTTCTTCGCGAGCTTCTTCGCCGCACGGGGAGCTCCGGCCTTGGTTTTGTCCTTCACCATGGCTGAGAAGCTTCGAGGTTCTCTGAGCGCAACAATGGAGGTGTGAAACCCTAGTTCTAGATGTAGATACGTGGAGAGGGAAATGCGAAGCAAATCTGGACGAGATTCAAGTTGAAATCAAGTGCGGAGCACGGATGTGTGGGATAAACGTACCTGTAGATCTTCTTGCAGGAGATTGAGAAGCTCGATTTGAGATTGGATCCGCAGCTGCTACAGTGTGCGCGCGAGGAAGAAGATGAACTCGGTGGGGAAAAATGACCGTGGTGTCTCCTGGCCTTCTATTTATAGGCGCAGTGAAAACCCTAGGGGTGTTGTGGTAAAAAGTGAAGAGATAAGGATCTTTGACTAAAAGTCAACGACAAACAGAATGAGATAAATGATAAGATCGATTAAATGGATAAGGATGGAGTTATAGTTGGGAGATAGTTTTCGCTAAGTGCTGAAAGTGAAACCCGGGCGTCGGAACCCGGCAAGGATAACCGGGTTACGGCGTGAACCGCCAAAGAAACTGGCCAAGTAAAGGAGAAAAGAGGCATGTTCTAATGTTAGATTTGTTATTGTTGTCTTATGTTTCAGGTGATTAACCCGGCTGGCCAGGATATCAGCTCTGTTCAAAGAAGTAATATTCAAGAATAAGAAGCCGAGCATGCCAACCTGGCAACCAGGTTAATCTGGGGGCTACTGATGGGGGGATGATAACCCGGTAGGCCCATGAAGAGGGAAGCATGACCCGCCAGGCAGGAGGCCCGGCCAGGCCAGCTAACCATCAGCATGGGCCGGGTTATGTTGCTGGGCCAGAGGCTTTGGCGGTAACCCGGTTCAGGAAGGGAAGTTTCTAGAAGACCAGAGGCGGTTCGTGACTTGGAGGATACGAAGGCTAGAAGAGCTAGAATAGGATTCCGAGTCTGGGTAGAGCCCGGGTTCGTATTGTAAAGTGCCAGGAGACCCGGTAGTCTATATAAGCCGGTTCCTGAGCCCTAGTTGAGGAGAACTTTACGATCCAAGCTTAGGCGAGAGAACCACCGAGAGAAACACCACAACCTTGTAACCTAGATCGAGATCCGGCTCTGTTGTCGTAGCCGGGTTATCGAGATCGAGATCAATAACAAGATAGCAGGAAGTAGGTCTTTATCTCCAATGGAGAGGCCGAACCTGGGTAAACCTTTTGTCCCTGCAATGCTAAACAATCTCCCAGACGCTAGTGTCGCCTTGCCCATCAACTCAAGCTACCCCAAAGTAGCATCTGCCGTGTTATCTACCCCACGACAGACTTGCTACAACCAAGGCCAGTTCATGCACTCTCGTAACTGGAGAAGAAAGATCGGTCCCACATACTATATTGTCAACGGAATACTTATAACTCTTTCTTTTTTTTTGGCCAAAATGGAGTGATCCACAATTTTTTTGGCCAAAGTTGGATCACAGGGAAGAGGATTATGCACACGAATCATGGCTTGTGCTCATAGGTTTACACCATCAGATTTGGTTACCCCAAATGCGTACGTACACAAGCAAAATGCACAAATTAATGATAACCGGATCAAATGGCCGAAATCTCAGTTCATCAAGCATATAATTGGTTAGATCACACCAATACATTTCCAGGCAGCATATACATGCTCTTGAATCAATCACACAAATTAACATTGTTTCGTACTCTTTGGCACACAACACTGTCATCACACTATGGGGGTGTTATGTGACCTGTGGTAGACACACCACATACATACGCACATCAAACCCGTCTTATTCCAAACAGACACATCACACAGAGACGATACATAATTGTACCTCTCGATCTCACTGGAAAACAATACAGCATGTGTAAATAAACACACATGCGCGAATCATGCTAGCAAATGCCTGACCATTTATTCATCCGAAAACACACCACCACAATTCTTCATACGCAAACACTGTCACTTGAACGGTCGTCAGCCTTTCTTGGCACCACCCAGACCTACACAACACAGAGAATGCTCGATGATACGACTGATTACGGGAAGCGGACATGATCAAGGAATGCATCAATGGGTATATCAAGTAGTTTTTGCAGATAGGGAGGGGACTAACTTAATTGTTGCCTACGTATATACGTGTATGCATGTGTTGTATCTTCATAACACATGCATGAAATATCATTAAAAAACATGAGAGAGAAAGCCCATGTGTGTGTGTGTGTGTGTGTGTGTGTACCTGGACAGTGAGTTCAGTTTAGCGGAGCACCGAGACTCTGGGCAGGGGCTTCTTGTAGTACGGCGAGTGGCGTGGCTCGAAGAGGGAAGGGTCGTGGCTGTCCTCTAGCCCATCCCACTCTAGCTTCTCCCACTAGTCCTTCTCGCAGTCCACCACAGGACGTCTGTGGTTGTCTCGGCCGATGGCCGGGAGGCGCCTGAGGCCCCAACAGCCCCTGAGCCTGACGGTCTCAAGCTTGGGAGCAAACATCTTGGCTTGGCATATATGTTGCAGCTTATAGAGCTCATGTAGGTAGATGTGCCTCAGCTTTGGGAACTCGAGTATACCTTTTTTATGGTCGGTAGGAAACATGGTCTCCACGGGGAACACATCCTTGAGATCACCACAATTGACAATGTGGAGGGTCTCTAAGTTAGGCAAATACGAGTCTATAACATTCCACGATAATGGAAGCACAAACGTGAGCCTCGGACAAAAGTACAGGTGTATGCTCTGTAGGTTCACAAATGAGTAAATGCTCCAAAAACTGAATTGCCTTCCTTTGCTCCAAATGCAACGGGCCATCGGGAGATCAGCCGCCTGAAATTCCTCTAGTTCATAGAAGTAAAGATCATCATAGTTGATGGTGAAGATTGTGTCCATCTTGGGGCATCTCATCACATGACACCGTTTCAGATGTCGCCAGTTAAGTTTCTTCCCTCCTATGGTGATCATGTGTTGAGGTATGACAGTGGCAATGGAAAAATTGTCGTGCACATGCAGTGACTCTGCCTTGTCCAGCACAAAAATGATAGCCTTCGTTACTTGTACGCTCGTCACTATAGTGTGGCTAATTCCCTCACCAATCTCCACATGGCGACTCGACTGTTGAAACTGCACTGCATTGCTGTAGTTTTGATCAATAGTCATGTTGTCAACACTGACATCAATGTAGGTGTTTTTACAATTGGGGGTTAATGGCTCTGGTCGAGATGGGCCCATTATTTTCCCAATACTACATGGTCCCATCTTCTCCTTTGTATGGCTTTGTCTCTTGGTGGTATGAGGGACACATATATTCAGATAGAACCTATTGTTGTTCCAACAAAATCCATGAATGCGTTGTAGCACTAAGGACTGAAGAAACCTTATATCCATTATAGTAGCATATGCTTGATGTGGTTTTGTATGAACTCGACAAAACAATGAATCGATGTTTAGCACTTTCAATGTTACCAAACCCTCTTCTGGCCATAGAATGGCATGAAGCCGCAGACATCCCAACAGAATAATATTTTGGAGACTTGGCATATGTACCTCTTTGAGGTCAAGTGTTTTGACCAATGTACCGGATAGATCTAGCTCCTCAAGATTTGGAAGAGATCCAAATAATGTGAACTTCACCAATTTTGCACAGCCGGCCAAAGAGATAAGATATATTTTGGCTTCCTTAGTCTGATCCACTCTTGTACATGCATCTAAGCTGAATGATTCAAGTAGCGGAGGTAGTCCTTCAGGGCCAACATGCTCCAACCCAACACAACCATCCAGAACCAGATTCTTCAGTGATGTTGCCCCTGACAGAGTCGGCATAACTTGTATTGTACTATTCCCAGACAAGTCGAGGAACTCCATATTCACCATATCCATGAATTCGTCTGTTTCTCCTGTCTCCCAGGGGCATGTAGGGTCAATTATTCGAAGCTTGCGAAGGTTCTGTAGTTGTCTCCATGGAAAATTGATGTTCCAAAACCTTCCCTTCATTATATGTACCTCCCTAATGTTTGCAGCCATATGCTTTATAATATCCGGTGATAAATCCAATTCCCAGTCTGTGTAGCATATGTCTAGAACCCATAGGCTCTTAAAATAATCCATCTCTGGTCTATCTTTCTTGTCAATTTCTTCCACTCGTTGATCCTTGCAGTTATCTAATCCGAGGAACCTTATGCTGCGGCAACGATGGAAAGGAGGAGAAGCAAAACTGAAAGCGCAACGGCATAACTTGAGCACGCGAAGTTTTTCCGATTGATGAAACATGCCATTAGGTAGAGGCATTAATGGAGGATCATATATGCTTCTGACTACAGCAAGGAAAAATGATGTCCACTCTGGCTGCACAACAGAGTTGTCCCTAGAAAATATCCATCGTTTTTTTTTCGTGGTATGTAGTGAACCACCCACAAACAAAAAGGGCAGATGCGGGGTGGTATCTAGTTTATCACCAAAAGAGGGCACTATATTAAATGAATAATCCTCTATATGTATTTCTTGATGCAGATGAGCTGCAACCTTCGATGCTTCGCCATCCTGGCCTCCCTCTATAATGCCATCACAGACCCAGTAGTTAGAAGCATGGGTGGCCCAATTGTAGTCCATGATGTTGCCTCCCTGGGAGCTCAATGACAACAGATACAAGCAACATTCTTCAAATGCTTTAGCAAATTTACTTGTGTTGTGCCCAATGATTTGTCTAACCTCTTCGTCTAGCAAAGAATTCCACCTGCTAGTACTAGCTTCATTGTAAAGAGAAAGATGTGAATTATCCACCTTTTCACTAATATTTGAATTGAGGAGAAGCCTTCCTCTAAAAGTCCACAATACTTGATTACCAAACCATGCTGTCAGAGGAATGCCAAAATCATCCAAGTCAATTGTATTTTCACTTCCATTATTGAAGATTACTAAGCATCTGTTTCCCGAAAGGAATTTGGAGATCTCTCTCCCAACTTCTCGTATCTCAGCTCTGGATCCTTCATCTACCCCTAGGAAATCGTCTTCTTCATCTTTCCTATCAAGAATATCCATAAGACGAGGAAGTTTGAGTTCTTGCGCGATTGTTCTCTGGAGTGATCTGCGGCTTTTCCACCTCGAGCAATCGATGTGGATGATCTTATTGAATTTCCTCCTCAGAGATAACGGAGGGTTCTTAGCTATTCCTCTAAGCACCGCCGAAGCAGCCAACCCACGCCATCCATCAAAATAGATGGCCCTGTGTGCATTATCGCTTGTATCAACCAAATAGGGGATTATACTTTGCACCGCTTCTTGAATGTCGTTCGGATAAATCCTCTGCAATATTTGATGGCAACGAGTTGAGTACTATGCAAGAGGTCCAACTATATTATATTTCTTTTGTTGTTAGGATCGACACTAATTAAACTGCATGCATGGGCTCGGAGACGAGAGAGATGTAGCGGCGATGAGCTCCTAGCGTATTGTTGTGGTTAAGCTGCTACTACAACCGTGTGAGAAGGCAGGGAAAAGAGTTTCAACTGGAACTGCATCCAAGCCTACTGCAAAATGGCTCGCTACCTACCTTATCTGTGGATGAGACTGATACACTTTTACTGCCAATTGACATGTTCGCATGGAATGCATGACTTGGTGGAGTGGAGTGGGTTCTTCTTGCATTTTTTATTTATTAAATATCCAATCCGATCCATACATGTGAGAGAATTACTAGTCTAGATTCATGCATGTGTAGCTAGAAAATTAATTACCTGTTGAGGCATGATGAATTAATAAATATATCAATGAAGGTCCAGCAAATACAAGAATCTCCAGGAATCTAACCCATCGATCGATGTGCACCTCCAGACGAATTGTTTTGCTAATTCTCACCTAGATTCCATAAGAGATTTGTAGGAATTAGTTATGTTTGTGCATAGATAAACATTGAAACAAACTAAACTGCGAGAGCAGAACAAAAAAATCATATAATAGTACTAGCAGCAGCGGTACCTTACCCGCGAGCAGGTAGGCACACCGATCTTGTGCGCTGATGATGATGAATAACAGAAGAATTTATATGAATGTTTGTCTCTGACGATAGCCGCTTGATTGTGGCGGCGGCCAAATGATGTTTTACATCAGCGGGTGATATGAAGTAGGGCAATAAATTAACGGATGATTGGAGAGCAAATGCTTGTGCTTGGCTGTTGCTTTTGCCAAAGTAAGCATCCGTACGTACATGTGCATACCTGGTTAGTTCTTTGCTTGGGGCTGGAGCAAAGTAAAGAACAAATTAAGGTTTGGCTCGATGATCTGCTTCTTCATCTCTTTCTTTTACTTTTTTCCTTTGAATAAAGCAAGGAGACATGCCAGGGGCTAGATCATGGATCGATAGGATGCGATGGGTTCATCTTTGTCTCTTCCTAATACAAGCCATGCACGGCTGATTGAGTACGTACCACTTTGCTTGAAAAACTCCGGTCCGGCGTCGGGCTGGGACTAGTACTCCGACAGGGCGGAAGAAGGAACAGTGTACTTGGAGAGCAAGAACAACCTGACCTGTTATCGTACGAGAGAGCAAATTTTTGTGAGGAAAATGGGTTGCGAGGACTGATCTACATTGATCCATTGAATTGTACGTTTGGAGGCAGCAGAAGCTTTGGTTTTGTTGAGCTGTTGTGCGTGCAGGCATTTGCGCGAGCACCTGTAGGCACGGCTTTGCGTAAAGAGAAACCAACCTAGTCTGGGGATCCCGACGACGTCCTGCCCGTCCACAAGCAGCTCAGCCGCGCCGCCCCCTGTAGGGCTGTCCCGCCGGTGCTTTTGCACTTGATACCTCCTTTGAATTATCAGTCTTCGTTGTTGTCTAAGAATGAAATATATGTGTGTTAAAAGTTCAAAAAAATTGCTTAATGTATGTAATCTAGAGATGGATAATATGTGTGTTCAAATGTCCTAAGTATTTAGTATGTTCAACGTCCATTGTTTTCCTCTAAACATACACAATACATCAGGACGGACCAACTGTTAGAACATCTCCAATAGGTGATGTATAATGGAGCATGAAAAATAGCTTAATGTAAAATTTACATCACCAAAATGGGATTTTTTAGAGCACGAGAAATGTACCTCCAACAGCTGAAGTAAAATAGGCACCGTCGTTTGTGTCCGTCGCTCCGTCCCGCCCCTCCACCTCTCCAATCCGCCCTACCGCTGCAACCCCGCCACTCCGCCCACCACGCCGGAAGGACACCGGAGCCCCCGCCACGCTGTCGACGACGACCGAAGCAGCCGTCGCTCGGTTTGGTCGGGACCGTGGCCGCGGCTACCAGCAGAGTCTGTGGCAGCCCAAAAAATAGTCAGAAATCAACGCCGACAAGCAGCGAAGGGCAGTGTCAGGGCGGTGGGTCTCCGATCAACGCCGACGAGCAGCGAATGACAGCGAAGGGGCGGCGGTTAGTTTCCCTACATCTAGGGTTGTGGCAGCTATCGGGAAAGCCGGGGATTTGGGTTTTACATCACCAGCCCAAATGATCTATATTTAGACGGTTTTACGACTATTTTATGCTTAGGTGCTCACAAGCCAACGAAGTTGCTCGGGGAGACGGGCGGAACAAGAACTGCACTGCCCGACGCATTTCATCCGATTCCGGACCTGCAAGTCTAGCAGTTGGATACTCCTGCGCGGCGATTTGGGTTTTACATCACCTCCCCAAATGATCTATATTTAGACGGTTTTACGCATATAGGTGATCACAAGCCAACGAAGTTGTTCGTAGAGACGGGCGGAACAAGAACTGCACTGCCCGACGCAATTCATCCGGTTCCGGACCTGCGAGTCTAGCGGTAAATCATTTACGGCCTCCCGCCCTAAGCATAATCGTGGGGAAACGCGGTAGGAAAAAGTTTCCGTTCTGCAAGTGTTGCACCCCACACGACCCAACAATGGTAGAAAAGTTTTTATGCTGATTTTAGACTTGGATGTGTGCATATGTTTATACGCAGCAGGCCGCAGACCCCTTTAGACTATTGGGGCCTAACGAGCCGGGACTATTGGGTGCCGTACGCCGAAGAGTTTTCGGGCCGACGTGTCCGGACCATTAGTCGCGGCCCAGGCCACGGCCGGGACTAACGGCCCGGACGAAAGGCCTGCTTTCTACTAGTGGTTCTTGGGTGGTTACGAAATTGGTTGGACCAATTGGTGCTTCGGGTGTAGTGGATGATGGCCGGGTTCAGATGATCGTTTGGATCGGTCACGTCCGAGCAGCAATCATGTCCATGAGCTTGAATAGCGGATTGGATCGCGGCTTCCAGAAAAGGTTGCGAGTTTCGCTAAATCCGGTATAATGCGATATTTTGCTTACTTCTTTCTACAAGGTTGATGTGAAATGATATTTTGCTTGCAGTCTTCTAACCGCGTGGAACCAATATGTTGTGAGTGTAATTGTATCACGAGCCGCGTGTTGGCATGAGACGCAACTCCCTGTAATTCATTCTAGCTATCTATGTCAAAATACGTAGCGGAAACGATACCTCTCCGAGGCTCGTGGTTCGTGTTAATATAGGTAGGAAGATGCCCCTACCGTAGCTATTACAATGTACGTGTACAGGTCGGTATACTATACCGTACCTGCTACGTATTCATATTACATGTAGTCTAACAGCCCCCCTTAATCTAAACTTTACAAAGATTTAGATTACGTCTAAACTCATGAAGATTTTTAACAGGAAGAGCCTTTGTGAAACCATCGGCAACCTGATCTTTACTCGAGATAAACCTGATATCCAGCCTTTTATCTGCCACACGTTCATGAACAAAGTGAAAATCAATCCCAATATGTTTGGTGCGAGCATGAAAAACTGGGTTTGCAGATAAATATGTTGCACCAATGTTATCACACCATAAGCAAGGTTTTTCTTTCAACTGAACTCCAAGCCCATTAAGAAGTGCTTCAACCCATATTATTGCGGCTGTGGCATTTGCTAAAGCTTTATATTCTGCTTCTGTACTTGATCGTGAAACTGTGGCCTGTTTCCTGGCACTCCAAGAAACCAGGTTTGGTCCAATGAAGATTGCAAATCCTCCAGTGGAACGTCTGTCATCAGGACAACCAGCCCAATCTGCATCTGAAAAGGCACTCAAGAGAGTGGATGAAGAAGGCTGAAGTGTGATACCAAGTTTTACAGTGTCTTTTACATATCTCAAAATTCTTTTAACTGCTGTCCAATGTGATGTAGTTGGTGCATGCAGAAACTGACAGATCTTGTTGACCGAAAAAGACAAATCCAGCCTAGTAAGTGTAAGATATTGTAATGCACCAACAACGCTACGATACCTTGTACTATCTTCTGAACTGAGAGGCTCTCCTTCAACCAGAGATAATGGATCAGAAGGAGACAAGGGTGTAGGCACGCCCTTGCATTTACTCATGTCAGCTTTTTCAAGTAACTCTGTGGCATACTTTTCTTGTGTCAAAATCAGACCATCTTTTATTTTCTTCACCTCAATACCAAGGAAGAAATGCAAATCACCAAGATCTTTAATAGCAAAACTGTCATTGAGATCTTTAAGCAGGGCAGAAATAGCATGATCTGAAGAGCTTGTCACAATAATATCATCAACATAAATCAACATGTATATGGTGATGCCTGAATTTTGATAAAGAAATAAGGATGTGTCTGCCTTTTGACAACACTTTCTTTTCTGCGTATTTTGTAATCTAAAAGATATAGTGTGGTGTTGTGATTATGTTTCCTTGTCTAATTAAGAAAATGTGTGACTCTTGCTACATACATAGCATGGATGTGTTGGGTGTATGTGCCCGTTTTCGGATGTAGTATGAGCATAGTCAATCGCAGTTTACACCACAGTTTTTTTTCATAGCAACAGATTTTGATGAAACCATTTTCTCGCTCAATAACTATGTATAGCTCATGTCACCCAACCTGACTCCATCGACGGCTGTCTTGAAGCTAGAAATAGGAAAATAAACAACAAGGGCGAATTTTATATCCTTTCTTCATTTTTCTCCTTTCCTATTCTTTCTTCAGCCATGTTTGTTTCAGTTACGGTTCTCATTCTCCTTTTGTCTTCTTCGCTCTTTCTCTTTCTCAGTATTCATTCTAGATGTACTGTTCACTTGTCATTCTCTTTCCTTAGTTCAGTTTATGTCTGTCTTTTTCTCAGTCTTCAGTCTTGCACTTTCCTCTTTCTATTACTCAGTCCTCAGTCTGTTGGATATGATTTTATCTTTCTCTTTCTCAGTTTTTAGTCATGCACTTTCCTCTTTCTATTTCTCAGTCATCGGTCTAATTGATATGATTTTTTCTTTTATCATTCTTTCTTCAGTTTCTGAATTTGTTTCAGTGTTGCATCCGTCCTCTTGTCATTCTTTGATTTTGTTTGTTCTGAGTCTTGCATTCTTCGTCTTGTTTTTCTGAATTTGTTTCCGTCTTGCATTCTCTCTTGTCTTTCTCTGATTTTGTTTCTTTGTTGTTTTGTCTCTTTCATTGTCTTGTGATTATCTCTTTCTCTTTCTATTTCTCAGTCTTCACTCTTCAGTCCCCTGTATATGATTTTATCTTTCTCTTTCGTCTTCATTTTGAATTGTTTTGTCTATTTCGTTGCCTATGTCTTCTGTCTCGCTAGTTCATTATCTGAATCTTTAACAGTGAATTTATCATAGTTGTGTATGATTTGTTTCTCTTTCTAGCATCTTTATAGCATTGTCCTGAACCATAACCTATATGAAAAGCTTCACGATATACTGCTGATGTGAAAAGGTGACATGGAGCGGTCTTTTGTGCACCGTCTGACTATAACTAATATAGAACTCCATTCGTTGGTAACTAGTTGTCTTTCACCTTTTTTTTGATATTCCCCTTTTTACGAAGTTTATCACTTCTTTGTCAATTATTTTGTTTTTCTAATCATTTTCTTGTTTGCTCGTTTAGCACTAATCTCTAATATGCGGGTCATGCAGAAAATACCGAAGGGAGTAGCCTCACAAATGGAAACACGGACTGGCACCAATCACAATGGGAGAGCGGCGTTACATTAAACTGAGGACAACATTGCACCTGATGGATGAATCTACTTCAAGGAAGGTCGGGCGAAGTTTGTTCGGTGGGCTGATCTTCAGATCACACATGATGTGCTAATCACATTCCACTCAAAGGCAAATGAGCGTCAGGTGTCCATCGTCTTCGGCGTCCTGCATGATGATTTATGGCTCATCTTTTATAGTTGTGCCATGCAAACTGGTTTTAGGCATGTCTATGCATTCGCATATGTCTGCGATAAACTGTCTAGAAAACGCTTGTTTCTATGTCTATCTTTGTCCTGGTTTATAAGCTTTTGAATCTTTGTGACGATGTAGCACTGACTTTTTGATCAGTGATACCCTATCCCCAAAATTATGTGCAAGTATCAGGATTTTTCTTCCTCTCTGTTTTTGTGTGGACGAAAATTGGATGCGGTGAACATCAGCTGGGAAGATGTAATTACTTTTTCAGTCTATGATTTTTCAGTTCCTACACTGTCTATGCTTATAACCTTTATTTTTCTTTGCCATCTACCAGATGGATGCATGGTTCCAACGAATTGATTTTTGTAGCATGTGGATCTACTACGGAATGGAGCACCACTGCTCTCATGGATCTCGATGCACGCATGCCATTCAGTTTTTTCTTTTTGACATTAATACCATATATATTATAGCAGCAAGTAGTACATGGTCGAGATACATGAGCTGACTACAGCGATTATAAAATAAAGACTAAAAGAGACGAGCAAATCTTCGGGATCTTTAAGTCCTTTCTTCTTCCATGACACAATCTTATACTTTTCTGAAGGCAGCCGTAGAACAATGAAAAAGATACCAAACTACAGACCGGTGAATACCAACGAAGATTTTCCCATAATTTTAATTTTGCGCCGCAATGCCAAGGCTTTGTGCACGCACATAGCCATTAAATTGATCAACCAACATCGACAAGAGTACCAACACTGATATTCCAAGGAAAAATAACCGAACAACTTGGTCGACGTCGTTGGGAGTCGAGAGAACGAATCACCATTGTCGAGGACGCAGTAGCCGGGACAGATATTGCGAGGACAATCCTCCTCGCGACAACCATGAGAAAAAATCCAAAATCGATCTGGCAAAGCAAGATCTGAAGAACCATATCTAGACAAATATAATCTTTCAACACCACCATTGACGCCAGGACTGAGATCTCGTCGCCGAACGAAGGGCTGAAGATTACTTATTATAGACGAAACCATCTCCGTTTGAAGAAGAAGAGACTATCAAAACCCTAATCCAATCTATTGGGAAACACTAATTTGATTAAAAACTCCACTCATAGATCGGGTTCCCCACCCCTCCCGACGCCGACGAGGCCGACCAGAGGAGGGGGAACCGACCTATGGTGGAGACGGAGGTGGTGACGGCGGCCGGCGGCTAGGTCTTCTGAGACAGCTTTCGTACGAACGGGTATTCTGATACGCAGGCCAGTACAGTTGACAGCTTTCTCTCAAATGATTTTTTGGGCTGGACTTCGGTAAGCAAACCCACGGGCTGCTCTTTTATTTCCGATCGGGTCTGGCTTAAAGAGAGACAGACCCGTTAAACTGCTTCTCCCAGCTTGTTGTTTGCTTGCGCGGTGGATTTGTCTAGTTAAGTCACTGTAGTATCTGATTGGCTGAAAAAAGTGTCTGTGCGCGAAATGAAAAATAGTCAGCTGTTAATTAGACAGTCCCTCCTTACTAAATGTAAGATGTTTTAGATGTTACACATGTTGTCTAGATACATACATAAATGAGTAAACATCCACATGAAATGTGTCTAAATACATTTGTGTACATGTGTATGGGGACAAAGTCTAAAACATCTTATATTTGGGAACAGAGGGACGTAGTAGGCCAGTAGCCCAACCGAACGGGGAGAAGATCCTGCTTCCCGGACGCCTGGTTTTTCCGATATAATCTTCTCCCTCCGTTCACAAAATGATGTCTCAACCAACTCCAAATTTAGATGTATCTAGACATAATTTAGTGTATAGATACATCCAAATTTAGAGTTGGTTGAGACATTCTTTTGTGAACGGAGGGAGTAGATACGAGTTTAAATAGGTGAACATACTAAAAGCTAAAACATCATACGACCTGCGAAATGAAGCTTTAGGATTGGATTATTTAAATTTTGAGCACTTAACAGTACGTTCACCTTTACTACTCCCTCCTGCCAAAAAATATCTTGCATATAATTTTTAGTTGAAGTCAAATTTTGTAAATTTTAACCAAATATACAAAAAATCTACGGACATTTACGGTACCATGTGCATATAATATGAAAATATATTATAATACTCCCTCCGATTCGAAAATACTGTCGCGAGTATTACTCTTGTACGTGAGCAGCGTTTTTCTGGCGACACTTAATCCAGATCTGAGGTAGTATCAATTCTGTATTATAGATGTTTACACTTTTACCAGAAAATGCTTGCTCGAACTTTATAACCGCTAGAGCTAAACCGTAAATGGTGAAACAAATATTGTCATATGTTTGCTGACATTGAAATGTGGAGTTTTATGTTGATCTGGTAATGAATGATAAGCGTTTGGATTTGATTATGTATTTTTTGCTTAGTAAGAGAGTAGACAGTTGGCAATTGATTTAATCTATACGTTGTAGAGAATTTGCCATCAAGATTTGAACCCTCGAGAATTTATGGAATGTAACCAAATCATTGCACATGTAACAATACAAGTAACTACTCCCTCTTTTTCTAAATATAAGATGTTTTAACTATTTCAAATGTAGTCTAGATACGAACTAAAATGGGTGAACATACACAAGCTAAAAGTGTGTAGATACATATGAAGCCGAAAAAGCTGAAACATCATACGACATGTGAAATGAAGTTTTAGGCTTGGAATATTTAAATTTTGAACACTAACAATAGGTGCACCTTTACTACTCCCTCCTGTTCAAAATATCTTGCATATAATCTGTAGTCGTAGTCAAATTTTGTTCGTAAAATTTGACCAAGTATATACAAAAGTGTACGACATTTACGGTACCATATGTGTATAATATGAAAATATATTTCATAGTGATTATAATATCAATTCTTTACTGTAAAAGAGAACAATAAGACCGAGGAGACGCCACCCGGCTTTACATTAAGGTAGACGTGTGACTCGAACCCGCGACCTGGCGCTTGGCCTGCCGACCATCTGGCCGCTGAATACTTTTATCAGATAATGCTTGCTTAAACTTTATAAATGTTTGAGTGCTGGGGGACACGTGGAAACCGCTGGACCGGTTTGTTTTCTGTGTTCCTTGAAACAAATTTCACAAAGCATGGTGTTGGGGTGGGTTTTCCAAAGAATAACGACAAGACAAGAGTCCCTAGAAGAAAGGAAACAGGGAAAACGGACGAAATAAGAGATGGACGGATGGCTAGCAAACCGCAACCTGAAGAAAGAAGACGACAAGCCGACAAAGCCATGGCTGGGTAGCGAGCAGTGGGCGCTACTCCTACTTCGAGCGGGACGAGGTTCTATGGCCAGCCACCGCCGCCCAACGAGCGGCTCACGGTCTTCGCCTTCGATATGCATGCATGGCGCCGTCGTGGCTCGGACCGACGTGTCGATCACACATGACACAGACAGCTGACGTGAGAAAAGAAAATAAATCTAATAATCAGCTCTCCCGCTCTTCAAATACGCGCGGAGGCGCCCACGCCACAGTGCAGCCAGCCTCGATCGTCGTCGTCCATCGTCGACGTGCACGTGACAGAGGCCACTCCAGCTCTTGCTGCGAGGATGTGTGGCGACGGCGGGAGGCCGCGATGCGAGCTGTGCGGCGCGGAGGCGGACGTGCACTGCGCGGTGGACAAGGCGTTCCTCTGCATCGGGTGCGACGGCGAGGTGCACGGCGCCAACTGCCTCGCCGCGCGCCACCGCCGCACGCGCGTGCTCTCCGCGACGGCGTGGATGGGGAGGCCGAGGGGGACGTGCCGGCGCCGCGAGGCGGTTCGGTGGGCCAAGCGGATGGGCCTGCGCGCCACAGCGGCTCGCCGCACGCTCCGGGTCGAGGTCTCCGTCACGGCGCCAAGCATGCCGCTGCGCGTCGGGATGGCGGCCGCGCTGTGCCAGCACGAGGCCTGCGCGCTCGCGGGCAGGAGGAGGACGGTCGCCGTCGTTATTATTGTTTTGTTCATCTGGTTTGTGGCTTGGTTAGTGTCCTGCCATGCCACGGTACGTTTCGTTAGGAGGACTCAGTGATGATCATGGCGATCGCCAAGCACAAGACAGCCCGCCTGCAGGGATGCCAATCCGGCGCATGCGCGTCTCAGAGGAAGAAGGCGATACAATACTTAGGCTGAATTAATCCATCTTAATGGACTGGGGAGTGATTCGTGTATGCATACCTTCCAATTTGCTAAGTATAATAAGTAGTACTAGTAATATATAATTTCGCATGTGTTTATGAACTTTTTTATATCGCTTCTTTGAGCCTTCAGTCTTCCAAGATGTACATCATGGTTATTATGAGCTGAATATCAGTATGTGAACGATCCGAATTCTTAACTCATATGCTATTTACGGGACTGGTTCTAGGACCTGCTTCCCTCGCCGCCATTCGCACATGATCCTTTCGAGCCTCAAACTTTGATAAACTCTTTCGGCGCAGCAGGGGATGGCAAGAACATATGGATATCCACAAGGGAGGGCACATTCACCTTTGACATAGCCGCCGCGGCATGGCGCAAGGAAGGTGATTGGACGATGCCTTTCGAGGGACAACTGCAGTACATCCCTGATTACAACCTTTGCTGCTCGGCTGACCTTGTAGCCGGTGCCTCGGAGCCCCCGGTGCACATGGATGTATGGGAGGATGTCGATGGCTACGATGGAGCAAAAGGGTGGCACTTGCTCGTTCCTACCTCACCTATCTAGGATCCGGTAGATTTTGTGTTACCAGGTTCTATGACACTAGGCGGGGTGAGTGCTTCGTGCCATTGTGTGACGTTGCTGTCATGACGGGTGTGGAAGTGAAGCGTTCCTCTAGCGGGAGAGAACTGCAGGTCGCCAAGGGGGCTTCCAGGTGCTACAAGTTCGCCTCGGACACGCTGTCGGGCTGGGTATTGTGAGCCATCAGCTCTCCCATAGTTGGGACTCCCCCCTATAAACAAAGGCGCACATCATACCATATATCAAAGCTCACCCGCTTTGCCCTCACGTCCAACCCTCCACGTCACCCACAATTTTTGCGCCGTCCCATCGTCAAAATGGACGGCTAGGATTAAGCCACGTCTCCTGACGGTACTGTTCACCATATATCAAAGCTCACCCGCTTTGCCCTCACGTCCAACCCTCCACGTCACCCACATTTTTTGCGCCGTCCGATCGTCAAAATGGACGGCTAGGATTAAGCCACGTCTCCTGACGGTACTGTTCATGAACAGTACCGCTCGCGCTCCGCGCCGTCGATCCTCCATCCTACGGCCACAACAACGCCTTCGTGACCATTTTATAAAAACAACCCCTCAGAAATCCAAACATCAACCCGCAGTCCACAGAATCCCGTGAGGAGGGACGTAAATGCAATTTTGTTAAAACCCAAGGGCGTTTCTGCAAAAGCATCACCACTTCCCCCTTTTCCTCTCTCTCCTCCCGCGCGCGGCCGCACTCGCCGGCGCCGCCGACGCCTGCCGCCGCCGCTCCGCACCACCCCGCCCAAATCCACGCCCACGGAGGCCTCCGCCGCCGCGCCCTCTCCCTCCTCGCCCACTATTGCTTGCCAGGAGGCCGCCGCCTCGCTGGAATCGTCGCCGCCGTGACCGCGGGCCGCCGCCGCGTCCGCACGTCGCCGGCGCTGTTCCGGCGACCTAAAGGCGGCGGCGCCGCCCCCTCCGAGCGTCCCGCGACGAGGCGCGTCCGTCGCGCCTAGCGGCGCGTGCTGGGACGCCGTGGCGCGCCGCCGCGGCAGCTCCGCACGACCGTGACGTCACGGCGACGTCGACGCGGGCCTGGGCTCCTGATGGGCCGCTAATTGGGCCGGCCTGGCTGCTTCGCAGCTGGGTCGTCCCTTTTATTTTTTTTTCTGTTTTTTTTTCCTTTTCCCTGTTTTTCTTTTTCCAGAGACAATTTTTGCAACTTTTGAAATATAACTTTCATAATTTTCAAATCTGCACTGCTTTAAAGTGTGTACATTTAAAAAATTACATTAAAAAATGTTAATATTTCAAACAATTTTTTAAAAAAAAAGTTATTTCCCCAAGCCATCACTTCCCTCCAAAATATTTCATTAATTTCTAAGTTTCAAAAAAAAAATATTTCAAAAAAACACACGGATCCAATACTTTAAGATTACTAATTCAACAATTCCACCCATACATACAAATGCACAATAAAAAAAAATATCGACAATTTAGAAGTTCCAGCTATTTTCTGAAATTATTTGTAACTTCACATGTGCGACACATTTGTCGGGTTTTTGAACAACTTTTCAATGTGGACATTTGAAAACTTAAATTTTGTACACCGTAGTACTCACAAAAATAACAGCAACAAGACATGAACACAAAAAAATAGAAAAAAAAGTCAACTAATTATGGCATATCGTCGCAAATCGAATTTGAAAATTTAAAATTTCCCGAATGCCAACCAAATTTCCCTGAACAATATACAGAAAAATAATAAATGTCCTAAAATCAACACCTTCAAAAAAAATAATAAATGTCCTAAAAATTGTTTCAAATTTCTTATAAAAAAAAATGCAACCCATTTGTGGCCAAAAAAGTAAATAATCCAAAATACTCAATATATGGATAAAATCAGCGTTAACCTCCAACGGATTTCGAGATTTCCAATTTAGATAAAATATGCAACCTCTTTATGCCATAAAATAAAAATGAACATTATCAAGATAGTGCAAAATTAGAGAAAATAAACGAAACATTCCAAGAGACTTCTACATTTCCCCATCTGTCCAAATTGAGATAACAAATTTAGTGAAATTTTCAACAAAATAAACGACAAATCCCACCAAATTACGGCATTAAAAAATACACCGTTCTTGGCGTGCGAACAACCTTCAACATTTACCAACTTATACAAAATTTAAAAAACTTACAAATATCACCTTCCTTTGAATTTCAATACATCTCAATTCAAACAACTTTTGAATGTAGGCATATTCAGATTTAAAATTTTCACACAGCGGTATTTACAAATATGACAAAAAAAATGACAGCGGATTCCACTTGGCAGTTTTTTTAAAGAAAAAAAAAGATATAAAAATTTCAATAAATAACCACCGGGAAAATCCACGAGCTTTCTTCACATTTCGACAATTTTCAAATCTACACACTTCAAAGACGTGGCCATTTTTCCAAACATCAATTCCATTGCCATAACATAGCGAACAAATTTTAATATTCCAAAAATTCATCTGCATTTCAAATCTAACCGTTCTACTAACATAAAAAAAATAGAGTCTAAAAACATGTCAACTCAACAAAATCTAAATTCAAAATTTCAGTTGCCTTACAATTCTAACCATTTTACTAAAGTTTACAAATAATTAAAGTCTAAAAAAATTTTTTAATTCGACAAATTTTCGCAACCTAAACAATTTTCAAACACAAACTCTCTTTCCATCCAAATGATTCCTAAATATACGCAAATTTTAAACGTCGACGATTACAAATTTGAATTTTACCACACGGGTGCGGCGGTACGATTTCAAATTTGAATTTTACCACACGGGTGCGGCAGTGCCGCCGCACCAAATTTACCTAGTATAGATGATGGTGAACTCTCTTGATGATGTACTCTGCATTAGCCCACCAGCTCTCCCATAGTTGGGACTCCATTGAGTCATATGGAATAAGCAAATCACGCAATAAACGTAAGTGATGGTAGCATAAATATGAATTATGTCTACTACAGTACTACTACATGTAAGAATTCGGAATTGGTGCTCTTAAGTTACTGCTCGACTAGATAGTAGATACAGTAGAGCTATTTTCTCCTAGATGGTGAGATCTTGTGAAATTTGGTTTGTTCAAGTACTGTTTGTTAATGGGAGATCCAATTCTTCCCTGCCTTGTATTTTTTTTCGAATTAAGGAGCATAGCTCCCGATTTCATTTCATGCCTTGTATTGTAGCTTGCGTCTTAACAGTTTGTAGTATCCAATTTCTTATACTTTTGTAATCAAATAATGTTTGCAGTGCCCGTTTTGTTAAGATCGCTTCACATGACTGTCAAATCCATCAAGTTTAATATAATTGATATTCCGCAAATGAAGACGTCAAATAAATGACAATTACGTCAACGTAAGTATTTTCAAAAAATAACAATTACATTATTAAAACAAATAATTTCTTGGGTGGAAAGTTGGCCATAAGTTCATCAACAATATTTGGTACGGTCATAATTAAAACTTGCCATGGTCATGTTCGAAATAATAATGTTAAGCCACCTAAAGAGAATGAAGTAAGAAGAATTCACCTGGTGCTTGGCCTAGCCTAACTTCACGCATGTTGTTGCGGCTAACATCAGCTCTCACTCGACGTCGCTCTCGGAATGGTGGAAAAAGATCTCTAGATTCAGAAAGAACGAAAACCCAAACTTCAGCGGCCATTTATCGTGGCTTGGTATCTCTGGAGTTTTAAACCTGACCATGTTTCCGTTTCTAGAGAATGATCATAGCCCAAATGATCGTTAAATGGCATTTCAAATATATACTAGTCAAGTTATCATAACGAAAAATTTAGCCTAGCACTAAATCTTTATTATACTCAAAGTTGAGATTTTTTAGTTGAATATATGAGTGAACAATTAAGATGATATATGTCTTGAAAGGTCACCCAACGAAGACGCGGACGTGGCGAACACTAGCAGCCAGATCTGAGATGGGAGCTCATCTAGGGGACGGGTCGAGGACACAATTAAGTCTCAAACTTGCTAACGTGCAAATGTGAATTTCCGGAAGGTTAAGGTCTTTTTTGTAAAAAAATATCGTCCACGTCAGCATTTTAACGGTGGGAGTGACGGAATGACTAACGTGCAACATTTACACAAGTTAGTGACCAAAAGTTTGCATTTTCCCAGTAGGTGACTAAAACGCTCCAACTGCGCAACTTGGTAGACTCCACGTGTGTTTTACTCTTTATCTATCATTTCAACAAAGTGCCAATGTTTCCCAAAAACGTGATTTTCCTGTGCATTGTTATCTTTACATGGAAAAAATCAACTATTACAAGTAATGTAGCGGAATATATGCCTACGGATACATCTTAGGCCCCGATTGGATCGGCGTATATTAGCTGAATTCTCGGCGGTAAAACTTACGGACGTCATGAGGTCCTGCGAAAATTACAGCGCGTCGGCGGAAAACATTACGGTTCCGTAAAATGAACCGGCGATCCAAGCGGGCCAAATCAGCGGGATATTTTGTGCAAAAAGAAAATAAATGAAATTTCTTACTGAGAAATTAACAACGGCCATAAAAACGTTCTTAACACACCAACGGACAGGGTGCTATCTGCAAAATGTGCAATAAAGTCACGCACGCAATCCGCACGACATAAATGCAGGGATCGCACCGCAAAATTTCTATCCTCTGCTTCCCCAGCTTGCTTCGCGCCGCCGCCGCCGCCGCCGCCGTATCTAGGGTTAGAGCGCTCGCCCCTGCCGGGATGGCGGACAACGCGTCGGCCGCGCTGATCTCCAACCTCACCGTCGCGGAGGACGCGAAGGGGCCGGGGCCCTCCGCCTCCGCCCCCGCGACCGCGACGGCGGCGCCGCCGCTGCACCTCTTCAACTCGATGACGAAGAAGAAGGAGCTCTTCGTGCCGCGCGTCGAGGGAAAGGTCGGCATGTACGTCTGCGGCGTCACTCCTTATGATTTCAGCCACGTCGGCCACGCCCGCGCCTATGTCGCCTTCGACGTGCTCTTCAGGTACCGCCACTCTGCCCCGATCCGATGTACGGTCGCCGCGTAGACTCGCAATTGGGGAGAATTCTGCTAGAACATGCTGGATTTGGTGCTCTGTAGTGCGTGGGGAATGATTAGGGGGTTAAGCTTAGCGCCTGAGCGCCTATATTGTTTGATCTATGCTCGCAAAGTGGTCTAGTGTTGCAGAATTGTGTTTTCTTCGGTGCTCTGATCTACTATACTCTAGTACTACTTCACATGGATACCAACGATGTTTTATCTGCATTACGTCCAAGTGGTTTCTGGAATCTGTATATGTGCTCGATAGGTTAAACTCTTGTACCATTTGCCACTGGCATAAGCTACTTCCCTATTTTCAGACCACGGTACTGCTTTACTTGTAACACCTTGAGTTTAGCCGACACAATGAACTAAAGTTTGTGGAATGAATATTTCGATACATTTGGTAAAAGATTATTATATGGTATGTGAGAGTAATGACAATGACATTAAGCGGTTTCTGCTGCTATTGTGCCTTGCATTATGGTGAAATACTTCATTTCCTAATTGGTCCTTGAACCAATGTAGGTATCTAAAGTTCTTGGGGTACGAAGTGAAATACGTGCGCAACTTCACCGACATTGATGATAAGGTAACAACATTCTAGATGTACAGTTACTAGTTGAGTAATGGAAGGATAACTCTTTTATATATGTTGAATGGCTCACATAAAAAGTACTCCCTCCGTCCCAAAATAATTGTCTTAGATTTGTCAAAAAGTAGATGTATCTAGACATGAAACAAGTATAGATACATTCACTTTTGTACAACTTTGAGACACTTATTTTGGGACGGAGGGAGTAATATTTGTGTGGCTTCTACTTACTATATGTTTCCCTTTTTGCCAAAGGATTGTGTTCTTTTCTCCTAAACGTATACTTGCATTGTGATAGCCACATGACTGGCAAAAAAGTTTGTTAACCCAGTCTGTTGGATCAATTAAAGCTCAAATTATACTGAAATTTATACCCGATGTAAAATGAGATGATTTAAAGCATACACAGTTACGTTCTGACTGATGTTAGTTAGTTACATTCGAAATTGGTTCTGACCTACAAGATAATTTGAAGTAAATTTGCCTTTTGAACGAAGCTAGATAAGATATGCACCATTTTTGCCAGATATCATAGTTGGGCAGGTGTGTTGCTGCCATTTTATGTTTCCACTTTAGATCAACAATTCACTTTGTTCATCTTCCCGGCACGATACCATTTTATGGCATACATCTGATTTTATTATTTGTTTCTCAAAATCAACTTCTCTGAATATTTTTTCCAGATAAACTCATTTCCTTAGCTTTTACTGTTGTAATGATTCGAGAACTTGCTATGCTTTTGCAGATTATCAAACGGGCGAATCAGAATGGTGAAACCGTAACCAGCTTGAGCAGTCGGTTTATTAAAGAGTTTCTTGCTGACGTGGCTGAGCTGCATTGCCTGCCTCCTACTGAAGAGCCTCGTGTAACAGATCATATCGAACACATTAAAGAGTTAATCACTGAGGTATTTTCGATTTGCCAGATAATGTTCAAAATCAGCTTCAATGCTACTAACTCAGCTTGTTACTGTTCAATGTTTCTGTTCTTATTGTCCATGACATTTTTCCAGCTTCTTGTTGCTCTTTTAAAAAATTAACACTTCTGCATTAGTTTGTCACCATTTAGATTAAAAGTATAACTAAATGCAGTCACAATTTCACCTGCCAGCAGTGTCAACCATGTGTAACATGCTGTATATGATAATTGTATTTTATCTCACACTGTTCACTTGGTAAAACTCTTCCCACTTTGTTTATGCTTGTGAACAGATAATCAAGAATGACAAAGGCTATGTTGTAGATGGTGATGTTTACTTTTCAATAGATAACTTCCCAGAATATCTCAGTTTATCTGGTAGGAAGCTGGATGATAATCTTGCTGGTTCGCGGGTTGCTGTTGATACAAGAAAGCGGAACCGTTTTGACTTTGCACTATGGAAGGTAAGTTTGATGCATAGCCGTATAACAGTTTACTCTTCTGCATTGCCACTTTCTTCTTATCCTTACTACTGTCTCCAGGCTGCTAAGGAGGGTGAGCCTTCCTGGGAGAGCCCTTGGGGTCATGGAAGACCAGGATGGCACATCGAATGCAGCGCAATGAGTGCTCACTATTTAGGACATGTATTTGATATCCATGGTGGAGGGCAAGATCTGATATTTCCTCATCATGAGAATGAACTTGCACAAAGCCGAGCGGCTTATCCAGAAAGTGAGGTCAAATGCTGGATGCATAATGGCTTCATTAACATCGATGATCAGAAAATGTCGAAATCAGTTAATAACTTCTTTACGATCAGAGACGTAAGGGGATGATACCTGACTTCTTTTAACGCTTAACATTTAAGCTTTAAGGTTTCTCTTGAGATGTGTAACTTTTCTCTTCTTTTCAGGTTATTACTCTGTACCATCCTTTGGCCTTAAGATTTTTCTTGATGCGCACACATTATAAATCTGACGTGAATCACTCTGATAAAGCCCTTGAGATTGCATCTGATCGTGTATACTACATTTATCAGGTGATTTGCTTAAACTTCGATATTTATCATGTTTTGGTTTCAAATAAAAAAATTAGCCATCTAACGTGCTTTTGTCTCAGCAATAGAATTCTGAACCTGACCTTGTGATCTATGGCTATCTTCTTTGGTAATAATATCTGACTTGATATAAATTTCCTGCAGACTTTATATGACTGCGATGAAGCGGTGTCTCTGTATGGTGAAGAGAATATATCTGTCCCGGTGCCAGCTGAGGAGCAAAAACTGGTGGACGACCACAATAAAGCTTTTCTGGAATCTATGTCAGATGATCTTCGAACTACAGACGTTCTGGATGGCTTTGTGGACCTGCTGAAGGCAATAAACAGCAATTTGAATGATCTGAAGGTACGCCGATCCTGTTCTTTTGGGCTATCAAAGTTTGTATGGTTAGAGTCCTGGAGCAAATCCATGTCCATATTATAGTAGTTGATGGAACACATTTTGCACTTTCAGAAGTTGCAGCAAAAACTGGAACAACAAAAGAAGAAGCAACAACAACAGAAGAAGCAGCAGCAGAAGCAACAGAAACCGCAGAAACAGCCAGAAGACCATGTCCAAGCTCTGGCTGCGCTGGGTGCCGAGATTAAAAAGAAGCTATCCATCCTCGGCCTGATGCCGCCATCACCTCTGGCAGAGGTACAACACTATGTAGACAACATGTCTTTTCCCTCTTATCATGACGATGACTGCACACGACATGAAACGAATTTTCGATACGACAGGTGCTGGAGCAGCTGAAGGTGAAAGCGCTGAAGCGGGCGGGGCTGACAGAGGAGTGGCTTCGCGAGCAGATTGAGCAGAGGGTTGCCGCGAGGAACAACAAGCAGTTTGACGTGTCGGACCAGATCCGCAAGGACCTCGCCAGCAAAGGCATCGCCCTGATGGACGAGCCTACTGGCACGGTATGGAGACCATGCGAGCGAGAGTAAAGCGTGTGCATGGTTTAACAGATGACAGTGTACAATGAACCGTCTGCCCGTCTATTTGCGTGGGGCAGGTTTACTTACCCGTGTCGCCATTTTTTGACCGTGGTTATTTCCTGTGTTGGGGTTCCTCCCAAGTTTGCAGACCTGTGTCGGCGGTTGTGTAGGACAGCAAGGGACCTGAATACTGGTATTATACCCTGAGTACTCCGTGTGTCGAATCTCTCTGTCGTATTTCGTCAGTTCATAGTTGCATTCATTCGAATCGATGGAATGATGAGTTGGCCTTATATTATATAATCTCCTTTCAATTCCTTGCTATTTCGTTTTTGTGTGTACATCAAGGATATGATTGGATGATATGCGGGGTATTTTTTAGACAAACCTGCTAAGCTTTAGTGATCAAGAAGAATGTTTACAGGTATAGTATTACATTGGTGGGCTTCGAAATTGAAGCTTCTTCCTTCATGAGCGATATTGCACTCCTGGAACAGCAATGATCGCGCCTTGATCGAACTGTACTGCCCCATCGTTCCTTCCTTGATACCATTCACCACGTTCTTGCAGTCTGATGCCACATGTATTCTCTGGAGTGCTAAATCTTCTGCAAGAGCCATACCCTCTCTAACAGCCAGAGCTTTAGAAGATGCAGGATCGGAGATGCCAGCAAAAACAACCACCTAAATAAATTCGCAGCCACACCTCTGTCTTCAGCTCTAGATACATACAGCTGCATCAACATTCACCTTCGCCATCCCCTGAGGTGGATCGGAGGTTGCCAAGCTGGGCGAACATTTGACCTTACTTCCTGATTGTGTATCCGCACTGCAGGTTTTGCAATCGCCTGTAACTCTGACAGATAAGAGTTTATAAACCCGAAGGTCGACATAGGAGGCACCAAACGGTGAGATGGTGGCCGATTGTGCGGCACTGCACAATAAGCAACAAAAAAAACAATGATCAAAGGAGGCTGAAAGATATCCTCATGAACTTGGAGACGGTGCTATTTATCCAGGTCCAGCTA
>CAMZMU010000033.1:94609314-94794787 GCA_947311845.1 Poa pratensis | reverse complement strand
TTACATGTGGACATTCAGGTCTAAGCAGTATTGAATTCCCTGAAAACCTATCCAACTACCTGTTTTTAGCCTACGATTTTAATTAGCTAAAATATCCAATTTAGTGATTTTTGTGCTTGACATTATTCTATGGTGTGTGGAATGCAAATCCATGCCCTTGTTTTAAATTTTGGAGTTTTGGAAACAATAGATGCATGCTTGTTTTAGTGGCATGAAAATAAGACAGAAAACAGACAGTTTTTGAAACCAGAGAAAAACAGAATGATGCCATCTGTTCATCATGTTTTCCTAGCCTTGTGCATTTTATAAAAATTGTCCAAAATATTTTTCTGGATATTTGCAACATGCTTATCGATGACCAACTTGAATTTCCACTTTTGGACTTCATTTGCTTGGTTAGTTATGCAAGAACTTTTCGCAAGTTTTAACAGAATTCCAGCACTAGCAATTTTCAGTCGAGTGTCAACTGTACTTTTCTGAACTTTGTTTCGGGACAGTTTTTGAGCGATCAATTTGAGACGTTTTTGAGTGAATTGGGGGAGGAGAAGATGTCCATCTTACTCCCCAGTGTCCCAGCTCCCTGGCCATGCCCGTGTCTTGCCCTGGGAGGCGACACGCAGTGAGAGAGGGGAGAGAGTGAAAGAGTGTGCCGAGGGAGAGGGCAGTTACCAGCTCGAGCGTTTTACTCCGCATCCACTCGAGTGCAGCGTCCGTGCGTGTCGACCATCGCGGCCACACCGTCTGCTAACCCTAGCGCCCGCCCGGACCCCCCATACCCCTCTGCTCGACAACGAGCTCGGCCATGCCGTTGCCCGAGGAGCACAGGAGCGTGCCCCGCACATTTAAGCCACGCCCAGCCGTTCCACCTCGCCAGTAGCTCACAACCACACGCCGCCCTCACCTCACCAAGCCGCAGCTCTCCTCTCGTTCTCTGCGAGCGAGGAGGAGCTCGTCCTCGCCGTTGTCCCGAGGAGATCCCCTCGAAGATTGCCGCTCCGTCTCTCCCTCAAACCCTACCATTGTTGGCTTCTCTACATGCCCTTGCAATGTCGAAGGTCCCTGACATCTTCCTCGAACCATTTGCATGCAGCAGCGCCGCCGCCATCCGAGGCGACGACGAGCACGTCCGCGACCGCGCCGGTGCATGTGAGCGCCGCCGCTGTTTCTGCCGCCTCCCCGCCTCGGCCTCGACCTCCAGAGACCCCTGCATCACCTCCCCTACCCCGTACGCCGTCCCTAGGTGAGCCACACGAGCACAGCGCCATTTCTGGACCTCCTACCTTGCTGTGTTCGTGCTGAGGAAGCAGACGAACAGCAGCCGTCGAATCTCAGATCAACGGCCACAGTGCGTTCCTGCCCTATTTAAAATTTTCTGAAAACAGTTAAGTCTGGGAAAAACAGTATTCACTAGCTCACTTTAGAAATCTTTTCCCGACGATCCACTTTACCAAAAGTGGTAAATTTGGGCTCGTTGGAAAGAGTAAAGTTCTCACTTTCACACAATACAAATAGAGTTTACTTTTGATTAGTCTAAGTGAGTTGAACTTCTGACTAATTAGCTATTCAGTGTAGTTCTTCTGTTAGTGTCTGAAGCTGTTAAAACATGCTGTTTTCTATTGAACTTTGTGATCAACCTTTATAAGCTTTTGCAGTAAATCTTGTTGCCTTATTTAGTGTGTTAGAAGTACTTTCTTGTCCCACCAGTAGATTATCAAGGTGAACCTTTTACTGGTGGAGATCATCCAGAGAAGAGGGCTAGTTGAAGTGTTGTTTCTGAAACTTTAACAATTAGCTATTTTCCACTGCAAGTTATACTTGTTTGGATAAGACTAAAAATTATAAACCAAATTGTTTTGAAAAGAAGACAGTGAGTACATTGTAAGTATACCAGCCATGATCCAAATGGATCAATGGATGATTTAGGACAAAAATGACAAAAGGGTATCCTGTTAAACCTAAAAACCTAATAATCTAAATATAGCTCTGGTCTCACCTTGAGACTTCAATTCCTATAGTTTGGTTTATCCAAACTTTAGGAACTAAAATGTTCTGAAAAGGATTTCAAACGGTCTATCCAACCCCACTGGATTGAATCCATTTGGAGTTATAAATTGCTTAGGGTAAAAATGACAAATCAGCTAGTTATAAAACTTCGAACAAAACTTGTAAATTCAATATCTTTTTGAATACTTATTCAAAAATTACAAATAAGGTATCAAAATGTTCAGAAAAATAAAGTATGTCTGTTGGCATAACTCACACATCCAACTAATTGAGTTTAGTTGCTGTTTTATTAAAATAATGAAAATGGCAGAATAGAAAAGAGTTTTAGAAAATCCATAACTTTATAATTAATGATTTAAAAATTGAGAGTGACATATCAAAATGTTCAGCACTTAATATACTTCATATTTCACCTTAATCCCAAACCTGAATAATTAGTTTTAATGTGTCTAAAAATAAATTAGCACAAGGACAGAATAAAAAGGGATTTTATAAATTCAATAACTTTTACTTGGTATATCAGAAAAATGTGGTTGATATATCAAAATGCTCAGAAAAATGTGAACTATCCAGTAACCTCATCCTCATGCATGTTTGAACACAATTACAGTACTGCACTTTGGGAAGTTAAGAAACTCATTAAGACAACTTGAATTACAGGGAATAATTATTGGCTTAACTTTTGTCTGAAGTATTTCCTGTTTAAATAAAGGTGCTTGTTGTTCATCTTTGCCTAAGATAGTTTTGTGATCTATGTTCCTAGCAGGTATTAGTATAATGCCCTTGTAAGAATAGATCTTAGCTTGGTGCTTGAATGATTAGTTGATGCTTGTGGTTTGTTACTTGGTTGTGTAACCCTTGTGGTTTGGTTTGCTTACTGAGTGTTGTTTTCTTTTCATTGTTGCGACGCTAGATATAAACGATACCGGAGTGGTCTTTGGAAAGGAATTATTGAAGAAGAATCAGAGTTTATTTCTTGATCAGTGAGAAGAAGTACAGGAACATTATGCTGGAATCAGGCAAGCTATCCTCTGAGCTTGCATTTATATACATCTATTTTGGTTCACATGTTTTACTTATAAAGAGCAAAAGTTATTTATATGGTGTTTGCCACAAAAGCTATGATTTTGAAAACCCTTTTCCAAATTATAAGTATATTATTTTGACACCCTATATGGAGATATTAGCTGGAATTTCTTTTTCAAACTATAGGATGGGAAAAATATTGTTTACTCAAAACTCCTTTGAAAATACTTGTGTGTGGATATGGAATGCCGAGATGTCGGTGTTGAAGTGGAGGAATGGAGAATGGAGATGTTTATGAAAAATGCACATTGTGTCTTTGTACTATGACGACCAATCTTACCCTGTGCGACCACATTTACCACATATGGGAAAAGGCGTAGTCATGTAGTTTGCTCTTATTAGTATGGGATACCTCATCGACGGAGATGACTCCGTTATGCATGAGGGGATGGTCCGAGGACCTACCCCCTGACCCGGGTCCTCACACAAGTTGGTGGGGAGGATAGAAGGTTCCACCATAAACCGCCGGACAAAACTATGAGTCCTCACACTTAGGGTTTCTGACGGGAAACTGGACTGGGTGTCGATGGAAAGTGTCATATGGGAAGGATCCTGTACTAGCATGAGCAAATGAGAGGCTATGGTCGGTGGCTCAACTTCGCATACACCTGGTATGGCGGGACGTGGCTGACACGATGAGTTACCGGATGGGTGTGGGAAAAGCGTGCTACCTCTGCAGAGGGTTAAAACTATTCGAATAGCCGAGTCCTCGGATATGGACAGTTGGGAGGCTGTCCTCTGACCATGTGCAAGTTTTGGAAAAGTTTTTAAGTCTTAAAAGAAAATAAAATGGAGATGTGTTGTATCTGCAACTCTACCGACGGGCTGGTATGAGGTTGCTGGAGAATGATTTGACCATGACGGGCTATGGTCGAGAAGTGAAGAGTTTTGTGATTTGAAAGTGGAAAATGTTTTAGGCAACTATACCGAAGGGCTGGTATGAGGTTGTTGGGATTGAATGACCATGAAGGGTTATGGTCGAAAAAGGAGGAGTTTTGGAGAATTAAACAAATGGTGATTTTCCGGGAAAATGTTTATTAAAGAGACTTCTTACCTTTTTCAACAAAGATGTATTTTCGGGGAAAAGTTTTAAAGGAGACTTCTTACAAAAACAGATTTATGGAAAAGATCTAAAAGCCTTCCTTTCTTTTTCAGTAAAGATATGGAGATTTCAAAACAAAGTTTTATCAAACAAAAGTCTGTCCTTCCCCTTTTAAACAAGGATATAGAGTTTTCAAAGCAAAGAAAGTTTTATTTAAACAATAAAAAGAGTAGTGCATGCTCATTTCGGGGGTAGTTTGCGAGTACATTCAAATGTACTCATATTGGTTTCGTCCCTGGCTATTGTCTTAGCCAGATTTTGAAGAAGAACAGTTCGAAGAAGAAGACTTCAATAACGTCAATGCGAACTAGGGCGCTTCCCAGTCAGCTGCCTGTAGGGTTGGCAAGTGACTTGGGCTCCACGTTGATTTGGTGATTTCCGCTGCGAGTACCTGATGAAGTTATGGCTTCAATCAAGTAAGTAAATTTATTCGGTATTTATGGGTGTTCTGTGATACCAATTCGAGTTATGTGCAACAACAGACTGATCATGGGATTGTTGCAGGAAACATAACGGGTATCTCGGATACCTAATCCGGGGTCCCCACAATATGATTTTGCAGCTAGAATATCCATGTTATGTTTTTCATCTGTGCATATTGTAAAGCCATGTAAATATTCTCTTCTGTAATAAAAGGCTGTGGGGGGTTTTCCCTACAGTAATCATTAAAAAAAAAACAGCAAAATGGCTGCAATCATCCAGGAGTCAACAAAATTGTCTCTGCCTTCTAGCTATTTATTTCACCTATTGATCCTATCATTATAAGGGTAACAGCAAGACAGAAAATCATCCTTCAGATGCTAGTAAAGTGGGAAGTAAATGGTGCATAAAATAGATCCATATATATATGCTGGTAAAGTGGCAAGTCTGCTCCCTTCAGATTTACTGTTTTTGCTGCAAGGTATGCTTGTTCTGCATAACATTTTTTCAGTTTGCACTACAAGAACAAAGAAAACACTTGAGCAGTGACTCGATTACACTGCAGCTCAAAACAAAAATTCTAATCATTTGGTTTATTTATTGCTCAACATATATGCATATTTATATGTATTGAATTATTTGAAAAAACATAGAATTAATAGAAATACATACCTGAAGTGGCTTTGTAAGTAATTGACGTATTAACTGATCCTGCTTGCATTCCTTTGTATACACGTTTACAATAGTGCTCGCCAAAATTAGATCATGTTGATCAAAAAATATTTAGTACAATCGGAGCGTTAATTTATGTCTTGCGGGATATGTTGAAATTAAATTTACAGAGAATACATGTAGGGAGAGGGAATCAATGGAAATTTACGGCACATCCATATCTCTAGTATTGTTTAAAACAAAACAAAAATGTTTTTACATCAAATCCAAACTCTAGTACTGAATACCAATGTCCAAGAAGAATCCATGGTCTCAACTTTATCGAAACAAATCAGCACATGGATCAGATGGCAAAGAGAAGACCGTGTTGCTCACCTGAGAGCCAATGCACCTTCACCATGCGCTGGACAAATGAATCGGAGGCAGGCCAGAGGATTAGATGGATATGAAAATGAACTTTTCATCGCTAGACCTAGTAGGAGAAGAAACAATAGATCGCTGCAAATATATATATCAATGTTTAGTATATGTGCCAAGGCTTTTCCGTTCCTGATTTGTAGATGAGAAAAGGAAGATTCGCTTACCTAAGAACAGCGAGTATAGCGCAGCCGACCCAGGGCGTTGGTTGTAGCGGAAGGCGAGCGGCGGCGGCGGGGGTAGAATGCCATGGCCGGCACGGCCGGCGGCGCGGAAACTGCGGCGGCGCTGGAGTCAACGGGCGGGAGCTGCTGAGGCATGGTGTAGAAGACGTACTGCGGCTGAATCGCCGCGAACTGCTGCTGCATCTCGAGTGGGAGCTGGAGCTAGACCTGCTGAGGGAGCTACGCCATGGAGGAAGCGGGGATCGGAGAAGGAGGAGGGCTCTGCTGCTGGGACTTGAGCGGCGGGGGCGTGGGCTGGAGGTGGGGCTTGAAGGAGAGGTCCATCTGGTCGCGGATGAGTGCTCCTTGTGGGAGGTCGACGCGAGCTGCGCACCTGCGCCTGCGCCCGCGCCCGCTGCAGCCCGGCGGTAGAGCGAGGCCGCCTCCCGAGCCCCACCGAGACCCGCAGCAGCGACTCCACGCAGCTGGCGATCCCTGGTCCGATACCATGGCGCGCAACCCGAGCGGTCGAGAGGAGTTGGGCAAGCGGCGTCGTGGACCATTTGGTCGCCGGAGCTGCCGGCGGTGACCAAATTGACGGCGGCGGGTGGCGAGTGCGGCGCGGATGATTCCGGCGTGGATCCGCTGTTCCAGCACGCGTCCGTGGGCTAGGATGTAGAATACGCGGCGGCGAAGCGCACTGTGTGCTTCGATTTGACCGAGACGGCGTGTAGCGGCGGGACGACGCGGCGCGTCGGTGCCGGCGATTGCGGCATCGTGGGAGAAAAGAAGGGGAAAGGGGGAGCTTTGGGCGTTTTTTACAAAAAAGTACGTGGGTTTGCTTTAATTGGTTGTAGGTCCTTTTCTTCGCAGAGCGATGGACTGCGGGATCGATTTTCGTTTATTGGGAGGGTTTTTTTTTGCAAAAACATCACGACTGTGTCCTATGGGCTGTCCGACCGCCGATCGACGGCTCGAATCGAGTACTGTAGAACACTGTAGATTTCTACAGTGTCTACTGTAGCTGATACAGTAACTGGAGCGCGGAGAGGCAGCCGTTTTGCTCAACTTTGATATACTTAGTAATGACGAATGCCTTTTCTTCTCGCCGAGAGACGGATTAATCTTATCAATGAATCCGAATTAGAAATGTCTCGGCGGCGTACCGAAAGAGACTGACAGGGTTTTAATGAGACGGCCTGCTGACCTAATATATGTGTGGAAAATTTCAGAAAAAAAAAGAAATGCCTCGGCGAAATGTGAACGGCTGATCAATCTGGGCTGACGTACGGGATAGCGACGCCTCGTCGCCGTCAGAGCTGCGGCCGCGCGCGAGAACGAACGGGTCGTCTTGGTGACCTGAGGAGAACAGCTAAGCTGGGCCGTTTGGATTTTGTGATGTGAAAAAAGCGCCATCTTCTTGCTCTTGTCATTACCCAGCTGAGAGCGTTTCGTGAGGCCCAAGGGAACTGTAGGAACCGTACATATAAGTCTAGACAAATCGTTCCCAACCACAGAAAACTCGAATTTTGATTGTTTGTTTGTTAACGAGGAAACAATTACACCACAATAACAAAAAATACCACGAGGACACTATACGGTTACTCTCAAAAGGTCCCCTCGCGTCGCTCCCCCGGCGGCGCCAGGGGAGAAAAGCGGCGCCGCCAAGCTCTTCCCCGTCCGGCGCCCTCCTGCCGCTGCGTCGCCGGCTTCGAGGATCGGCCGCAGCGGGCATGGCGGCTGCCGTGGAGGGAGGGGCCACGGCGGCAGCAGCGTGCCATGGAGGTAGGTGGTTGACGACATGGCCAGGATGCCATCCTGTGGCTCCCGAAGCTTTGCGGTCGGGTTGAACTCCGGGCGAAATCTCGCACAGACTTCGGTCGATGCCGACGACGGCGGCGCCCTCGGGCGTCATTCTCCTTCTTGATTGCGTCGTTGTGGAGCTTTTCGACCTCGACTAACGCGTTTGGTTCCAAGATCTCCGGGTGAAAATCTAAGCTCCTCGGGAGCGGGCGGCGGTGACGATCTCGTCACTACCTTGTTGGAGGCGTCGCTTTGGAGCTCTTGGCCAGCGCGGTGCGACGGTTTCGCGGCGGATGTGCAAAATGGGTGTGTGGTCGAGGGTGGTGGACGTCGGGGCGGCGGCTCCGGAAGGTGGTGGTGCGTCGAGGCGGCGGCCTCGGTCCCTGTTGCAGTGGCGGTCCTATGGGGCAGGACCATGACCTTGCACAGGTTTGGGTGACAACTGATACGTCCATTTTGCATCACTATTTTATATCATAATTTACTGCTATTCATCGATATATTTCATATTTAGAAGTGTTACTTATGTTATTTTACCTATTTTGCATGTTTGATGAATAATGGAGAATTGGACACCGGAGTCAGGATTCTGCTGGAAAAAGCACCGTCGAGATGCACTATTTCTGAAGATCAATAAATCGAAGGAGACATATGGAAGTTCCTATTTTACCAGAAGATGGAGGAGGCCAAAAGGGGAGCTGAGATGGGCCATGGTGGGCCCTCCTCACCCTTGGCGCGGTGGGGCCCCCTGCCGCGCCGACAGGTGGTTTGGGGGCCCTGGCCCACCTCAGCCGTTCCCCCTTCGCGTACTTGACCCCCTCGGAACCCTAACACACGGGGAGGCCATCGAAATATTCCGCCGCCTCCACGAGGCGGAAAACACCAGAGAGCGAAAAGCTCCCCTGCAGGAAGAAATCTGCCGGGGGAAATTCCCTCCCGGAGGGGGAAATCGTCGCCATCATCACCGTCATCGAGCTGGACTTCATCGGGATCATCATCATCATCATCTCCACCGCCAACACCATCATCACCGCCGCTGCACCCCGTCTCCGCTATAACATCTAGGGCTGAATCTTGTCTATTTCATAGGGGAAACTCTCCCGGTGTTGATTACTCTTGTTATTGATGCTATTGGGTGAAACCATTGGACTAAGGTTTATGTTCAGATTGTTATTCATCATCATATCACCTCTGATCATGTTCCGTATGATGTCTTGTGAGTAGTTCGTTTAGTTCTTGAGGACATGGGAGAAGTCTTGATGTTAGTAGTGAACTATGTTGAGTAATATTTAATGGTTTGATGCTTAAGTTGTGGTGTTATTCTTCTAGTGGTGTCATGTGAACGTCGACTACATGATACTTCACCTTTATGGGCCTAGGGGAATGCATTGTGTATTCGTTTGCCAATTGTGGGGTTGCCGGAGTGACAGAAACCTGAACACCCGTTGGTATATCGATGCATGAGGGATAGCAGGATCTCAAAGTTTAAGGCTGTGGTTAGTTTATCTTAATTACTTTCTTGTATTTGCGGATGCTTGCAAGGGGTATAATCACAAGTATGTATTAGTCCTAGGAAGGGCGGTGCATTAGCATAGGTTCACCCACACAACACTTATCAAAACAATGAAGATTAATCAACTATATGAAGCGAAAGCACTTGACAATATTCCCGTGTGTCCTCAAGAACGTTTGGTCATTATAAGTACAACAACCGGCTTGTCCTTTGCTGTAGAAAGGATTGGGCCACTCGCTGCAACTATTATTACTGCATTTTATTTACTTGTACTTTATTTATCTGTCATATCAAAAACTCCTAAAAACTTGTCTGAGAGCATTTACAGTGAATCCTTCATCAAAACCGCTTGTCAACACCTTCTGCTCCTCGTTGGGTTCGACACTCTTATTTATCGAAAGTACTACGATACACCCCCTATACTTGTGGGTTCAAGACTATTTTCTGGCGCCGTTGCCGGGGAGTGTAGCGCTATTGGTAAGTGGAATTGGTAAGGGAAACATTTATTGTACGTGCTGTTTTTATTTTTGCCTGCTGCTATATCTCATTATGGAGGGGTCTTCTCTTGAATTCCTATTTGGGAAAACAACTACCACTGCTAAGGTAGTAGAGGAGGCGCCAGATGAGCAGGTAATACCGTTCAAAATTCCTATGAAAATTGTTGAACGTGTCACAAATAACCGCTATGCAGGAGATGGAACTGTCCATCCTGGAGATCATTTGTTATTTCTGCATGAATTGTGCGAGTTATTTAAGTGTGCAGGTATCTCGATGGGAGAAGTTAAGAAGAAATTATTCTCTCTATCACTGTCTGGTAAAGCTGCACATTGGTATAAACTGCTGAAGAATGGGTATTCTCTTGGATGGGAGGAAATTGTACCTCTCTTTTACTCCAAATTCTATCCTCCAAGTGAGATTCATAAGGATCGGAACCTCATATATAACTTCTGGCCCTATGATGGAGAGAGTATCGCTCAAGCGTGGGGGAGATTGAAGGCATTAATGCTCAAATGTCCCATTCATGAGCTTCCTGGTAATATTGTTATTGATAACTTTTATGCAAGACTCTCCTTTCAAGATAAAACTCTATTGGATACCACTTGTGCTGGATCGTTCACTCGTAATAAAGAAGAGTTTAAGTGGGACCTTCTTGATCGGATTCAGGAGAACACTGAAGGATGGGAGAATGACAAAGGTAGGGAGTCAGGTATAAACTATGACTTTGAGTGTGTTAAAAATTTTATGGATACTGATGATTATCGCAAAATTAGCACTACTTATGGTCTTGACTCTCAAATTGTTGCAAACTTTTATAAAGCCTTTGCTTCCTATTTCGGTTTGCCGAAGGAGGGTTTTAAAAATTATCATGAACCATATAAAGATGAATCTGTTTCTCATATATCTAAAGGTGTTGAGGTTAATGTTGCTGATCGCATTATTCCAGAACCTTATATTGAAAAAGTTCCTTTTCCTAATAAGATTAAGGAACATACTATCATAACTGGTGTTGTTAGTAAAAGTAATAAGAAAACTACCAAACCTGATGAGCAAATAACTGTTGAACCTGTTGTAGCATTGGTTAAAGATCTTGTCACTGAAAATTTAGAAGATAGACACATTATCTTTTGTGAGGATGCTTCTAATATTGTCTCACATCCTAAAAGTTCTAGGAAGTCTAGTGTTCCTGTGCTTTCTGTTGGATAGGTGATCATTGCTATTATGGTTTATGTGATATTGGTGCAAGTTCTAGTGCTATTCCTTATGAGCTTTACAGGGAAATTATGCACGAAATTGCTCCTTGTAAACTTGAAGAGATTGATGTGGTTATTCAGCTTGCTAATAGGGAAACTATCTCTCCAATTGGTATCATTAGAGATGTCGAAGTCCTTTGTGGTAAGACTAAATACCCTGCTGATTTTCTTGTACTTGGGTCGGCTGCCAATGATAGTTGTCCTATTATTTTTGGTAGACCTTTTCTGAATACTTGTGGTGCTGTTATAGACTGTAAGAAAGAGAAAATCTTTACTAAATTTGCTGGTGAATCTTATGAATTCAATTTCTCTAAATTTGCTAAAGCACCTTATGAAACTGAATTGCCTAGTGAGGATTTTGAAATTGCTCAACTTGCATCTATTGTTCTTGCTCCTAACAATGCTTTGCAGCAACATATGGAGAATCATGAAAGTGAGAACTTCAGGGAAGAAAGGAATGAGCTTGATGAAGTATTCCTTCGTCAACCTATGCTCAAACACAATTTACCTGTGGAAGATTTGGGTACCACAATGCCACCCAAGGAGGATCCTGTTTTTGATTTGAAACCTCTGCCTGATAATCTTAAATATGCTTATATTGATGATAAGAAAATATATCCTGTTATTATCAGCTCTAAACTTTCAGGTACAGAGGAGGAAAGGTTATTGGGAGTGTTGAGGAAACACCGCGGAGCTATGGGATATACTCTTGATGACCTGAAGGGAATTTCTCCTACTATATGTCAGCACGCCATCAACATGGAACCTGATGCAAAGCCTGTTGTTGAGCATCAGCGTCGTTTAATACCCAAGATGAAAGAAGTGGTAAGAAATGAGGTATTAAAACTTCTTGAAGCTGGTATTATTTATCCTATTGCTGATAGTAGATGGGTAAGTCCTGTGCATTGTGTTCCTAAGAAAGGAGGAATTACCGTTGTTCCTAATGAAAATGATGAACTAATTCCTCAAAGAGTAGTAGTTGGTTATAGGATGTGCATTGATTTTAGAAAGGTTAACAAAGTAACTAAGAAAGATCATTATCCTTTGCCTTTTATTGATCAAATGCTTGAGAGGTTGTCCAAGAAAACTCACTTTTGTTTCCTTGATGGGTATTCTGGGTTTTCTCAAATTGCTGTGAGAGCGCAAGATCAAGAGAAAACTACTTTTACTTGTCCTTATGGAACTTATGCTTATAGACGTATGCCTTTTGGTTTATGTAATGCTCCTGCTACTTTTCAAAGATGCATGTCTGCTATTTTTCATGGCTTTTGTGAGGAAATTGTGGAAGTCTTCATGGACGATTTCTCCGTCTATGGAACTTCCTTTGATAATTGTTTGCACAACCTTGACAAAGTTTTGCAGAGATGTGAAGAAACTAGCCTTGTTCTTAATTGGGAGAAATGCCACTTTATGGTTAATGAAGGAATTGTTCTTGGACATAAAATTTCTGAAAGAGGTATTGAAGTTGATCGAGCTAAAGTGGAGGCAATTGAAAAGATGCCTTGTCCCAAAGATGTTAAAGGTATTCGTAGTATTCTTGGTCATGCTGGTTTTTATAGGAGGTTTATTAAAGATTTCTCTAAAATTTCCAAGCCTCTTACTAATCTTCTTCAAAAAGATGTACCTTTGTTTTTGATGATGATTGTAAGGAAGCTTTTGAAACTTTGAAAAAGGCTTTAATCACCGCTCCTGTAGTTGAACCACCTGATTGGAATTTACCTTTTGAAATTATGTGTGATGCTAGTGATTATGCTGTAGGCGCTGTTCTTGGGCAGCGAGTAGATAAAAAGTTAAATGTTATTCATTATGCTAGTAAAACTCTTGATTCTGCTCAAAAGAATTATGCCACTACTGAAAAAGAATTTCTAGCTGTAGTTTTTGCTTGTGACAAATTTCGACCCTACATAGTTGATTCGAAAGTCACTATTCATACTGATCATGCTGCAATTAGATACCTTATGGAAAAGAAAGATGCTAAGCCAAGGCTTATTAGATGGGTACTTCTTTTGCAAGAATTTGATTTGCATATCATAGATAGAAAAGGTGCTGAAAATCCTGTTGCTGATAATTTGTCTAGATTGGAAAGCATTCCTTATGATCCTATTCCTGTTAATGATAGCTTTCCAAATGAACAATTGGCTGCAATAAGTGTAAGTTCGCGAGATAGTCCTTGGTATGCTGATTATGCTAACTTTATTGTTTCCAAGTACTTGCCTCCAACCTTTTCAGCTCAGCAAAGAAGGAAATTCTTTTATGACTTGCGGCATTACTTTTGGGATGACCCACACTTATATAAAGAAGGAGTCGATGGTATTATGCGAAGATGTGTTCCTGAATATGAACAACAGGAAATACTGAGGAAATGCCATGGAAGTGCTTATGGAGGGCATCACGCTGGAGATAGAACTGCGCAGAAAGTTCTACAATCAGGTTTTTATTGGCCTACCCTCTTTAAGGATGCAAGAAAGTTTATTTTATCTTGTGATGAATGTCAAAGGGTTGGTAATATCTCTAGACGCAATGAAATGCCTATGAGTTATTCTCTTGTTATTGAACCATTTGATTGTTGGGGATTCGACTTCATGGGTCCTTTTCCTTCTTCACAAGGTAATACTCATATACTTGTTGCTGTTGATTATGTCACTAAATGGGTAGAAGCTATACCTACTAAAAGTGCTGATGGTGAGACCTCTTTAAAAATGCTTCAAGATGTCATTTTTCCTAGGTTTGGTGTACCTAGATATCTTATGACTGATGGAGGTTCTCATTTTATCCATGGTGGTTTTAGAAAGACTCTTGCTAAATATGGTGTTAATCATAGAATTGCTTCAGCCTATCATCCTCAAACTAGTGGACAAGTAGAATTGTCAAATAGGGAGATTAAATCTATCTTGCAAAAGACTGTTAATAAATCTAGAAAAAATTGGGCTAGTAAGTTAAATGATGCTTTATGGGCTTATAGAACTGCTTATAAGAACCCCATGGGCATGTCTCCTTATAAAATGGTTTATGGTAAAGCTTGTCACTTGCCTTTAGAATTAGAACACAAAGCTTATTGGGCAGTGAGAGAACTTAATAGAGATTTTAAACTTGCCGGTGAGAAAAGGTTGTTGCATTTAAGTTCTTTAGATGAATGGAGAAGTGAGGCTTATGAAAATGCTAGACTCTTTAAAGAAAAAGTTAAGAGATGGCATGATAGGAGAATTCTTAAAAGAGAATTTAATGTTGGTGAGAAAGTTCTATTGTATAGGTCTCGTCTCAGATTTTTTGCAGGAAAGTTACTCTCAAAATGGGAAGGACCATTTGTTATTGTGGAGGTGTATCGTTCAGGTGCAATAAAAATTGCTTCATTGAAAGATAACTCTACACAAGTGGTAAATGGTCAAAGACTCAAGCATTATATTTCTGGAGATTCTATTAATGAAGAGGTTGATACAATTAAAGTGGTGACTCCGGAAACTTTCATTGAAGAACATTTTTCTGGGACTGCAGAATTCGATTCGAATAGGTAACAGTTTCGGTAAGAAAAGTTTCGCGAATAACTTTCTAGAAGATATTTTCGTCGTTTTTATTAAATATGGAAAAATAAGAGACCGAACCGGATGGGAGACGGCACCCGTGGTGCCCAAACCATAGGTCGGCGCGGTGGGCCCCCAGCCGCGCCGCCTGGTGGTTTGAGCACCCCGGAGCTCGTCTCCGATCAGGTTTCCTCCTGTACCTTCCTTATGTTGTAAAACTTTTTGCTATATAACTCACCCGAACCCCCGAGGTTCGTATCTCGCCTTTTCATCGTGTTTCGTTTCGAGCTGTTTCTGTCCAGATATTGTTTTCAGATCTAGAGCTGCCATGTCTTCATCGAAGCCTCCAAAGGACAGTTTCTTTGTGAACGTCGTCACCCCATACATGGATGAGCTGAAGATGCATCCCAAGGAGTCGCAGATGGTTGATGGAAAGCTGCGACGGAAGACGTGCGAGGACCCAAAGGAGAAGGGAGCCTGGAAGCCAGGATGGAGAAGCTGGAGCAAGAGGTCTTCACATACAAAAAGCTGGCGGAACGTGAAGTGGGAGTCTTCCACTCAATGGTGTCCGCGCTGGTCGCTGAACATAAGAAGGAGACTGCACAACTCTGGGAAGACATATTTCACCTCATCAACACCACCAACAAACTGCAGGCGCAACTCTATGATGTCCAGAATCAAAACTGTGAGTATGAAACTCGGTTTAAAAACATAAGCGCTGCGCTAGTTTCAGGATAATCGAATCCAAGTCGTCCTTTGTTGATGGGAAACCCCTTCCCTGGAAGTCTGATGATGAGGACAATTCACCACCACCACCGAAGGAGTAATTCATCATAAGTATTGGCATCCCCTTGGTTTGTTCCAAGCTTGGGGGAGTGCCGCGGTATCACATCATTATCTTTACCTTTTACTTTTCCATAAAGTCATATCGTGAGTAGGGAAGTTATCTTATATGATGGTTTGCAATGTGGAAGTATCTCTCTTTTAGTTGGTTATCTATGTATCCCTTGGTGTGAGTTGCCGTTATGAAATATTAATGAGAAGTTTTATCATTTACTTTCTGCATACTTTATTTTAGCTTGCAATTCTCTTTCATATTGATAACCTTGTTGTTAGTATAGGGATCACTTTTTAGAGCACCAAGTTAATCTTTTTGGTTTTGGCAAACTTAGCATTGGTCAGTAGTAGACAATACTTTGAGACTTAAGTAGAGAGAGGGAGTGCATGCAAATATATTATTCCATGATCTTTCTTTCTTTGTAGCTCATAAGCTTAGTATTCTTAAGTTAAACTATTTGTGCTTCTAAGGAAGATTGCATGATTATTCTTATCACTTGTATAATTGTTTGTATCCCTCAACTCTTATGCTTGCTACATAACCTTGCTAGCCAAAGACCTGTATCGAGAGGGAATGCTTCTCATACATCCAAACCTTGAGCCAAACCATTGCCATTCGAGTCCACCATAACTTCCTACTATATGGTATTTTGCGCCATTCCAAGTAAATACTTCATGTGCTACCTTTAAATTATTCAAAACTTATTACTCCTAGTTTTGTGTCACTGTTTATTAGCTCATGAGGGTTCTGTAGAGTTTCTCTAGCACTTTTGTCAAACAGACTTTCACCAATGGACTAGTGGCATATACACCGCTTATCCAACAATTTGCAAAAAGAGCTGGCAAATGGGGTGCCCAGTCCCAATTAACTACAACTTTCATTAATAATTCTCTTCACATGTTTTGCCCTGATTTATCAGTAAGCAACTTAATTTGCAAATAGACACTCCTCCATGGTATGTGAATGTTGGAAGGCACCCGAGGATTCGGTTAGCCATGGCTTGTGTAAGCAAAAGGTTGGGAGGAGTGTCAACTATAAAGAAACTAAAATACATGTGTAAACAAAAGAGAAGAGGGATGATCTACCTTGCTGGTAGAGATAACGTCCTTCATGGGAGCCGCTCTTGAAAGTCTGGTTGACAAGGGGTTAGTGTTCACTTTACTACGATTCGTTGACAACGACATACATAGCTCAAACAACTATTTTCATACTCTCTATATGCTTTGCAAAACTTAAAAGCTCTAGCACATGATTTAATCCCTGCTTCCCTCTGCGAAGGGCCTATCTTTTACATTATTGTTGAGTCAGTAAACCCATTCCTCTCTATCTCAAGCAAGCATTTGAGTTGTTGAGATCCAATTAGTTATATGTGTTGATACTTCTAATCATATCTCTCATTTCCTTGTTTCGCACAATAGCTTTTATCCGAATGAATATAACTTTGAAAGTTATCAATGACTGTAAGGAGACTGTTATGATTAAGGCATGTAAGTTCTGCTATATAAGCTCTGATATAAAGACTCTTCTCGAAAGATAAGTATGATCTGTTAATTGTTCTCTGACCAAGAGTTTAAGTTTGCCTTCACCAATCATGGTTCTCTTTATGCACTTCATCGTGGTTCCCTTTACTTATTTCAAGTTAGATTATATGAAGGGAAGTTGCTGTCTAGAATGACTTGTGTATCAATGAATGTGATGCTTCTTGTCCGTATTTTATTTATCGACACTTTGCTCCATAAACTTGTGGTCATGTTTACTGAGCTCAGTTTTCGCTTGGGGACAAGCGAGGTCTAAGCTTGGGGGGGTTGATACGTCCATTTTGCATCACTATTTTATATCATAATTTACTGCTATTCATCGATATATTTCATATTTAGAAGTGTTACTTATGTTATTTTACCTATTTTGCATGTTTGATGAATAATGGAGAATTGGACACCGGAGTCAGGATTCTGCTGGAAAAAGCACCGTCGAGATGCACTATTTCTGAAGATCAATAAATCGAAGGAGACATATGGAAGTTCCTATTTTACCAGAAGATGGAGGAGGCCAAAAGGGGAGCTGAGATGGGCCATGGTGGGCCCTCCTCACCCTTGGCGCGGTGGGGCCCCCTGCCGCGCCGACAGGTGGTTTGGGGGCCCTGGCCCACCTCAGCCGTTCCCCCTTCGCGTACTTGACCCCCTCGGAACCCTAACACACGGGGAGGCCATCGAAATATTCCGCCGCCTCCACGAGGCGGAAAACACCAGAGAGCGAAAAGCTCCCCTGCAGGAAGAAATCTGCCGGGGGAAATTCCCTCCCGGAGGGGGAAATCGTCGCCATCATCACCGTCATCGAGCTGGACTTCATCGGGATCATCATCATCTCCACCGCCAACACCATCATCACCGCCGCTGCACCCCGTCTCCGTTATAACATCTAGGGCTGAATCTTGTCTATTTCATAGGGGAAACTCTCCCGGTGTTGATTACTCTTGTTATTGATGCTATTGGGTGAAACCATTGGACTAAGGTTTATGTTCAGATTGTTATTCATCATCATATCACCTCTGATCATGTTCCGTATGATGTCTTGTGAGTAGTTCGTTTAGTTCTTGAGGACATGGGAGAAGTCTTGATGTTAGTAGTGAACTATGTTGAGTAATATTTAATGGTTTGATGCTTAAGTTGTGGTGTTATTCTTCTAGTGGTGTCATGTGAACGTCGACTACATGATACTTCACCTTTATGGGCCTAGGGGAATGCATTGTGTATTCGTTTGCCAATTGTGGGGTTGCCGGAGTGACAGAAACCTGAACACCCGTTGGTATATCGATGCATGAGGGATAGCAGGATCTCAAAGTTTAAGGCTGTGGTTAGTTTATCTTAATTACTTTCTTGTATTTGCGGATGCTTGCAAGGGGTATAATCACAAGTATGTATTAGTCCTAGGAAGGGCGGTGCATTAGCATAGGTTCACCCACACAACACTTATCAAAACAATGAAGATTAATCAACTATATGAAGCGAAAGCACTTGACAATATTCCCGTGTGTCCTCAAGAACGTTTGGTCATTATAAGTACAACAACCGGCTTGTCCTTTGCTGTAGAAAGGATTGGGCCACTCGCTGCAACTATTATTACTGCATTTTATTTACTTGTACTTTATTTATCTGTCATATCAAAAACTCCTAAAAACTTGTCTGAGAGCATTTACAGTGAATCCTTCATCAAAACCGCTTGTCAACACCTTCTGCTCCTCGTTGGGTTCGACACTCTTATTTATCGAAAGTACTACGATACACCCCCTATACTTGTGGGTTATCAACAACCTTGCGCTGCGAGGGCAGCAAGTTCGTCGACTCGACTGGATCACCTCCGGGCGATGCGAAGGTTGATCTGGTTGTTACGCGGGGCGGCGGCCCCAGGTTTTGACGCGACGTTGAGGTCTGCGGGTGGTCGTCTTTAGCGAGGGTAGCAAGGGCTACGAGACGGCTGGGTCGTGCGGCGTCGTGGCTTGTGTGCTTTGGTGCCAAGTGGTGTACGTCGGGGCGACGGCCCCGGGGTTGGTGGTGTGTTTTGTGGCGTTCGATGGGCTTGTGTCGTGTGGGCGACGGTCCCCTCGGTGGGCTTGGAGAGCGACAATTGTGTCGTCTACAGTACATACCCACCGGCTACTCGACACCGTCCGCCACTCCGGTAAGATAAGGTTAAAATTGGGGTGCCATTATTCGATACAATTAATGTCGTCACTGACGCCTCAACGATGCCACTACGACAAGAGGGAACACTGAGATTTTGGAGTAGCATGCAGAGATCTGGTCGCCCGGAGAGGTGGGGGCAGCGGCTAATATGTCTTGGAATTGTGCTTCCTGTCACTTCAAATCCGATATAATCAATGCGGCCGTTTTTTTTGTTGATACAGCCAGATTCTATTAGATAAGCATCAGAAACATCCGGAAGGAGGACATCTGTCCAATTTTACAGAAAAGCCCCTGAAAAAGAAAAAAATACAACACAACTCCAGAGCTTTCCCTAATCCAATCCGCATCTACAGTTGTCTTCGCCGCCGCGCCGGAGAACGGAGGAAGACGAAGAAGCAATCCCGCCGCTGAGCCGCCTGCTCGGTACTATAGAGGACCAGCCTCGTTGAAACGCCGCATGTGACGTCCGCCGCAGACGACGGAACCTTGGCGACGAAGAAGCAACATCGGCGGGGCAACACCCCGCACCTCGCCGGCGGGTGAGCAGAAGGCAGCCGTCCAAGGCCACACCCCAGCTCGCATCAGCTCCAATTCCAGGACAGCAGGAGAGTGGCGTGTCGACGCAACCGACAACCCCAACACCTCCCTTCCTCCATCGACCAAAGCCGAGCAGATCCCTCTGCTCCTCCACCTCCCCTCTGCTACCACCTCGATAGCGAGACAAGAGAGAAGATGAGCAGCACTCCCCATCTCCGCCTTGATCCAAAATCGAGCTTCTTGGCCGAAGACCAAGCTTATTGAAAGAAACGCCTTCAGATCCGCTCCTCCAAGCAGCCGCCCACCATGGACAAACGCCGAAAAAGAGCTTCTCCGAGCTGTGGCCGCCGCCCGTGAGCAGCCACAACCGGCGACGGGAAAGAGAAGACGGCATCTCGCCAGTCGCCATAGAGTCAAGCCCAAAGCCTAAAACTACTCCTAGAAAGAAGCTACTATATACAAACCTAACTCCGGCGCCTTTCCTTAGCTCCTCCCGGCCGACATCACCGGCGAGAAGGGCCTCAGATCGGCCCGGCCATCTGGAGACGACTCTCAAACTGAGGGGCGGTGGAGGAGCTCTCGAGAAGACGGGCAGTGGTGTTTGTCTTCTTTACCCCGTATACTGATGCTCAATGCGGCCGTTTGATCATCTCTTTTGTGCTTGTCAACCCTCGAACGCACATTGAATCATCCATAGAAACCTTTTCTCTCAACCAGTGCTCACTCCGTCCGTAGATGCACTTGTTAACATGTCATCGCCGGTAGTCTATGTCAAGATAGGTAAAAAGAAAAGAAAAGGTAACACTGAACTAGAGAAAGACGACCATTACAACCGTATAGAAAGATGTATGGGAAATTTTGGCATATCTTTGTCATTGGAAAAGTAGACAAGGAACTCCTAGCCGTTGATCTCTTCTTCTGTACTGTACAACACAATAAATGATGAACGTTTCCTCTCGCATCAAGTTATAGTCAAAGTTATATATAAATCTACCGTTTGCAATCCATCCAGAGAAATGAAAGCTCCAAACAAACAAATAGCGTTCTCAGTCTCGATGTTATTGTTATCCTACGAGACTCCTTTTTTACAGTTCCTGGGACATTTCTTTTGAGGACTTACTGCGACTTAACTGTCCCTAAAAAAAGCTGTAGTGGAATTTTAAGATGTTTTTCAATCTGACGGACGGACGGGTCCTCGACGTGGGCTTTGTTCATCCCATCGTTCGACGGACGGGATCAGCGGGGAAGCCACGAGCGAGGCCCAATAAGCACGACACCCTTCGGGCTTACATTATTCGCACGCGGATTTCCTGCATAAAATAAACAAAAACGCATGCGAATTTCTGGATGTGTCCCTAAACCTATCACAGGTATTGGCTGCTCTTTTTTTTGTGTTGCAATATACATCGGGCATGTGGGATTTATGCTTCTGCTTGTTTCAAGAGGCAAGGGACACTCCAATGGCGTTTCTCAGATTGTGTACATAATGTGTCTGTTTGACAAGTGTTCGTGGACTTTTCACCCGCCGCACCCACCGACGTCCCTCAGACATGTCGATGTCCGTTTGGACCCTTTTATTTCATTTCAACCTTTATCATTTTTACCTGCAGAATATTTATGGCTAATTTGAACACGTAATTTAATTGTACAAGAATTAAAATATTCAAATGGCACTTGGTCCAGAGGAAGAAAAGGCCCAAGCGCAAAGTGGCCTCCCCTTCGATCAAGGGTAATTCCGAAATGAACTCTGCAAACTTGGTGTAGCTTCACAGTACGAGAAGCTCGAGATCCTAACATTACCTATTTACCTCTGTTATACCGCCAATGACAAGAGTGAGAAGAAACACCATTGGCCCAAGCTTCCTCGAGCTTATTAGAAAATTCTCCACCATATGGACCCCCTTCTTCTACCACGGAGATCAGGAAGGGAAGCTCACCGCCCACCCCCACTAAAATAAAAATAGAAACAAGATATTTAAAAGATTGAAAAATGTAAGTAGAATTATATTATATTCAAAGTTAAAAGGGTTCTCGTAAGAAAATGTTTTGGTGGCATGGCCAAGCGCTAAGGCAGGGGACTGCAAATCCTTTATCCCAGTTAAAATCTAGGTGACACCTGATAAAAACGAGGTCCATCGGCCTCTCCCATCCCTACTCCGGCCGGCAACATCGACTAAGAGGAAGGATGGCCGGAGTTGCCAAGGTGACTCCCACGAGGCAAAAGAAGAGAGAAAAAAAGAGGGAAGTTGAATTGTCTATTTTTCCGCCCAAAGTTTTTTCTTTTGAATTTATTTTTCTGCCCAAAGTTAATAAGAAAGTGCAATAGAAATACTGGAGTAGTACGTGATACTAGCTCACAATTTTACAGCTGAGTTTTATACGAGAATCAAATACGAGCTGGATGAAAAAAAATACTCTAGCTTACAAAAAAAACCCGCGGTTAGAACCAGATTCCACGATATAGGAGTCCTGATCCTGATGACCATCCTGCCCTTCTCCTTCCGCCACCGCCGCGCCGCAAGCCCGCAACCGCCAAATCTCATCTCACAAGAAAGAAAAAAACTCAAAAGGAAAAACAAAGGCCGTCTCTCCCCGCCCTCGCGTCCAGTCCAGTTCCTTCGTTCTGTCCCCTCCCGCTTCGCCGTCCGTCTCGCTAGGGTTTCTTCAGCGCGCCACCCCCACCCCAATTCCGTGGCCCCGATCTCGGCCTCCATGGTCTCCGGCACCGCCCACCGCCCCGACGAGGACGGCCGCGCCGCCTCCTCCAGCGTCCCGCACCAGCCGCCGTCCAGCGCGGGCACGCCGCCGCCATCCAGCGCCGCGCACTCCACCTCCACCAGCGGCGGCAGCGCCGGCTCCCCCTCAAGCCGCAGCGACCACCACGGCCCCTCCGCCTCCGCCACCGCCGCCACCACGGGCCCGCCTCCCCCCGCATCCACGCCCGCCGGCGACGGCACCACCTCCCTCCGCCTCACCAACCTCGACATCAACGGCGACGACGCACCCTCCTCGCAGGCCCCCGTGAGGTCCGTGAACCACCCCGCTCTGCTTACCTTGCTTACAAGTTAGATCGGGTGACCCCGTCCGTCGTATTATGCTGCGTGCACTCTTCCAAATCGTTTTCCCCATCGGGAGACGCTTTCGCGGCCGTGCTGGAGTCGCGTGTGCGCTGCTGATCCGTAAAGTACTTCGTGCTTCTACTTCGCATCGCGTACTGCAAGTCTGCCTCGCTGAATTTCCCAGTCCTAGATCCGATCCTCTTTCGTAGACTCGCTCATACACACACGTGTACTACACTGTCATATGTTGATCAGCAGAAAAAATAGCAGTCATACGATTTCTGTACTTCCATCGAGTCATAGACTGTCAGCCAAGTCTATGTTAATGCACAGTTTTGCTACGTACTCTGTTTGGTTTATGCACCTACCACCATAAAACATCCCATGTATCCTTATTTTTACTTGGAATCATCAAATAGTGCGAACTGCTGCCTTGCCGCTTCATATTCGCAGGCTGGAGCTAGTGCTGGCCACGTTTGATCCCTAGGGTTTTTCGTGCTTGTTATTTTGGATGATAGCTTCCAGGTTTGCCTAGCTGAAGTTTTCAGTCCTAGACCCAACCGTCTTTTTTAGACTCGCTCATACAAGTGTACACTGTCAAAAATATCAGTCCTATAGCGCTTAACCTAGGTTAATGCTCAGTTTCGCTACTAAGCTTGGTCTACTCCTCTATGATCATGAATATCTTATATTGCTTGGAATCATTAAAGAATAGAGACCGCCGCCTGTCTCTTCATATTTAATAGCACACCTAGACAATTTCGCCATACATCGTAGCTTAAAGTTCTACTCATAAGTATCCTTTCTGTAGACACTATCTATTGGTTGAGTGCACTAACCAATTTTCGAAAACAGCATCAAGAAGAAAAAGAGAAGAGCCGCAGCGATTGGTCCTGACAAAGGCGGCCGGGGGTTGCGGCAGTTCAGTATGAAAGGTCAGTCCAACAGTTTTCTTTTAACTGAAATGCCATGTCCACACCATAAATTGTTTCCATAAACAACACACATGTGAATGCAACCAATGAGCAGTCAGCAGACCATGCATTTGTTTTTTATTTCCATTATGTTGTGCATCCATTTGCTATCCATCATGTTTAGTGAGTGGCGGTACACTTACTGCCAACATCAATGGTATCATGATGTGTTATCTTTGTTGTTCCATTTGCAGTTTGCGAGAAAGTTGAAAGTAAAGGGAGAACAACGTATAATGAGGTTAGTGCTTTATTTGTTCTTTAAGTCAAATTCATATTCTGATGTTGTCATGATGTACGTAGGCTGCATGATTTCTGCTACATCTTAACCTTGGAAATATAAAATGGCCATCGTTGCATATGTGACCCTATTTCGTTGCACATGTTTTTCACATGTTTTTTTTCTCTTTGCTCCGTATTTGAAGATCCTACCGGTTATTCAAAACGGACTAATGGTGTGTGGCAGTGTATAGCCTAATATCGTTTCTCATACAAGTACAGGGCATTACTAGTCATTGAACATTGAGCTGGCTTTGTTCATGTTGTCCAAGCTGGTTTAATTGATGCAGCCCCTAGATCAATTTGTGATTGTTACTTCGAGGGCGTTTCATTATTCTACTAAGTTTAATCAAGCTGGCATGCCTAGTTTGTATTATAATTTGATATCATGGAACTGGAAATGCACATGCACGTCATGAAACCGTAAATATACGTGATACTGATCACTGTTTTCCACTATTCTTGTCACTTACTCCTTTCCTGTTGAACTTTAAACAGGTATCATGCCTTTGAATATGTGCGTGTTGATGTTTGGAGTTCCTTAAAACTGTGAAACCTACCAAATGTTTTTACTGTGCCAATAATGATATTTAGTTTTTGTTTTGTTTTGTTTTTGTATTGGTTGTTTGATATCTCTAGGATGTAGACTATTGTTGATGAAACTAAAATGTAGAGATCATGCACTACCATGATTTTGTCAGGTGGCAGATGAACTCGTTGCTGAGTTCTCAGATCCTAATAACAACATTGAAGCGCCAGATCCTGATAATCCCAATGCAGTAAGAATTATTAATGCCCTTTGCATCAGTTACTTGTTTTATCGGGTTGATCACTGTATGTTTAAATGCAGCAACAATATGATGAGAAAAATATACGAAGAAGGGTTTATGATGCACTGAATGTTCTGATGGCTATGGAGATTATATCAAAAGATAAGAAGGAAATACAATGGAAAGGCTTGCCTCGGACTAGTATAAGTGATATTGAAGAACTGCAGGTTGCGTCTTTTTTCAGCGATTGTCGACATTTGGTACACTAATTTTCAGTCTTATTCATCAATTTGTGCCTGTTCACAGACGGAGCTCCTCGGACTGAAAGGTAAAATCGAGAAGAAAAGTGCTTATTTGCAAGAGCTACAAGAACAAGTAAGAATATGACTTTGCCTTTTTTTTTTGGTTATGTCAGTTGAAGTATATGAGATGTTCTGTGTTAGATAATAGGATACTGTAGTTTTCAAATCATTTGGCTCTGACATAACAGAGAACTTAGTTAGTGTACTGTGCTATTGTGTCTCAATATGCATAGTTAGCTCATTTCTTACCGATCCATGTTGTGCATGCCAACACCGAGATCAATACTTACATCCATCTCACTGACTCAGTTCCCTGTTTACACAATCTTGAGTATTCTGTCGAATAAATCTTGATATATGTTCATAATAGGTGGAGGAAGTTCTCAATCTTTTACCTATTGCATGCGTGCCTGCTTTCTGATAATTATTATTTACTTGTCACAGATCAGCGTTCTGCATCTGTTTCTTTTTTGTTACCTATTTCTTTGATGTTCCGTGCTACTTAAAAGAATAGAAGTACATTTTTTATGATCTTTGCTGCTTGAGATTTAGAAAGAAGGATCCAATTTATGTCTAGTTCCGACCAAAGTTCAATAAACTGAAAGTTTGTTGATTCCTGGCCCTGAGCCCCTCACATCTAAAAATCAATGGTTCCGAGGGGTAACTTGTCAGTAGCTCACTGCTAAAACTACAATAAATCCATCCCTTGGCTGTATTGAGTGGGCAGGAAAGAGGATAGTTCCGACTTCCCACATGTTATGTAGTAAACCATGTTACCACATGAAGTATGAGTAGTTTTAAGGTCTGGCTATTAAGGTTTAATGTTTGAATAGAAAATGTTCCAAAGGATTGTTGGTTTGAATTAGAGTTGATCATTTTTGTTGTAAATATTTCTTATCTCCTGGTAAATTTGTAATTGAGATATTTATGGATGTTCTTGGTATATCAAGTATCTAGGTATGCAAAACTTAATACTCCGGAATGAGCAGCTGTATGGTTCAGGAAACACTCCTTCGGGTGGAGTGGCCTTACCATTCATCCTTATCCAGGTGAATAATTTTTAAATCCTTTATCCTTCAAACTTATTCTACAGTTCTGTATTCTGTACATAATGTCCAGCCAAATGACAGTTTCTTTTATTCTGCAGACACGGCCGCATGCAACTGTGGAAGTTGAGATATCAGAAGATATGCAACTGGTGCATTTTGACTTTAATACGTAAGCATATAATTCTGCTAGTTACTTTCCTCTGGGCACAGAGCTTTCTGATTTTTCCCTCCAGCCCACAAAAAAGTTACGTTCTGGGCATACCTTCAGTCAGAACTGGAAAACTTCAAGTACCAGTATTGTTTTGAATATTATAAGTTTAGAAGCTTGAAAATTATACATATAGAGATCTCCCTCGAAATATATTTTTAAAACATTATCATGTTATTAGATTTTTTCCACAAACAGGAACTAGTGACCAAAGATACATATTGAAGACCGCGTTAATGTCTGAACCGTTATTTTTTCGTGAATTGGAGGGAGTATCTAGATATACCTGCCTCCTTTTCTTTTTATTCTGCCATGACTTGACTGTGAAGCTTCCTTTAGAGTTCTAATGGTAGGCCTCCTATCACATTTAAGATATGGAAACAACTAGGAATCAAGTTAAAATAGAGAACTCAAATCTCAGCTGTTGGATCATAGCTGTGTGCTTGGTATCACATATAAAATGTGTATTTGCTTTCTTCATTGATTCATGATGGGGCACATGGCCATCATAAACTAAATTTCTAAAGTAGACAGATTATGTGAGCCAAGTGTGATTGTCAATCTTGTCTATGAAGTAAAGAATAAAACTTATCAAAAATCATAATTTAACGAATTCTGTTGAAAGAAATGATTCATCTATTCTGCTTCTGCTTTGTAGATCAACACAATGGTCTCCTGATTAATTTTTGATATGTGCATTTCTGAAACTGCAGCACTCCATTTGAGTTACATGATGACTCTTACGTGCTAAAAGCACTGAACTCCGTTGGAAAAGAACAAAATGGTGTAACTCCAGAGCCAAGATCAAATGGATGCGAGGGCTCGAGCATGCCAGATATTTATCGCCACCATGTACAGCAATCTGCAATCGCAAGCAATGGCACGGCTAGATTACCAAGCTCGCCCCCTGTTCCAGGCATCCTGAAAGGGCGAGTGAAGCATGAGCACCAGTTCTAGGCTGTTTGTTTATGGTCATTGTTGGTTGAGTAGTTTGGTTATTCTTATTTTTTTTAATGTGAAGAGCCTGTAAATTATTGGGCAAAGGGGGAAAAGTAGCTTGATCTGATTTAGCTCTCCAATAGATTGATAGAGTGGCGGGTGCCCTTGATCTGTAATACCCTAATGTGTAACCCCTAACCGGCTTTGAATCTGGTCCTGTTTTCGGTTGTGAGAAGTGTCTTGGTGTCATGTAATTGTGCACAGCGATGTAACCTACTTATACACCTTTTAATTCCTTGTGAAATTTCATCACTGATTTACTTTTCCTTCTACTTCTTCCGTGACATAAGGGCCATATCAAGTCAAGCTTTTAAAACTTTGATATTTAGATTGAGAAGTAATGTAGATAGATTTGCCAATTGCAGAATATTAGTATAATTTTGTTGGTTGTTGTACATACTTGCTGTGCTACACGAAAATGAAACATACCAGTCTCTAACTTGCTTTACTGACTTCTTTTGCTGGCTCGTAAAGCCGTATTTATAGAGATAGCTTACTAGTAGGAACTTCGGATTTATGAATATGGTAAAGCAGAGGTATCGATTATAGAATGTGCTTAAAAGTTCCAAGTCTATCTCGTAAAAAGGCGAAGTAATAGAAAATAACACAACAGAGAGCATCAGATATGAAAGAGCACTCCAACAAGGGTATCGTTGAAAGGAAAAGATAAGAAGGGACGTAGCTACAAAAGGCTCAAACCTGTGCAAGTGTGCGCCTTCGCCAATGGCAAAGGACTAGGCTAGAAAAACAAAGGAAACAACAGAAGGACCCGTCTGTAAGACAAGGAAATCATCAGGGGCACAAAGGGAAACGGCCGGAGCATATCTGCGAGATACCAGGGACCAGCGCGCGAAATCTCAAAAAAATTTGGACCATTTCTCGATTTGTGCGTGTCATCCTTGCGCAGGGGCCATGCTAATCTTCTCTGTATCGTTCCAATTTTATCGGATGTCCCCGAAGGGACAACACAGGTGCAAAGGGCGCGCTTATAAACCGGTAGAATCGTCCTTGGCTTTCCGAGGTGGGACTAAATTCTCTGCTGTGCATCCCGCAGAAGCAAGCGGAGCCAGGAGCCAAAGGCTACTAGTGGACCGCATCCGCGTGCGGGCTGGATCTTCCTCGGTGAGCCCAGGCCCAGCTTAAGGAAGCGAGCTGGAAACATTTACATGCGTACGGCCTGCTCTAAGAAAAAACAAATCCAATATGGACCTTTGCTTGCAGCTGAGTGTGCGTCACCTCGACCTGGACACGCTCTTAACATCAAAGAGAACCTAACAGTGTCAATCTACAAACATAAAAGCTGTCATAGGAATTTTCTGGACGGTGTCGAGTTCAAATTACGTGCAACATTTTTCTATTTAGAAACAAGCACATATGTGAAAATCTAAATTTGCACATAATAATTCTACAAACAAGTACACTGTACAAATTGTATACAAAATCAAAAGGCCAAAAAAAGTATAGTACATTTTTATTCGGCACCCAAAATTAGGAGCTGCCAAAAAAACCAAATTAAGACAAACGATGGTTGGCCGCTGTTAAAAACTGGACACGATCGATATAAATTAGTTGCAAAATCAATCAATGATAAGCCTAACTAGCCGTATATATGTAGGTACACGTACGTCGCTCGCTCGTTCCTTCTACAAACAAGAGCGAGGGTACGCTGGAGGATGAACAAAAATCACAAGTGCAGTAATTTGATGGCGCTGGAGGTGAGGCCTAGGTGCGTCGCCGGCCGGTGCATGGCGGCGCGGTGGACGCGACAGACAGAGACAGCTCGTGTAGCACGTACGTACATAGTAGCACTAGCAAGGCGCGCGGCGTCGAGATCTACTGGGCTTGGTCGCCGCGGAGCTTGTGGTGCCTGCCGGTCACGACCTTCTTGCGGTGCGCGTCGACGGGCGCCTTGCTGGGCTCCGGCAGCACCGGCGGCACGGGGTCCTTGGTGCCCTGCGAGACGATGCCGGCCACCTGCGTGCCTCCGGACGACAGCCCCTCCAGGTCCTCGGCGTTGGCGGAGCTGATCCGAATGACGGAGCCCCCCGAGGCGGGCATGGGGTTGTTGAACTCGGAGCATGACTTCCTGATCTCGCCGTCCTTGCCGGTGATGACCTTGAGCACGCTGAGCTTCTCCATGGCCTTGGCGAAGGAAGGCATGAAGTCGGCCGGCCTGTTGAGCATGCCGCTGACGATGGGCGTGGTCTTGGCGTCGATGGCGAGGAGGCGGTCGATGGTGAGCGGCATCTTCTTTGCGATGACGTTGGCGAAGTAGCTGCCGTCGATGACGTTTGGGTTGTGCTCGTCCATGTTGACGAATCCCGTGTCCCGGTTGGGCCCGTCGCAGAGCTTGCTGATGCTGGCCTGGTACCCCGGGTCCATGGGCGTGGCGTCGGGCTCGATGAAGATGCACCGGACCTTGCCGATGCTGTGGCCGCCGGCGAGGAGTGCGACCATCTCGTCGGGCGTGAACCCCTTGGCGAGGAACTCGGAGGTGAGCTTGGGGACGGGGATGTCCGGGCCGGGCAGGTCGTTGTCGGCCTCCTCGCGGTTGGAGACGAGCGAGTCGCGCCTGCCGGTGGGCACCTCGTAGGCGGGGCCGCCGGAGATGCGCACGGCGTCGCGAGCGCCCAGGGCGACGATGTCGGCGCAGGAGACGGTGTTGGGGCACTTGGCCTCCAGCTCCTTCTTGATGTCGTCGATGACCTCGAAGCCGCGCACCGAGATGTTGGGCCCGGCCTCCTTCTCGGCGCTCTGGTTCGACAGAGGGTCGATCAGGATGGACGCGTCGCAGCCCTACGCCATGGACATGCATGCAAATGGATCACATTTCCATCTCCATTCGATCATTCTAAATGAACACACGTACGTACGTCAAAATGGTACGTACATTGGCGAAGCAGTCGTGGAAGAGGAGGCGGAGGAGGCCGGCGGCGGTGCCGGGGTCCTCCTTGAGCTTCCTCTCGATGACGGCGGTGACGATCTTCTCGGCGTCAGGGCAGGAGGCCTTGTAGAACTCCCGGAGAGCTGGGCGGAGGCGAGCGGCGCGAGGAGGCCGAGGAGGCCAAGGAGGAGAAGGAGCAGGCGACAGGCGTCCATGGTGCGTGCAAGGGAAGAAGCCCTGCGATGCCGGGACACGTCCAGGCTCGCGCTTAATACCGAGGCGGTCAACAGGGGAGCCCCCGCGCGGCGCGGCCAGGGCGCGCATCTCTGGGTGACTGTCTCTCCTCTGCCTTGTTCCAGGTCTGTGTAATAATAGCCAGGAATGTGGTCTCCTTCCATCTCCATTTCTTCTCCATCGACCATCACCATGCATGCCTGCACACCCTTTGTACTAGTACATAGTCTCGAGCAATCATCATTATGACAATCTTGTACTAATACGCATGCATTGTAATTTTTGTTATGCCAATCATTTTCCTGAAAAGCTAAATGTGTTTCTGTATGAGATATAGAACTAGTTTTTCCAGTAGATCACATTTGGTACTCAGATGAAGTATATGTATACTTAAATCTGATATAGTTACTTTGTAAGTTACATCAACTTAAAAATTGGAATTCCTCATACCACATCATAAGTAGCAAAAGCTTGCTACTGAAGGAGGTGTGATTTCTATGAAATCAGTGGGAGGACAGCTACGTCTTGAAGGGATTGATGAATCTCCGGTATGAGTTAATCAGAGTTGTGCAAGAGGATTAAATTTCATAAACAGACATCTCGATTCAAACTGAAACCGAAAGTCTCTATCATAAGACAGAACTTTTGTGAAGATCATGACTGAACTATTCATCACCATTTATACATTGCTGATTTAATTAGCATTTATAAGATGTGACTGAAACACTGCAAAGTAAAAGGATAAAATGCTGAAATCCAACAGATGATTTGGAGTCATGGATATGCGAGATGCAAAAGTAACTTTGCAATAAAAAACAGAGTAAGAGAATAAACTTTTCTGGGGATGTTTGAAAATGCAAAAAACAGAGTACTTGCAGTAGCACACACAATTTTCAGGAAAGATCATGTGAAATTTAAGTATGCAGAAATCAATGCAAAAAACAGAGTACTTGCAGTAGCGCCGCTATTCTTTTATTGGTTTCCTACTGATTTCATTGCGCACGTTTTCTGTTTGTCAACCGATCGATCAAATAGCTTCCTCAAACAAAGACACATTAAGCAGTAATCATTCTTTCCTCACGCACATATGCATAAATACACAATACACATCAAAATCAGCTAGCTGCTTTATCACAGACGAAGCATCCAGAAAGCCATTTGGCCTAACCAACATCCAGAAGTGTGCAAAATGAAAGTTCATTACTTCCCAGAACACATCCAGCAACTCTTGGTCTGGTGTCCAACAGTCTTGGATAGATAGATAAAAGATACCAAAATGAGTCATGGAGGATTGATTTGTCCGATGCTAGGATGACTCTGAATGATGCTCTGATGTGTACTTGGTTACCTCCGTGCCAGATGCCTCCACCTACCAGCGGGGTCCACCTGCAAATTTACCGAAAACAACTCTCGAGTTAAAATTCAACCACATGGACTGTGCTTTGACGCTTTGACAACAAGATAAGCACAAAACCCAATAGCAATGTTCTTCAGAGATGCATGTTGGCTCTCACTGCTCGCTCTTTATCTACAGCTCTCAAGCAGACATGCTGAGAGATGAACTGGTGCCCTACTCAGCTCTGAATTATTACTACATCACACCCAAAACACTTGGATCGACCAAAAGGACTAACATTCAACATTGACTCGTGATAATGCAACAACATCTGCAGTTCTAGGAAAATTACAGATTTTGGACTAACATTTCAACAGATCAGCTCTACCTAGGTGAGTGACATCTCTCATACAGACTCGGCAGGGTGTCCAGATAGTAAAGGTCAACACAAGATTTTGCCGTTTCAAACTTACTATCCTAGAGTGCAAGAAAATAAGCTACAATGTCTATACCGAGTACTGAAGATAGAGTATAATCCCTAGCAAATGCTACAGCTTAGGAAATGTACTTAAAGCCAAATGCCTCAAGTGATCAACTGATCGTTTCAACACCGGTCCTTGGGTTGTGAAAGAAATACTGACAAGGTAACCCCGATACAACTATCCAAGGAAGCAATTGTGTCCTGGAGAAACACTCGTACCTGTGAATCATCATGATAACCACAATCGTAACTGTTGTATGTTTTCATATAGGTTACTCGTGTGGAAGATCATCTTACAGCAGAGAGAAAGACATAAAGGGGTGTATCAGTTTATTTCTACAAGCAGTACAAAAAAGGAAGGCGGGTGTTTTTCTGGAAGATCAAGGGGACAGTTAGTCGAGGACACTGCTTAGTGGCCTGGATGTCACGCTACCAAAGGAGCAGGGCAGCATGGGAATCAGAAACATGAGAGACCAAATTTCAGCAGATGCGGCTTATTAGTAACTCCCTGTATGAGAAAGCAAATTTCAAACTGAGCAGGGATCTCTTCAGTGTAGATAGAGGTGAGTAATACGGTGTCAGAACCTCAAATGAGGTTAGGTTGTTTTTCGCAGTCAGTACAAAACTACTATCTCAGAAGTAAGAAAATATATTGACGGTCTTCCTGATAAAGAATCGAAGTGTTCCTTCTTTTGTCAAGAAGAAAAACATAGGATTCGTTCATGTACAGCAGAGTGCTGGGGCTCAAACATAGGTTTTAGTTTTCCAAGCTGGTTGAAATCTACCAAAAACACTAACTTTCTGAGAAGCCATGAAGATCACTAATAGTTGTAAAGCAGAAAAAAAACATATAACATGCTCATTTCTACTGCATTGCTAGCAAGACAAATTAACAAATTTCTGTGTGAATGAAAACTTGGTACATGTTCCCACCACAAGGAATGAATCAGAAGTGCCGCGAGTATCAAAAAGCATAAACATGACATGCCAGTAAGAGAATGCAGAATGCGACTAATTTCAGCTTTCACCGAACAAATAATTTAAGCACAACGTTTGGATAATTACCGGCGGTCTTGGCGAGGCGGATGCTCTGCTGCTCCCGCCGGTCTCCGCCTATCTGAGCTCGTCTGGCCTTGCGATGAGGTAGAGAAGGAGCGACTTGGCAGGGGTGAGCGCCACGGGGACGGTGGAGGCTGGGGATGACTGGGCCGCGGTGTGCACCACCAACATTTGGACCAGCAGGGTGTGCTAGAGGCAACGGCTGTGCAGCATCCTCCGATAGTAGCATGTTAGGGTGATTTTCCGCGATACCAATAGGAGAAATTCTCGAGTCCAGTCTTTCTCTTGGCAGCAATAGTGGTCGAGGCAAATCTGAAGGCGGTGGATTTAGGATTTCTCTCGGGTGTTTTGGGATGTACAGCACGCAGAACTTGAATAAGTCACCATGGAAAACAAACCCATACCCATAATGCCCAAATTCTGTCGAGTGGGAGTTGAGAAATGGGTAAAATGTTTTCTTTTTATCCTTATCCTCTTCAGCTTGAACCTCACCTTCTTCATCCTCTTCAGCTTGAACCTCACCCTCACCCTCATCCTCACCCTCTTCATCAACTTTAGCTTCATCCTCTTCATCCTCATCCTCTTCATCCGGTTCGAACAGACCATGTCCCATCAAAACCACCATGTGTGGCACCGCCAAGATTAGCAACCCATTCTCATCGAGTTTCATCTCCCAGCTGTAAATATCATCTTCTCCAAGGTTACCAAAGGTTTCATCCGCCATAAGGGTGGCAAGAACTGGCTTTCCCTCGTCAATGAAGCACTTCACTTGATCTTCAGTCAGCCTTTTGAAGAACGTGTAGTCATCAATAGCGAATTTGCGGTATATGTCACGTCCATTTTCATCTTTTCCCCTATCCCCCCAATCTAGGCAGGAGGCAAGAACACCACAGTGCTTAAAGATCCATCCTGCAGCGTCACCGTTCTGATAAACCCAGCCTTTCCCTTCAACAAGCAGCTCATGCTCCTTCCGAAGCCTATCTTCATCAGAGAAGTTGCTCCCATGGAGATCCACAAAGTCATCGAGCATTAAGCTCAAGTCGAACTTGATCTTGCATCTTTCCCCATCCAGCGCCCACATGCGATTCAGTTCCATCTGCCCCCCAGAGATGAAGGCACAGAAAGCACATATCGTGCACATATCGCTCTGTCTCTCTGTGACAGCACATGTGGGTTGATGGACTGGCCATTGAACTCCTCAAGCTCCCAAGATTTGTACTTGGACTTCCCAAGTTTCCGAGTGCGGTCCTTCTGCTTTCTTTTGACCCTATTGGAACAAACTGACATGTTAAGAAACTGTACTTTGCTACTAAACAACAGGAGATCTGTCTTTTTCATTATAGTAGGGAAAAAAAAATGGAAATACAGGGTTATAACAGCCCAACCAGGAACCACAAACTCATGGATAAATACATCAAGGAGAAGATCAACTCTGAAAAGCTACATGGCTAAAACCTAAATCAAACAGCTGCACTTCATCTCTCATGACAGCAGCCAGACCCAGGCCTTCCCCGGTTCAATTAAAATGAAACCCACAGCAAGTTCACCTAGTCTTTACTGCTAGGCTAAAAAATCTGTTTGACCATCACTATGCGTGAGAAGGCTGACCAGTCTCTGCTCGTGCTCGCTAAGTAACGGCAGTGCTGCTAAGAGGGGCTTGAGAATTGAAAAAACGAACACCTTCTCAGTGAATACATGTATAGACTCATGCGCCTACTTGCCAAAATCTTGCAAAGTATTTATTTTTGCCCCACGCTATGCATAAGGTGCCAAAATCTTGCAAAGTATTTATTTTTACCCCACCGCTAAGTATCTACAAATAAATACGGTACCTTTTTTGACCATCGCTAAATAAGGAAAGAAGAAACAATCGGGGGAATTCCTTATAACCCCCCCAGTCACTTAAAACCCCACATGTCATAGACAGCGGGGAGGGGCCTGTGGGCGATACTTAAGCCACGTGGGGGGTTATCGTAGATTTCCCCGAAACAATCATAGTACTACTCCACGGACGGGAATGACAGGGGGAGGGGCAGGGCAGGGCAGGGGGAGAGCTCACATTGTGGGGTGTTGGAGGCGACGAGACGGCAGCGGCGGGAAGGAGGTCACGGCGGCGTCGAGGAGGGCGGAGAGCAGATGGGAACAACCCAAATCGTGGAGGGTTGAGGAGTGTTCTAGGCGACGATACGGAAGATAGATGGCGGCGAGGAGGACGGAGACGGCGGCGTCGGCGGTGGTGGGCAGGAGGATGCAGCGGCCGGCCGGATGAGGTTACGTCGGCGAGGAGGGGGGAACAAACGACATTGTGCAGGGTTGAGAGGGGAGGACGGCAGCGGGAAGGAGCAGGATACGTCGGCTAGGGGAAGGAGGAGTATGCGGCGGCGGCGGGGAGGAGTGTGGACACCGGCGGCGGGGACAAGGACGGCGAAAGCGAGGGTTTTTTCGGGGGGACAGGGGATCACCACCACACTCGCTGCTCCACAATTTTCTCTGCCTTGTTTTTGGCAAGCACAAAATCCCCGGGCCGAGGCCTCAAGAAACTTGGAAATTACAACCAGGCCCTTGGCCAGCATGTCAGCCAGTGAGTACGAGTCTTGCTCGCCATTCTGCTTTGCTACCGTATCTCTCTCTCTCCTCTGCGATTCCAGATTCTTTTTCTGTTGAGAAGATGAGCGATTTGGTTGAAATCGATTTGATCAAGAGGGATTCGAAAACAAGCGACCCGTCGGCCGTTTCCTTGTGGTTTTGGATGAATCCTCCTATAACCTGCTTCCGTTAATTGAGTATTTTCTATCCGTTTAGAATACATACATTCAGTACATACTGCGTTGATGATGGTTTCCTACTAAAACGCACTAACTAGGATACATTCATACATATACGTACTCTTAACTTAGAAGCTAGCTCGGGCCATGCCAAAATGTCAAGTTTTGTTTTCTTTTCCCCGGAAGAAACGTCAAGTTAGCAAGATGGGGTCGGACACGGTGTTTTCACACATAGGTCTAGATACACCCATTAAGGAAAGTATTTTTTTAATGCATTCAAAAATGTCAAAAATTGCAGAAGAAAAATCGGGCGTACATAGGAACACTTTTTGTACGCACATGAAATTTTATGAAAAAATGATATTTTTTGTGGCCAGTGTAAAAAGGACAAAAACAAATATCATATGAATAGTCATTTTGTAGTGCTAAAATTTGTCTTTTTACACAAGCCACAAAAAAAGACTTTTTTATTCATGAAACTTTTTGTGCCAAAATAGTTAGAATGTTCAGATTTACATCCGAAATTTTTGTTTGAATTTTTTTGACATTTTAAAATACATTATGTGAACAATGGGTGTATCTACGCCTATGACCCGAAATGGATTTCCCGAGTCTTGGTCTCTTCTTTTCTGCACGTTATAAACGGAGGAAGGAAGTTTAAATAAGATTTCAGGGAATACCGTGAAGAGGTGCTCCCCAATTTTCTGGGTTGAGCTCTAAAAAAAGAGGGGTAACTCCCCACAAAATAATGATAGGTTGCTTTACGAATATTAGGGGTGTGGAACTCCCTAATAAGCACAAGTTTTTTTTTCAAGACTTAGGGTGTGTTTGCTTCTGCTACCAAAAATCTAAAAGCTAACCACGTGGATATTTTTTTGAAGCAGATTTCCAAAATTTAGCTGCTTTTCCTAGTGTATTTCTCACAGTAGCTTGTCCCCTACTTGCATCGCGGTGGATTCTAATTATGCACGAAAATTATCCACCACGCAACGCATAAGTCAAACCGCTTCGTTTCTTTTAATGTTTCCTCATCCCCCGCGAGGTCGATCCGGCAGCTCCGATGAGGTCATGAATGGCATCGATGAGGTCCGGGAGGTTTGGGTGGTTCCATGATCTCCAGCGAGGTTCGGGTGAGGACCAAAGTGGCTGGTGGCGATCCGGCGTGGCTCCGGCAAGGTAGGGCGCCACTATGCCGATCTCCGCCGGAGTCTAGCGGCGGTGGAGGGTCGCGCGACAGAACTACGGCGAGGCACAATGGAGCTCTGACGCGGTGGTCTGGCGAGGCAAGATGTCCAGCGAGTTATAACGAGACCCCGACCAACTCTGACGATACTCTAGCCTTGGTGGGGCAAAGTTGAATTCTGACAAAAAAAATCCGGACGACGGTTGTTTGAGGGTGTCAGGGGTATTACACAAGGATTCACATTTTTTTTACAGTTACGCTATTGTATCAGCCAAACAACTTTTAGCTTTGCCACAGTTGTCAGCTCACAGCGGGGTTTTCGCAGCTCACAGTTCAAAGCAGCTTTCTTTTAATCCACAGCTGAACCAAATACACCCTTAATTACGGAGGAAGGTGTAAGCTTTATTGGACTCAGTGAGACCATAAAAAATAATTATACCCCTCTGTGGTTTCAAAAAATTGTTGGTAATAGGATCTTTACCTGGCCATGGGTGTCGCCTGAATGAGGTGGCATTTTGTTAGGTGCTGACATGGATGTCTATGAAGTTCTAGAAAATATGTGTGGAAATCATTTTATAAGAATGCTGCTAGTGAATAGAATTTCCAAATTACAGTGGCATCTTGTAACAGTCTACGGACCAGCTCAACAAGAAGGGAAAGAAGCTTTTCTGGTAGAATTTACTAACTTATGCAAGAAACTAAGAGGGGGGTATATGATTGGAGCAATTTAATACCATTTGTAAGATTTGTGAAAAGAATAAACCATGTATTCTTCCTAAATGGAGTCATTTTTCAATGCCATCATTGATATGAATGGATTAAAAGAATTGAAACTCATAGGAAGATTATATACATGGGCTGATAACCTGCTGGATCCGTGTACAAAGACATTTCTGATCATGTACCTCTACTGTTGTCATGTGGGTTTCCTCCACCTCAAATCTCTTTAGATATGAGAATTGCTGGAAAGCGAGGGAGAGTTTTGATGAGCTTGTCATACACAGTTGGGGTGCGGCAACATATCACAGACATGACTTGGACAAGTGACACTGTGACAGGAGAAGGCTCAGAGAGCAAGAAGGCATATGAAAGGATGGTATATTAATTTAGAAGGAGCTTACATGAACGAGAAAAGGAAGTTGTTAGCTGATTTTGACTTCATAGACGAGAAGCTGAAATTTCACCCTTGTCAGTTTTGGAAAGAGAGGCACAGACAGATAAGAAAAATCATCTCAAGGAGCTAATGAGGGAAGAAGAATTAAAATGGAGACAAAGAGCGAAAGAAAAGGATTTAAAGGAAGGAGATGGAAACAAGTGGAAGGAAAAAAGAAAAACAAAATAACATTGCTTAAATACAACAATCAAGATGTGTTTGGTGATGACAACCTAATGAGACATGCTACCACTTATTACAAGTCCTTGTTTGGGCCCTCAAAGGCTCTAACATTACTAATATAATGTTACAAAACATGGAGGGGCCCATGCTAAATGATGAAGATCGGGAGTTACTCACAAAACAATTTGAGATGGAAGAGATTAATGTGTAGGAATAGATGAATTTATGTTCTTAACTGCAAACATCATTCATTTCTGATTTTGTTTTGATAACTCAACTCACAATTCTTTCAATCACACATAAAAACTTATGTTCCTCTGTAATAATTTAGTCCACATAACAGTTCATGAATTTGCTGCATTACTCGTCTTGGTAGTTTAATGCTATTCTAAGATTAAAGTTCATATATCAGTTTCAAGCTCTGTAAGAAACCAAGATACTTTTTACGTGTTCAATTCAATGGACAATTTTGCTATTCTTTTCCGGAAAACCTTCTCTCTGACTTCAAGTGTTTCATTTGTTGATATTTAGTTACTGCTTTAGAGACGTTTAGTGAGCTAATATTCCACAACTTTTGACCACTAATGATCTGGTTTTAACTGTTTGTGTAAGTGGCAGCAAAACTTGGCGCAAATTCCATACTTTTTAGAACAAGGTGAATGCCGTACATCATTCACTAATGGTATTTGAAACAGTCAATCTTAGTAATTTCAGTGTACCCCTCAGTATAAAACTTCCAAGTAGCTTTAATCAGCTGCTCAACACACACACAAAATCCTACTCTAGTAGATACAAAATATTCAAGAGTATATGTTTTTGTTTCTTTTATCATATCAAGCTTCCAGTAGTAGCTTGTGTCTAATGCTTGTTTATGCTCGCCTGAGTGAGAAGCAAGGGCAGCAGAGGGTGATGTCGATGAGCAGAAAAAGGGGTGGAGCTGGCGAGCAGGGATGGAAGTGGAGCCGTGCGCTGGTGGAAGGTGGAGGGTAGGGAAGAAAGGGTGGTGCGGTGTAGAAGTTCTCTCGGGGGTTGGTGTGCGGGATGGTTCGGAATGGTCGATTTAGGTGCCAGACTTACTGGTTTGGCCGGAAGGTTTTCAAATAGCTATATTCACTAAAACAATCAGTAAAAAAACACTGACATGTTTCCTAGTATAATATAACACTCAATATATGCGGAGTAAAAAGGTACCCGGAGCGAAAATTCATATCAGGTCATGGGTGCAGATGCATCCACTGCTTAAAAAATAAATTTTAAAATGTCAAAAAATTCAAAATAATTTTTTATATATAATTTAAGACATTTTATGTTGACACAAAAGTTTCGTGAATAAAATACATTTTTTGTGACATGTGCAAAAAGACAAATCCGTGTGCTCCAAAATAACTTTGTACAAGACTTTCTTTTTGTGTAAAAAATATATTTTCTCGGTGTAACTTTTTATCCTAACACAAAATATTCTGATGTATATCAGAACTTACTTTTAGAATTTTTATATTTAAAAATATTTTACACACGGATGCAGCCGTGACCCGAAACGCCAGTCCTATCTAGGATAGGAGGCACATCGACCGATAGCTCGACGCGTACCTTGAGGGTGCTGTCTCGTGTCGACCGACACGTACCGGCACGTGCACGGACTCAGCTTCAATGACTTGTAGTGCACAAGTCACCGAGAGACTTGGGTCAATCTTATCCCTCTGTTTCAGATCTGATGGATAAGATTAATCTAGATCTGAAACTTAAAAATAAAACTTCTCAGAAAAAATCAAAAAAATTCCAGTAATTCATAAATGATTCTTTTTGTATTTTGTGAAAGTTTCATCCTATTTCGATTGATGGTTTGCGAATAAAAGCGTTTTTATGTTTTAATCTTAAAAAGCTATGTATTCACAAATCATTAGTCCAAATCAAACAATATTTTCACAGAATAACTAGCAAAGCATTTATGTTTTACTGGAATTTTTTCAATTTTTCTGAATTGTTTTATTTTTGAGATTTAGATTTGGGTGAATCTTATCTGTCAGATCTAAAATGGAGAGACGAGATTCACCCAAATCTCTCGGTGACTTGTACACTACAAGTAGCTGAAGCTGAGTCCCACGTGCACGGTGCACCTGATCGCTTCACGGTTCCGTCCGTCCTTTGCACGTTTCCGAGCCCGTCCGGGTTTGCTTTTCCTTAGGTATCCTAAACGGGTACGAGTAAGGACGGTTGCATAGCTTGTATAATAAGATTTCATTGTTATCTGCTGCCTAAACCCAAGTCGATCGATCTATCTATCTATTATAAGGCAGGATCGTTGCAGGCAGCCTAAACTCGATCGATCATCCATCTGTTGTTATCGATCGATCATCCATCTGTTGTTGTTGGTCTGGATATCGATCGATCGATCGTGTTGGTCGGCGGGAAGAAGAGATATCATCATCATGTAAGTCGCTTCCTCGACGGACTTTGCTCCGGTTTCTTTCCACGTATGTTTTTTTTTCTAGCCCTAGAAGAAATTAATGTCATACATATGCCCCCTTCATAAAATTATTCTACGCCTCGGTTTGACGTCAACAAGGATAATGTGCAGTTCCGCGCAAACATATTCTGAGAACCTGTTCGGCTCCAATGAGCCCGGCGTTTGTGTTAGATTTCGTTGGCGTCGAACTGTACAACTTGGTCTTCATTTTTGTTGGACTAGCTAAATGTCCGTGCGTTGCAACGGGGCATTATAAAAATATTTTAATGGTTTCATGCTAATCGTGGCAAAGTATATAGCAGAATACATGTGCTCACGGAGTAGAAAATCAAAGTCGGAAGCATATGCAATTCTTTGTGTGTAATCCACAACAATTAGACCACCAGATATAAAACACAACCCACTTAAAAATTTAATTTTTTTTAAAGCTTGTTTAAATCATTTATTAATTCCATAAGACTGTTGGGTTTAAAACCCTTCCCTTTTGGGTTGCAACCCGCCCAGCCCATTTCCCCTCTTGTTTCACTGTCAGGCGGGCTAGACAACTACCTGCCGCCATTTCCACAATCCACCAGGATGTTCCTCTTGCTGGCACCAAACACAATACGCAAAGAAATATGGATAGGAAAATCTCTTATCTTTGTTATCATATGTGGGTGGGAAAGTCTCTTCTTGTTCCAAAATAAGTTAAGCATACATCTGTACAAATCTGTAGCACATGGTCACTAATATCTAATAAAGCAAAAATCAACAACAATCCTGCTAAATATGATACCAAGCTCAACAAACGAGATGGTGCATCATATCAAACCGATATTTTTAAGCATCAAGCCAAGAAAATATAACCCAAGAAAGCAAATGACTGAAAATAAACATGTAATGTCGCCAGATGCATCAGTACCAACTAAGCCGAGACAGTAACACACTATGGAAGACAAATTATTTTCATCTTGTATGCCTACAAGCAGTTAACAATTACTGAAGCAGTATATATTTCCTAGTTAACAATTAATGAAGCAGTGTACTCAATGTTTTCAACAAATATAATTGTAGCAAATAATATTTAACAATCGCAAAGTTTGAGTCTGTGGCATACTCCGCCCTTCCCCAAGCCACGAGCAAACACACAACCATTTGTTTAGCCCCCATGACTTCATCTACAGAGAAGAGGCTTGATGTTGCCGCTCTTCCTTGCTCCTTGATGCTGCTACTCCATGCTCCGGCCTGCTCGTAGCTTCTCCATGCATCCTGCTCCCTATTGGCCGTCAAGTAAGAAGGTCGCTGGCCAGCGCCCAAGTGAGGAGGCATCATCCAGCACCAGCCCCGGTCGTTTGTCCCCTTCAGCCGCCATAGAGCTGCACCGCCACAAGAAGAGAGAGAAGGGAATTTAGCAGCACGGTCAACCGGTCAGGTTATTTGGGACTACAGAAAATAACAAAATTAACCATGTATCAGTAAGGTTGTGTGTTATCGGCAATGGTTTGCAACACTCATGTGCCTTAGACCAGAGTTAATTGCGCCGGAGGTCACACATCTCGTCACGTACGTGCACATTGGTCACACATCTGGAAAACGGGATTTTTTGGTCACACATCTCGACTTTGCGTGCACATTGGTCACAAACGGGAAGTGTCGTCCCGTTTTGGATGGTAAATTTTCAGAAAACCCCCTGGAGAAATATTAATTTTACAAAATGGTCCTCCTAATTTTACAAAATGGTCCTCCTAATTTTATAAAATGGCCCTTCTAATTTTACAAAATGGTCCTCCTATTTTTTTTAATTTTACAAAATGGTCCTCCTAATATTACTCAGGGGGTTTTCTGAAAATTTACCATCCAAAACGGGATGACACTTCCCGTTTGTGACCAATGTGCACGCAAAGTCGAGATGTGTGACTAAAAAATCCCGTTTTCCAGATGTGTGACCAATGTGCACGTACGTGACGAGATGCGTGACCTCCAGCGCAATTAACTCCTTAGACCATTTAACTTGATCTACAATACTAATGACCAGGAGCAAATTTAAAACACTGTGAGACTCTTCATGGTCTGATAGCTATACAGTGTTGCAACATGTTGAAGAGGTGAAAAATCTTCAGAAAGTATATTCAGTGTTCTCTGAAATCCATCCATAAATTTGTGCAAAACAATATGTTCGAATATTAAACGGGTATTCAGGTCAATTCAGAGGAAACTACAGATTTCACACATTGGTTATAGCAAGAATATGTAGGAAATACATACTTCCATCATCTAAATTATCCCTGCTTCAGTAAGCTTCCTTATAAAATATAAAACCTAGTGCTTGACAACTGGAAGGTTGAGAATAGCACAAATATACCTCTCCGCACAACCATACTAAGACAATTAGCTCGAACAGGAATGCATTACAAGCGACCACCATAGTTAGTCGATTACACCATACATAGACTGACACCTGCAGTTGTACAAGCGACCACCATAGTTGCCAGGTCCATACATCATATGATAAACAGATTCCCTGTGTGTAGGCACCACATCGAACAACAGATCAGAACCATGCATTTATCATCTCTATTGTGTTATCATTTCCATTGGTTCTAGTAAAACAAGGTTCCGACAAACTTGATCATAAGTTAGTAGAATTAGCATGGTTCCAGACCTAAAATAGCACTGGACTCTCCTAAACAAACAAACATTAATATCACTTGGCGATCACTGGTTAGTAGTATGCCCGTGCGTTATACACTCATGAAAGAACTACAAGCTGGTGTGCCAGAAAATTAGGATAACCAAGTTGAGAAAAGATGAAGCACCATATGGAAGAATTAGTGGATAGCCAGCAAATGATACTTGCTAAAGTTGGCACAATTTACAACTACATGCTTTTGCATATGGCCAGTTTAGAAAATCAACACGATAAGATTCACAACATAAACCTAACAGCTAGATATTAAAGCTGGGATTTGGCATGATAGAATTCACAAACCTTCCTCTCGGCCATTCTTCAGTGGTCAAACCCAGTGGATCCTCAACAGGCAAGGCAACAAGAGCAACCATCGCTACCGCGATATTGCCACAAAAATGCAATTGCATATGGACTAACACGTCCAAATGATGCACTGGTGTAATCGACTAAAAGAACTGAAACCAACCTGATCAATTTTAATTTCTGCAACTGATTCTACATATGAAAGATGTAGAGAGTGATTTGTTGGTGAACGCCCAACGGTAGCACGGGAAGCCGGGCAGAGCAGGTGAGGTCGGGAGGGCAAGTTGGGCCGACAGAAAACTTCAGCTGGTTGGGCGGAGCGCCATGGATGCAGACCACAGGGTGGCCGAGCTGCGCTCCCCGGAGGGAGCAGCAGGGAGCTCCGTGGTGGAGGCCATGGTGGCGAGGACCCTCCTCCGCGAGGTTGGATCCGGGCCTTCATGCCTGGAGCAGCGCCTCTATGCTATCTTGGGAGGGCGTTGGGGCTCGTCGACGGCCGAATCCGCGCGGTTTGAAGCGGCGGCGGATGTATGGGCCAGTGTGAGGAGGCGCCGGCGGCCCCACATGTCAGTGACACAAGGGGGGCATATGATAGAAGGCGCGCGAACTGGGGGGGTTATCATCAATTGCCCCGGCCATAGGAGGAGGAGGGCTTGGAGTGTCCCAGATGTATGGGCTTTTTATCTTACATGTGCTCCCATTTGGAAGCTTCAAACCGCGCGGATTCGGCCGTCACAAATCAAAAAACCGTGTCCCAGATGTATGGGCTTTTTTATCTTACATGTGCTCTCATTTGCTTACATGTTAATTGAAACTTTATTTTCCCTCGTTTTTACATGACAGTTCACCTCTATTTTACTTCAGGTCTGAGGAGAGTGAACTAGATGCCGTGAAGGAGTTGCTTGACACCACAACACTGGACGTTTCCTCCTCCTCTATGCCAAAGCCTAAAGGGTATAAATCTCTCGCTCTGATTTGTCTTTTCATGAAAACATTGCCACTTAAATCACTAATATCAGTCCGTCTCCATGAAAACATTGCCACTTAAATCACCAAGGAAATCCAATGCCCATTTTGAAATGGGTTCCATTCCTCCCTGATTCCTACTAGAGAAGCATTTTCTTACAAGATATTGGACCTTACACTTTTAGATATACCATCAAGGACCCATAATCCTCAAAGCGGATTTTGTTCAGTGCTTCCAAGATGCTTATAAATTATGTGCAAGACTACGTTCAAAAAATGGTGTCCAAGATATTTGCTTGGTGCATGCTCCGAGTAGTTGATGCATTCATGTTCTGAATTTTTTTGGTACACTAATATGGCCTTTTTCCTATCTCCACATGATGGACTGTACTGCTATAGATTTCCCCGTATTGCATTGCAATCGATCTAATGCCCATTTGATCTCTTGATATAATGCCATTTACATGGTCTATATGTTAAAAACTGTCATGTTAAATAGGCTTACAAATTTCCCTATTAATTTCGGTTGGTACCTCTCCCAACCGGAGGCAAAGCGAAGAAGTTAAATACTGTAGGTTGGAGAACAGGAAGGTGAACTTTGGTGTCTTCAGAACAGTGGATATACTATATTGATTTTATTTATGTTGGCTGATATTCGTGTTGAGCTTGTACAGTTGTCTGCTTAGTTCACAACTCAATACATATTCGAAGCATGTGAATCTCATCCACTACATCCTATGAATTTCTATATTGTTCACTTGCATGTTCCTCTTTAGTATGTAGTAGTTCGCCAATTAACCTGGCAAGCCGAAGGAGCAACTAGGAAAAGCTGGCACAAATTTTAGTGTATCAGGCCTTCCAATCTTTAAAACACTTTAATAAAGCTGTGTGAATTTTCCATGGGATTGAGGATCTGATTTTCTTTATGGGTGTGTTGAGGTCTACGTCATTTACACATATGCTATTTTTACTATAAAGGGGAAGTAGGAGTGGTGTTGAGTTCACATTTGCAGCTGAACATTTCATTTCCTACCATCTCCTGCGATGGAAAAGAAACACTTCTATATCAGCGATAGTTTGATCTAATCTATCTTCCCGAAGCATTTTCCCCAAGCTTTACTGATTGTGCTGTTAAAAAATGTATCACCAGTTCACCACTAATAATAAAATGTGTCTCTTGTTTATGTTCACTTCAGGAGCGAGGACACGGAACAGGCTGTGAAGAAAACTTTATCTTCCTCTATGCCACAAGCTCAAGCGTATGCACTCTCTCTGATTTGTCTTCTGTTTATAGTCAGAAGCTGGTGCTTTTATTAATTATGCTGTTAAAAAAATGTATCACTACTAATAATAGTAGTATGTATCTCATCTTGTTTATGTTCCACTTCAGGAGTGAGGACACGGACCAGGCTGTGAATCTCGGCACCATCAAGGCCTCGTCACCATCAAGCCACAACTCTCCACCTATCTATTCGCTAAACCCTAAGCGCCTGAATTTCGGGTATTTTGTTAGGGCTGATATTGGGGGATCTTTCCACACATATCCTAGTCTGACTGGGCCATTTCAGAGCCTAAAGGACGTCCAGAAGGCCATCAACTCCCTTCACGCTGAACAGAGCAAAATGATGTACGATTTACATCGCATTGTCGTATTCTGTGTGTTCATATATGGATGCTGTTAACTATATTTCAAACAGGTTACGTAGATCGGGACAAAATGATAATGAAATGCACATATTTTTTGTGTGTAACTATATCTCTGAGATTTCTAGAGAAGTGCATAAATCTCAACAGTTTAAAAAATGTATACATACACCAATGCTATGTTACCGCATTGTATGTAGGCATATCTATTACCTGGCATGCAACTTGTAGAATTGAGTAGTTTTTAGCCTGACACGCTCAAACAATGTGGCTTTGAATGTTAATCCTATGTTGACCTTACATTGTTGAGATAGCACTGTTTAGTATAGCGAGTACAGTTTACTAATAATACAAAATGCTCTGATCTGAACAATGTGTAGGTGCATGAAAGGGCTCTCCGAGATGGAAATGGCAATTCGCGGTGCCCTCTACTGGCATAATGGCTTAAGGAAGAATTCTGCAGAGGCTATTACTTTTATGAAGAACCTTAGGCCTAAAACTAATATGGTTCGAGCGTTACTGGACAAATACAATGAGGACAACAATCTTTCTGGGGTTTGCTATCTCCCTCCCACTTGCCTGTCCTCCTCTCTCTTCTACTGCATATCCAATTATCCATATTACAATTGTTGATACTATTCTTGCTTCACATTTTAGGATCTTGTATATGAGCTCATAAAGATTGTGCATTCCGAATCAATTCATGAGCGAAACGGCAACCCCATTAGGTTATACTATCATTTCAATCTGATTATAAGGACCAAAGGAGCTGACGGTCGCAGCAACAATCTTTTCTTTGCTGAAGTAGCATGTAAGGAGGGCAAATACGAAGAGTTTGTGTTGACCTTTCTCCGCATGCTTAAACCTGATGATAATGGTATTTTGTACTCTTTATCTTATTATGCTATTTATTGTTGATACATATTGTGAGCTTTACAGTTTAACATCTCAAACTTGTTCATTCACAGCCTGTAAGTAGCATATTTGAAAATACCAGGAGGATATACCTGGCCGTAGTTTTCCTTGCAGGCATTGATATTAATTAACAACTCTAATCGATAAAAATGCATTGCATATTATTTATATACATTTCAATCTTGTCATAGTTCAAATTGTCACAACTAGGATTTATTTTTCAAATAAAATAAAATATTTACAACATTCGTAATACAGTAAAATAAACTAATAAGGACAACGTTCATGTAAAGTGGCCATCTATGGCACATATATTTGACTTTTTATGCTGTACAGAATTTTGAACTTCAGTTCTTTAATTCCGTACTGTGCAGAAGAACGTCTTGTTTCAGGTACCTGTAAGACAATTAAAAAGGACCAATAACAATAATTAGATCAACTAAACACAAAAATCCCCGACCATATTTAACCTATCAAGCTTGTTGTGTAGTACTCCATGTTGGAACCAATAATCTGATCAGTAGTGTATCTCTCACACGTCTCATAACTTGAGGTTCGAAATCCGAAAATACTTGCATTTTGCATGTCTATTGTTGTTTGTGCCTGGTTAATTATAATACAATTCACATGTCCACTACTTTTAAATGAAGGAAAATGCATTGAGTGTGATGTTGATATGAAGCACCCCAGTGATGTGGAATACAAACGTGGTCGAGCAAAGATCCCTTTGCCATGTATGGTGCCACAGGAAGTGGATAGAGCTTATATGGAGGAGTTAGCTGCTGTATATGACGAGGCTCAGTTGAAAGCCCAAGAGGCTAGGGTGAGAAAGGAATTCAAGGTAATACCACCATATATATCTTGTGCGGTTACTGAAATGGTGTTACTTGAATGTAAAATCCTCTGATTGTATGTTTGTTTTTCTTTAGGAACTTTATGATCAAAGTCGTGCAAGATTCCAGAAGAAATATGTAGTACCAGCAAGGCGCCAAGGTGTGGTTTCCTTTATATTTTTGTCATGTTACGTTCTGTTATGCAAGACACGGGAAGACTACTTCTTTATTTAATAAATTGGGAAGCACTGCAAATCACATCATCTGGTAGTTATTTGCGGCTCTCGCCGCTTTGCATTTGTCATGCCGTTGGGTGAATTTTGTTGGAGTCCCGGTTTTGCTGTTTAGTTTGGTTTAGCTGGGTAGACATGGTTGGGAGGCTTGAGGTGGTCAAATGATGGCTCTATTTAGGAGAAACCACACCATTTGTAGCATGGATCAGTACATCTTGAATAGTTTGTGTTGTTCTAGTGTATCTCTCTCTGACCTGAAAGATAAGATAAATTGCAAAGATTATAAGGTAGATGATTTATCTATAGATATTATTCCTTGGCAAAGTTAAGGGATAACGGCGGTTGTCTCGATCATTTCAGTAAGGGTGCTTGCTTTCGTAATCTCCACACTGTCATTGCTGGCATTGATAACTCGTGTTGTGCAATTTTGCAGAGAATAAAGGAGGGCTTCTGTGAGGATCACAGCTTAGCAGTCGAGGTCTCGAGTGCTGGCAAAGGAGTTGGGATCTTGAGCAACAGTAGAATTGTGGTGCAAATGAAGCATGTACTAGTTATTAAGCGGTGCAAATGAAAATTCTTGGGTAGTACCGTAGTATGCCTGCCCCTGGATGGATTATGTGTGGTGTATTTGGTACTGAATAGTATTGCACTAGTTTGGTTTCTAATCTAATCTGTGGAACCCGTTCGGGGGCTCCTTCTCTCTGAAGAATGAAAAAAAAAACGGGTAGTTAATTAGTAGTACAATATACTGTGGATTGTGATCCACTGTGAGAAGCTGTTGCGTGCGTGTGTGTGTGTGTTTTGCATGAGGTGCCAAGTCCTTGGGATATACGTATGTCTAAACTAAAAAGGAAACGAACTACGTATGTTTTGAAACAAAGTTGAGAACTTTTAGAGAGGCTATCGGGCAGCCATCAATTCGTCCAAAGCCCAAATCACTTGATCTTCATAATCAGGTGTTTTGTAGCCGGGAGGTCCAGCCAGAGCACAGCGTGTCGTCATGGTGGAAACAAGGAGAAATGATCTTGTTCCTCACCATGTCCGGAGCAAAACAATGTCAGTTTCGATTGCTTCAGGTTTGTATCGTTGAAGTAGCCGTTGAGTTAGCTTTGTTAGTTAGGATGTTTTGAGCCTGTTGGCCGGTATACGAGGGACGCCCACTCGTCGAGACACAAACCTATACCACGTTTTGAGAAGAATCTTGCTGAGTTCAGTTACTCGGAAATTTATGCTAAGGTGGCAGTACACAATTCTACTGCATGATCTTTATAAGGAGGAGTTTGCAGCACAACCACTCCACCTGACATATATGTTGAACAATCATTATCTATATTTAGGATTATTTTCCTTCTTTTTAATGACGAGCCATAGCCGGTACATGCTCTTCCAGAGGTTCGAACTACCTAGTGTCGCGTCGATTATTTTACCCCATGACCTTTTCCTTACTAGCGGAAGCACCTATGTGAAATCCCCACCGAATACAACAGTCTTTCTCCTGAAATGTCCCCATGATGTCTTGCATGGTTAGTCGAGCGCCTCAACAGCCTGTCGGTTCTTCATGTTTGCCTCATCCCGTAGTATGAGTGAAACCATCATGGAGAGTTTTGCTGCCTCATTCTGCTTAGTGAAGATGCGTGATGCCCCTTCTTGAATGTTTAGTCGGATCTCGAATCTGTAATGGCCTATCCTACCTCAAGGCAAGATGGACCCATGCATTGCCACGGGTCCTCAATGCACAGGTCCTATTGTAAATCTAGAATACACCTAAATATTCACGTATACATAGAATTTTCATCTTTAGGAGCCTATGCACCGAGAGCGACAAATGACTCCAGAGCTACAGGGAGTTTATATAAAATAATAATCGAAAATGGTATCTGAAAGATTAAAAAGAAGGAAAATAATCCTAAATATAGATAATGATGAGATCTACTTGTGTGCAAAAAACAATCTGGGATTCATTATATTTTTAGGCTGGGAAAATGACAAATGAGTAGATCTGTGTGCGGTGAACAATGCATATTTTCAAAACTTTGAAAATTGTCAGATTTGTTATTTTTGTGTAGCCTAAAATATAACGAATTGAGGTTTTGCGTGATGGTAGAGTTCAATGTTATCTGCACGTGGGATTTTTCTTCCTATTTTTTTTAACTTTGAAATGTCATTTTCGATTATTTTTTTAAAGGTCACTTTGGAGCTCGAGCTCCCGCCTATGCACCACCCTATACCGTGTAAACTGTAATATGTGACTCAAATTTCAACAAACAAAGAGTTTGGTACCAAGGGAAGGCCTTTTTTTCGACGAAAGAAAAGGAAAAAAAAAGAAAAACCAGAACCTGTGCCATGGGCCCACCTAGTGGTGTAAGATGACGTCTATGACACCCCGACCCCAAGTCGCTAGCTAGGGCACCGGCGGTGGAGGAGCGACGCCGCCGCCAACACCTAACGGCTCTCTCTTCTTCCATCCACCGGAAGAGATGACGGATTCCACGCCCCCGATCGGCGCGCCGCCGGAGCAGGAATCCGCGGGCGTCCCCCGTCGCTACGGCACCGCCGCCAGGGCGCCGTCGCCCCCGATTCGGCTGCAACTCCAGGTCGACGAGCCCTTGCTACGGCTGGTCAGGTCCATGCGATCCGCGGTCGCCCAAGCCCCTCGCGCGGTGGCGGCGGAGGAGGACCAGCAGCCCGAGCCGCCGAAGAGTAAGGGCCGGCGGAGGCTGCGGAAGGTCGCCGTGCGGTCGCTCGAGCTCGGCCAACGCCAGGCACGCTCTAATTCCTTCTTGCCATGTGTCTTACCAACGCGTACCAGTTTGGATCTAGCAGCCAATTCCTCTTTCTAATTCTGCCTGCATGATGATAGCACTAAAAGAAAGAATTGCTGCTACAATTCGTCGCCCTGTTTAATCTGTCGATCGTTGATCCAACATATTGCCGTGTATTCTATAGATCGCCGGAACAGACGAGCTCGACATCGTGGCCAAGTTCCTGTACAACAGGCCCAGGAAGATCGTGTGCCAGATGCGCAGGGCCGACCACACGCTCCTCAAGATCGACATCCTTTGGTCCAACATACGGGCCATGTCTGCGTGCTTCGACGACGCCACCTTCGATACGCTGAGAATCGAGGTGCATATCATCAGCACGCAAGAATCATTCTTTTTGCTAACCCATTTTTTACTAGTTTCACATGATCGATATGCGTCTAATGGATGAATGAATCGTCGTCTATTTGCTTGCGCAGGTTAAATCTCCGCCGGAGCAGTACCGTGCCGACCCGCCTGAGCCGAGGAGGCATCTGCAGTGGCAGCGGTGCCCAGCTCTTACCACAAGGTAGGTCCACGACTCGTCTCAATCTCTATCACTATCCATCGTGCGTGCTCATCTCTAGCTTGAAGAAAGCACAAGTTCACGGTGCTGATTAATTAAGGTGCTTGCTTCATCCGAATCTCCAGGACTTTCTGTCTCCAGTTTGACAAGGGGACCCTCGAGAGGAGCTACGGCAAGATGCTCTACACAGATCCTTCGCTGATGCTACGCACCCTGCCGCCTCCTCCTCCTCCTCCCGGCGACGACGAAGGATCCGATGAGTCAACAGCCACCCAGCAAACCGTTGGAATGATCACTGCTGCTGCTCCCGTTGCCGCCCCATCTGTTGATGGTGTTGAAGCAGAGATGCCAGGCACATGGATGCTAGGCTTCACAAACACAGGTAGAAACAGTTCTGGTCATCTCCAGGATCCCAAGTATCCATACACTTGTCTGTCAGGCAAAATTTTGTTTCTGCCCTTGAGAAAATTAACCTACGGTTTCTCGCTGATTCCGCAGGAGCCAATGCTGCGACGCACGAGTACAGCGGTACCCAGTCGAATGATCCCAGTCACCTGGCACATATGCATCCTTTGTACAGATGGATGTAGAACACGCGCAGTCATTGCCCATTCATATTCGCATTCCTTGTATAGATAGTACATCAGACATCGGTACATTTGCCGAACAATGGTTTCGTTTTGTCACAATACAACCTTGTGTAGTACAATGTTGAGACTGAACATTCGTGTTGCGTCGCACATGGTGCGCAAAAGCGACAGCTACCGCTCAAGAACTTGTAAACCCCCTCTAAGATGATTGTACAGTTGTGAAGTTTTTGAAATTTAGCAAGCGAGAATTGCTCTGGAATAGAATAGAAGCAGGTTCGCTACAGCTTGGACGCTCTGACCTTGGCGATGAGCTCTCTCCGCAAAATCTTGCCTGAGGCTGACTTGGGCACGCTGTCCACAAAGGTAACCCTCTTCAGCCTCTTGTAGTATGCGACCTGAAATGTTGCACAAGTTCAGAATTACCAAGTGCGTTAGCAATGGGTACTATGCAGTCGGGGAACCAAATACAATTGTATTCGAGCGTTCTGCTGCTATTTGAGTTCTGGAGTTTAAGCTACAGACACTCCATGGTCAGACTCACCTGCTTTTCAATGAATTTCTGGACATCAACTTCCGTTAACGAACTGGAAGATGACCGTACCACGTAGGCGATAGGAACTTCCCCAGCTTCAGCATCAGGAAACCTAGGAAACAAGGAAACAGAGCTCCAGGTCAAGAGATAAGAAACAGCAGACGAACAAGTCCAAACCTAGAATATTTCCTACTCAAAAGCCGGTAGAAACAACTAAACTTTTGAAGGTGCGACTTACGGGATAACGACAGCATCTAGAATCTCTGGGTGCGATAGAAGTAATCCTTCAAGCTCAGCAGGTGCAATCTACCAGTTAAAATAAATCTGTCAGTAGTCAATGGGCATAAAGAGAAAATTTCCACAAAAATCAGTGATGTTTGGCCACATAATTTTACTGAAACTTTAAGCTCATAATCTATCAGTAGTCTGCAATTCAGATATACTGCTTGCACAGATACCCTATCAGTGATGTTTGGCTACATACTGATCAAACAAAGGTATATAAATGTATTCTTATCGGTATATAACTCGTATTTTTCCTTTAAAGATCCTGTATGCTATGTTTATTCCACCATATTACTTGCCACCTGCCGGTCCCATAGCAGCTCCCAACTGTGCCGTCCATTGCGAAATTCAATGCTGGCCAACTGACTACCTTGAGCCATCCTAAACAAAAGCCTTCTGCTCCTCTCTTTCTTCAGAAAATCATCTGTGACCATTGAAAGTGCGCTTAACTTTAAGTACTTCACACTACTAATCTCAGTTCATTTTGTCAGTGACCGCTCACGATTAACAGCCCGGCAGCGACCACACATTAAACACCCTAATTCTGTTCAAACTAATCAACAGAGTAGGAGTACTAAAACCTGTCTACATAAATTGTCAAATCTTCATCAATTAGTACCAAACCTGTCTTCTAAAAATAAAAAATCATTTAACTTGGTACGATTCAGAATACCACTGCGCACCACAATCTTTCTATGTATTCCTCCTGTATTCTTTTATTTATGGTTATTACATTTTCCCACAAGATTCTAGCAACAACTAGCAAAAAATGCGAGTATTTGCAAAAAAAATAATATTACCTGGAAACCTTTGTACTTAATCAGCTCTTTAAGTCTATCAACAACATAAAGCTGCCTTCTTCGTCAAAGTAACCGAGATCACCAGTATGCAACCACCCTTGCTTGATAGTAAAATCAGTAGCTTGCACATTGTTGAAATACCCTGCAGAAAATTTACTCAAATAAGTACATGTGCTGGATACCTTTAGGACAGAAGTTATTGGAAAAACACTGTGAGTGCAAAATAGTGTACAAATATAAATGATGGTTGCTGGATGCTCACTAGTGTTTCACATCAAAGAAAGTCACTAGGTCTTGGTAAACTGCGCAAATGATGTATGATTTATTCGGAATAAGCTCTTGTTAGATCTCAAGAGAAGACAGGGTAGAAGAACAAGATTCTCACCTTGCATTATGTGTGGTCCGCGGACACAAATCTCTCCTAGTTGATTCGGTGGCAGAAGCTTTAGCGTATCTACATCGACAATTTTTCCTTCAACACCAGTGACAAGCGCTCCAGTCGACCCAAATCCACGAGGCTTTCCCTTTACTGGGAATTCAAGCGATATGACCCCACACGTCTCGGTCATACCATAGCCCTGCCAGAGGAGCACAACACGCAATATAACTTGAGATGTGAACTACTTAAAATTGTTTACAGATATCATGTAGGCACCACAATATATGAGAGAATTAAGGCATTGTACTACGAGGTCCCATAATGAGTGCTCTGCAGCAAACGGCTGAACAGCTTTAGGTTAGTTTTGGAATTGGCCACAGAGCTTCTAGCATCAGGTTTTATGCAGTTACCACATCAAAATGGTTAAACTGCCAATGCAACTTGAAAAACAAATAGTCCTGCATAGACCATGCATTTTATTATTATGGGACACCATACCCAAATTGATGCTTCGATAAGAAATAAATAAAAATTGATATGATATAGTAGTATGATTATGTGTGCAGGTCAACTAAATAAAAAAGAGAGATGGACCATCTGAACCTAGGGGCATCCACACCCGTTCTTAAAAAATACATTTTAAATGCGTTTAAAATGTCCAAAAATCTGGAAACAAAATTGTATGCATACATCTCCGCAATATATATGCACGGCATACAATTTCGTGAGAAAATAACTTTTTTATTTTGCCTCTAAGAAAAAGACAAATTTTGGTGCTGAAAGAAACTATTCACAGGACATTTTTTCTGTCTTTTTTACACAGGCAAAAAAAGATCGTTTTTCTGCGAAAAAACATGCACCTACATAGAATGTGGAGATGTGCGCGTGCAATTTTTTTCTAAAATTTTATTACATTTCGAAATGTGTTTTTTGAAAACGGGGCTGTGACCCCCATGTTGAGCTATGTATTTTCCGGAAACTAAACCACCAGACAAGGAGTTGACTTTGGCATTTTGTCTTAAAATTATATAGTTGACTTTGGCATTAAAGTTAGAGCAGCCCTGAATTAGCACAAACTAATTTCCATGGCAAAATATGTAACACAGAATCAGTAGACATGGATATTCTGATGCCAATACTTCCTCTACATGATTATTCTGATGCCAATATTTGGCAGTGAGAAGTAACTTCCGAGCAGCTGATTGTTAGAAGTATCGGTGCCGTGTAGCTTCACATTGCATCCATTCCAAGAGTATTGTTTTGTCCATCTTGTGCATTAATCAATCAAGTTGCGTTAGCAGGACAGAATCCTGAGATCCAATTGTCACTTTCCGAGGGCAAATCAAGCTGGAAAGGACAGCTTAGCTGTTCTCATATACTACCTCTACGGAATTAATTGACGCCATTTGTATACAAATTTGTACTAGCTTAGCTATCCCTTCACGTAACTTAATTCCGTACTAGTGGTAAACTACAAAGAAAGTTGTAATCATAATAATTCAGGGAGCTGTATGAACAAAGATACTGAATTGATTAAACTTTTCAGCGAAACTACAAGGAAAAAGGAAGATCTAGTCCCCACAAAAGCACAGCAAAAAGGCTCTGATAATTGCAATCTTTTTCTGAAGATAGAAAGATTCAGCGCAAGTGCTGCATTATCCTCCCAATTTTCTGAAGAAAAAACAAGTGGTGAATGAATTACCTGAACAATATCGGCGTGGGGGAAGTTCCTGGCGACGACCTCCATGACGTCCTTGCCGAGGGGCGCGGCGGCGGACCCGATGAGCTTGAGCGAGCTGAGGTCGTACTTCCCGGTCATCCCCTGCTTGGCGAGCGCGATCATGACCGGCGGCACGCAGAAGAGGTCGGTGACCCGGTGCTGCTCCACGGCCCGCATCACGGCGTCCATGGCGAAGCCGGACATGACGACGATGGCGTTGCCGCGCTGCAGCTGGCCGAAGGTGATGACGGAGAGGCCGAAGATGTGGAACATGGGGAGGAAGCAGAGGAAGACGTTGGCGCCCTTCCCGCGCTGGTCCTGGTCAGTGGTGACCATGGTGGACGCCGCGATGAAGTTGCGGTGGGTGAGGATGACCCCCTTGCTCTCCCCCGTGGTGCCCGAGGAGTAGAGCAGCGCGGCCGTGTCGCTCTGCTTGGTGGGATGCCGGCCGTACTGGGCCTCGTCGATGTTGGAGACGAGGTCGGAGTAGAGGGTGACGTTGGGGGCGGATGCGGCGGCAGGGGCGTCGTCGAGGAGGATGACGGGCAGGTTGAGGCCGGAGATGCTTGGGAGGAGGTCGGAGACGGTGAGGATGAGCTTGACCCGCGCGTCGGTGGCCTGCTTGGCGATCTCCCGCGGGGTGTAGAGCGGGTTGGCGGTGGTGGCGACGGCGCCGAGCGCGGTGACGGCGAAGAAGCAGACCGGGTAGAGGACGCAGTTGGGCGCCAAGAGGAGCACGGCGTCGCCGGGGCGCACGCCCGCGCGGGAGGCGAGCGCGACGGCCGTGGAGTGGACCGCCGAGCGGAGGGCGGCGAAGGTGAGGGAGCGGCCCGTGGCGGCGTCGACCAGGGCCAGCGCGGACGGGCAGGCGTCGGCGCGGCGGAAGAGGAGGTCCGTGATGGAGAGGTTCGGGTCGGAGGGGATCAGAGCCGCCGGGCGCGGCGAGCGGTATATGCCGTCCGCGCCGTAGCCGGCGGCCGGCACCGCGGCGGTTGTGCTCGTCGCCATGGCCTCCGTCAAGTTGTCTGGCTTGTGTTGTCAGATGAAGGCGTGGCCGCTTGGATTTTGGCAGCTGCGAAATAACCACGTGGCGAAACTTCAGCCAAAAATAACACTTTTTTGAAAAAATTTCTAAAACTAACCTTTTGTGTGGCTCCTGCAACGTCGGCGCCACACATGCACCGCGCCCCAGGCTGGGGCGCCACACCGCTGCCAGCGTGGCAAAGTGGGCCGACTCATACCTTAGTGGCGGTCCGAGATGACAACCTCTCTTTGAGGCTCAAATATCTTTGTTCTCACTAGACCCATGAATCACTCCCAGTTGTCCTGGTTCCCCGCCGTCACCAAAGCAAAAGTCAACGGCAACAACCGGTCGTTAGCATCATGAGCTATGGCAATCAAAGTGTGCCCTTGTACTGGCCGGTCAAGAATGTGCCATCTACGGAGGCAACTGGTCTACAATGTTAGAATGCCCTTATGCATTGCCCGAAAGCCCAAAATGCACGGCCAAAGACACGGACGGTTGCACCGTTGTAATCCCTAGTCTTTTGGCCAAAGGGCTCCACCAACGTAACCATGCCCGGATTTGTAGCAGCCATAGCTCCCAACAATCTAGGAAGTCGGTTGTATGTTTACTCCCGGTCACCATACAACATCTTGAATGCGGCTTGCTTTGCCCTCCATGCCTTCCCATACTTCACCGAGTAACCAAACATTTCTTTCACCGTATCCATGATAGCCCTCACTGTAAAAGTAGGGAATGCCTCTATGGAATTGGAAAGTCTATAGCCGATGAAATCGGAGTTTAGTTGCCGATGAATGTCCTTCGCATCCTTGTCATCATCATCATCATTGCCACTACACATGTGAGTTGACACACATTTTTTTTAGAATCCATTGAGAGGTTCCCTTGATAGGTCTTGCACGACAATCCACGGACACCCATTATGCGCGTCCTCACACTTAACCGTCTACCGCTTCTGGACATCCGAATGAACCACTTAACCACATACTCCTTGAGCCATGTCTTCAATTCCAACAAGCTTTCAAACTTCACTCCCTCAGCAATACCATAGTTTTTGGGATTACTATCCTTCTTCGAAGTTGGCCTTGGTTCAAGAATTTTACTCATGCTACCATCAACCACGGCTTTATCGGCGAGACTAAGATCACGGAACAATGCTAACCGATGATCCCAACCAACTACCTTCTTGAATATTTTGGCTTCTTTAGCAGTGAACCCATCTTCATCAACATCTTCTTCGGGACCGTCGTCATCCGAGTCCGATGCATAGCATCGTTATAAGGAATGTCATGGTCCGTGTCCTCTTGCCTGCAATTTGTCCCCACATTACCAATATCATTTTTTGAAGCTCATACTCCGACGCATCGCTCTCCTCCTCCGACTCTTCATATTGGTCACTTTGAATCAGGCTTGAAGGTTGGCTCCTTTCGTGTTGGGTCATTGTTGGTCGGCTAAAATCATGTTGAGTCATTGGAGGTGGACTCAACGTTGGATAGTACACTTCATGGGCATGAGGTGGCTCATTTTGAACCGGCCTCCTAACGTCATGTTCGGAGTCACACCGGTTCAAGTCAAACGTCTTGGTGGCAAACAACTCAAGAGCCTTGTCTTAAGATGCCGCCACTGTCTCCTTATATGCACTCCAACACAACTCGGAGTTGAGAGGCATAGTCTTCCAACGAAGATGCATTCCAAACCCAACATTATGCCTTCCCTCCAAAGAAAGGAGATCATTTGGATCCGTCCAATTCAATGCAATCCGTACTCTCTCCACAGCCTCGCATAGCTAGGACTATGGCCAAACACCACCACTTTCTCCTCCGAGTCATGTTCCACATTGCCTTTCAAAAAGGCCTCCTTGTGCACATGATGAACAACCATTCTCTCCATCTAAAAAATTTACAATAACCCAAATGCATCAAATGATTGATACATTGAACTAAGCTATGCATTTCAAACAAAATCTATTTATTGATCTTAATTTTAAATCAAGTCATTATGCACTAACCCTAACTAAATCTAACTCATTAACTACATCTAACAAAAACCCTAACCCTAACCTACAATCAACAGCCCAACACTTCATATCCATCATACCCACACACATTGACCAATATTATCAAGAAATAACCACACATTTGTCCTCATATTCAAATTATAGGGTTTCCAAGATCTACACCAATGTCACCAAATTGGAAGATTTCTATTGGACAAAAACAAGGAGAGTACCTTCTTGCACGTAGGGGAGCCGAAATCCACGGAAAAACCACACCGAAATGGATGGATTTGAGTGGGGTGTGTTGGGGAGAAAGAGGGAGAGAGGGAGGGCCTCGGCTGGGTAAGAACACAACAAATGGATGGGGGTTGCGGGTGGACTGCTCACCGTCACGCTATCTTCTACTGAGCAGGTGTGGCGCCCTAGACGCCGCGCCACACATAAGGGTGCGGCGCCGCAGACTCCGGCGCTACTTAACCCGAGTTGGGTCCCGCCTTGCCACGCTGGCAGGGTGTGGCGCCCCTGTCTGGACGTGGTGCTTTCAGGTGTGGCGCCGCCGGTACAGGCGCCACAAAAAAGGGTTAGATTCAGTTTTTTTTCTTCGAAAAAAGGTTATTTTTGGCTGAAGTTTCGTCAAAGGGTTATTTTTGTCAAATTTCACGTTGGGAGTTGTGGTAAGCTCCGTTCCCATGGTACCTCACTGGATCTGTACCGATCGTGACCGTATGAATTTAGAATTCATTCACGAATGCATTTCTCGTCCGAGCCGATCTAAATTACTCATGTGTGAATTCTCCAACTACCATGAGTTTTGAGTTTCTATATAAAGTCAACTATTTAAAAGTTTGACCACGTATGTACGATAAAACACATGTATGATACGAAATGCGTATAATATGATTTTTTAAATTCTATTATGATTTTAATAATGTTAAATTTATATTTTAGGTGTCATTGTTTTATCTATTTGATCACATTTTAAAAAGTTTGACGTTGACTAAACCTACTGTGAACCAAGGGAGTATCTACCTTATCGAGCAAACAATTTGACATCGTCATCCCGCATTTTTTTACGCGTGTATAAAAAGAATCTTTGGCACACTCGTCCAAGCCAAACCAGCCGCTGGGTGCAAAAAAAAAACCGTGTCAATACGAGGGTGATCTTTTTTTTTTTTTTTTTTTTTTGACACATCCAACACCCACTTCTATTCACCGATCATCCACATACAGAGTACACAGATTGAAAACAAAGAAGAACAACAAAGCGAGGTGGGAAGAAACGGAACCAGAGCACCAAGATCGCCAACCACGCCGGCGTCGGAGACGAAGGAGACCACCTTCCAGCTTGCCACAGTCAGGGAACTGTTTGCCCTATAGGAGACGCCGCCATGCCCGTCCGCCGCGCCGCGGCGGATCTTGAAACGATGAACGGCCGGGGCGAGCGCCCCCCTGACCCAACTAATCCACCTTGCCGGAGTCACCGTCGTCGCCGTCGTCGGAGGGTCGAGGATCCCGGCGAGCTCGAAGATCCGTCCAGATCCCCTGCCAGGACGAAGATCGCCACTGGATCTGGCAGGGAATCAAGGCACGGCGCGGATCCACCGATCCGCGGGTGCCGGAGAAGCTGGCGCGCCGGCCCGGAGCTCCACGAGCGCCGCCGCCGGGGAGGGCACACGCCTGCAACAAAAACCACGCCAACGACACCACCGCCTCCACGGCGCCGCCGGCTGCCCCAGAGGAGCCTCCCTTATGTACACGCGTGACGCGGGATCCCCCTCCCTCCCGCCGCCGAGGCGGCCGGCGGAGGGCGAGGGATCCGGCGGATCGACGGCGAGAAAGGTGGATCGGCCGGGGAGCTCTAAAAATCGCCTCCGCTACAGTGAAGAGGGAGGGAGACGACCCATCATGCCTGCATGGCGGCATGGCGCAATTGTCAATACACTACAGAACCTGACCCTATATACCACGACGAGAGCAAGGAGCTCGCATGTGGTGGAAAACGAGGTGCCGTATTTCGTAATTTCTCACCGAAAGCTCCCCCTATATACCCGTTTTGGTCATTGTTGAAACCCTAACTTCCATTCTACCCCCCCCCCCCCCCCCCCCCCCCCACACACACACACACACACACTCTTCAAGGTTCATCTAGGTAGTAGCTTCTTCTTCACCGGCGATAAGGTAAGCGGCACCATCTTCTCCGGTCATTGCCTCACTGGTGACAAGACTTTAAAAAAAATCATCTACGTGGTGTCTTCAGCATTATGTCGCTCATCTTAACGAAAATGAGGCGTCCACGATCTTCTAGGATGGATCAATCCTTTCCACGTAGGGTGACGGCGACCAAACTTATCAACAAAAGGCTGCAGATCCTGCTTCTATAGCCGAGTGGGCACGAGCGGCAAGCCTAAATAGGTGCATGGAAATGGAACCGAGCTACGGGGCAATAACTCCATAATGGACTAGGATGTCGAGGGGGCGCACCGAATGAGAGTAGTAGTGCTCTTGGCATTAGAGAGCAAAACCTCTCTACGAGTTGGATAAATAACGATAGTGACATCATCTGCAAATAATGATAAACGGTGCTCGACTCCCAAGGCCGCCAAGACCACATACATAACAATGTCAAACAATAGCGGGGTGGGAGGATCCCCTTGTCAAAGTCCGCGGCGATGCCACACCTGCTACGTGGCGGGACCGTTGACAAGGATCTTGGAGCTAGTCGAGTAGAGGATAGACACAATCCACAAAACAAAAAGATCCTTAAAGCCTCTCGCCCTAAGTTTACAAAAGTGAGGTGCAAATATTATATAAGTGGGACAAGCGGGATCTCACTTTCGTATCCATCTCGCCCTCCTTCGACTTCGCGGCGGTGCTTGGCGTCTCCCTCCCTCCCCCTCCCCAAGTGGCCTTTTCCACGGTGGAGAGGTAGATGGCCGGCGATAGAGCATGTGCAATGGCGGCGACCGAGGACTTGATTGCGTTTCATTTTAGCTTCTCAAGGTCCTCTACGCTTATTACGAGGACTGGATTGTAATTTTTCCCCCTTTGGGGTCCTGTTTGTAAAACGGTCTGTAAGGGCATCTCTACTCGTTGTGCCCCCCCAGGCCGAAAACGGCGCTATTTTGGCTGGCCTGGGGGGCAACGGCGCTATTTTGGTTCCTGGGTTGGGGGGGGGGGGGGGGGGCGATTCCCAGCCGTGCCCAAACCCAAGACTTGGGCCGAAAAATTTTAAAAAACTGTTTTGGCGAAATTTAGGCGAATTCATTCATATATGGGGAAAATTCGCCGATTACACAGTAGAAACTAAAATAAAAACTAAAAAAAAAAGATAACTTGGCGATCTACGCCGTTCTACATGCCCAACTGGCTGGAGATGAGGTGGCTGTAGTCGCCGCCGTCGCCGTCGTCGTCGGAGCCGGCGGCGTTGCTAGGGCCTGCGTCGTTGTCTCCGTCGTGCCACCTGCTGGTCGTTGGCGCGGGTACCTCCTCGTCCTCGTTGCTCGGGTCGAGGATGTAGTACTCCGGGGGCGGCGGAGGAGGTGGAACGCGGTCGCGAGGGGCAGGAGCCGCGCGCTGCGCGGCCGCTCGCTCGCGCATCAACTCCGCGAGGATGCGGCGCTGGCGCTCCACCTCCTCCCCCTCGTGCATCCTCGCCGACCAGGCATCGGCTACGTCGTCTGGCGCTGGGAGGACGTCGTTGAGGGAGGCTTCGATGGCGAGCCTCTCGCTGGGCAACTCCTCCGAGTCCTCCGGTGCCTCTATGTTGGCCGCCGCCCTGACGTAGTCGGGCGGCGCCTGCCACACCGGCGCCTTCTTCTTGCCCTCCGTCTTGGGCTTGACGAGGCGGCGGAAGAGTCCGCGGGGCGGCGCTCATTTATGCGGAGCGTGCCGTTGTGGCTGGGAGCACGCCGGCCCGAGTTGAGGATGGGCGGCGGTGTGGCATACTGCTCGGCCTGCCGAGCAGCGGGAGGCGCCGAGCGCGCGCCGGAGGTGGAGGAGGAGGACGCGGTGCCCATCCGCCGTGGCAGCCACGACGCCAGAGTGCGTACTCGAGTGCCCCACCACCGCTTGCGGCCCTTGGAGTTGCAACGGCCTTCCACCGGGCCGTTGCGGCCTTCGTCGGCGAGCTCCTGCTCGTGGCGCCGGACGAAGTACTGCGTCCAGAAGGCGTCGTTCTCCGGCTGCCAGCGGGGATCCACCGCCTGCGCGTCGGAGAGGCCGGCGTTCACCTCCTGGATCACGTGCTCGCGTTCCACCCCTTCTGGCAGCGGAGGCATGGGCACGCTGCCCGCGCTCAGATGCCACGAGGCCTGGCCGCCGGAGGCGCCAGGGACACGCATATCAGGCGGCGTGGGGTAGCCCGCCTCATATAGCATCCGCGCCTCGTGCTTGTGGTGGTGGCGGCGGCCGAAGCCGTTTGCGGCGGCGTCGTCGTCAGGGAAACGCTCGGCCATTGCTGCTGGTCACCGTGTGCTCGTTGGGGATGATAGAATACGTGTACATAACGTTTAGACAGTTCCTGATATTTAGGAATAGATAGATTCTAACCATATCTGTTGTAATCATTGTATCGACCTCCTGTTTAATATATGAGACGGATACCACGCCTGGTGCGTTGAGTATCGTTCCTCCCAAACGCATCTAGCCTGCTCGGCTTTCATGGTATCAGAGCTGCGATCTTGAGCAATGTCGTCTTCCGCATCCTTGAGCACCTCGCTCTCCCTTGCTGTTTCCTCCTTGCCGTTGTCTTCCTTTGGCGTCCAGCACTCTGGCCCGATCCACTTTGGCCATCTCATCACGGTGAAGCTCTCGCCGGCGACGCATCTCTTCTGGCGCGCACAGGTGGTCTCTCGGCTCCGGAGCCACCTCCTCTATGGCTATGTTGATGGCATGTTCCCGTGTCCGCCCGCCACGGTGGAAACCAAGAAGGAGGGCGGCGAGACTGTCACCTCGCCCAACCCTGCTCATGCCGCCTGGATCCAACAGGATCAAGCAATCCTGAACGCCTTCCTCACGTCAGCATCAATCGAGGTTGGCGGCATGATCATGTTCGCCAAGACCTCCAAGGAGGCTTGGTCGTCCGTGGAGGGCAGCTTCGCCTGACAATCTATGGCTCGCGGCATGCAAATCCGCGATCAGATGCGCGACATGGAGAAGCTCGATCAGCCGGTCGCCGTCTACTACAACAAGCTGAAAGCTCTCTCCGACACCCTCACGTCTATTGGACAGCCTCTCCGGCCGGATGAGTTCATGTCTTACGTTCTCCCCGGGCTAGATGAGGAGTACGATTCCCTTTATGAGGTTGTGACTGGGCGTGATACACCTCTGCCTGCGCATGATCTGTATGCGCGTTTGAGCTCTACTGAACAGCAACTCGCCGGCCGCCACTCTTCTTCCATGATCCACTCAGCCAACGCTGCCAAGTTTGGGTCCAAGCCATACCGATCTGGTGGTGCGTCTTCATCAGCATCCCGCACCACCGGACCTCCACCACCTCGGCCCAGCCAGCCTCGATCGGCTCCTTCAGGCGGCGGTACTGCTGATCATGGGCGCGGCGCGTCATCCAGCTCTGGAGCTCACCACATCTGCCAGCTATGCGATGAGCCCAGCCACATTGCTTCGAGGTGCTTCAAGCGCTTCAACAAGAGTTTTCTTGGCGTTGGCAACGATGGCTGCTTTCTGGAGCGTCAGCTTTCCATGGCGAATCACGTCTTCCACTAGCCGCAGGGATATACAGCTTCATACCCAGTCGACCCTACCTGGTGCATGGATACAGGAGCGACTGATCATCTCACAGGTGAACTCAACAAGCTGAACATGAAGGAGCCCTATCACGGCAAGGAGCACGTCCATACGGCCAACAGTGCAGGTATGCGTATTTCCCATGTTGGTCAAGCAATAATTCCTACACCATCTAAATCACTTCATCTTTGTAATGTCCTTCATGTACCTAGTGTCACAAAAAATCTGTTGTCAGTTCCTCGTTTCACTTATGATAATCAAGTTCTTGTCGAATTTCATCCTAACAGTTTTTTTGTTAAGGATCTTCACACGAGGGAAATTCTTCATAGAGGTCAGCGTCGTGGTGGTCTTTATGCACTTGATGCTTCTGATGATCCTCTCGCTAAACAAGTCTTCAGTGCTCTTAAAGCCTCTCCCGCACAGTGGCATGCTCGTTTAGGCCATCCGTCGTCGCAAATTGTTCAGCATATTCTTAGTCGCGGCCAGCTTCCATCGAAGTACAATAAAATTGATAGAGTGTGTGATGCATGTCAGCAAGGCAAGAGTCGTCAGTTGCCTTTTTCTCTTTCAGATCATGTAACAAACGCTCCTCTTGAGCTTATTTATTCAGATGTGTGGGGCCATGCCCAAACTTCAGTTAGTGGTCATAATTATTATGTGAGTTTCATCGATGCTTGTAGTCGCTTTACTTGGTTATACTTAATTAAGCGCAAAAGTGATGTTTTTGATGTCTTTGTTCAATTCCAAGCCCATGTTGAGCGTCTTCTTAATCGTAAAATTTTGCATGTGCAATCTGACTGGGGGGGTGGGGGGTGAGTATGTTAAGTTAAACACATTCTTTCAGAAGCTTGGTATCTCACACCGTGTGTCTTGTCCTCATACTCATCAACAGAACAGTAGTGCTGAACGTAAACATCGCCACATAGTCGAAACAGGCATCACACTTCTTGCTCATGCGTCTGTTCCGTTTCGGTTTTGGAGTGATGCTTTTACCACCGCCTGTTTCCTGATAAATCGTATGCCTACTCGTGTCATTCACATGCAAACACCTCATGAGCGTCTTCTTGGCGAAACCCCAGATTATATCTTTTTTAAGGTGTTCGGTTGTGCGTGTTGGCCCAACCTTCGTCCATACAATAAACACAAACTTCAGTTTCGCTCTAAAAAATGTGTCTTTCTTGGTTATAGCCCCCTGCACAAAGGTTACAAGTGTCTTCATGTCCCGTCCAATCGTGTCTATATAAGTCTGAGATGTTATCTTCGATGAGAACGTTTTCCCATCTTCTAATCTTCCGTCTTCCGAGTCACCATCCACATCTACTCATTTTCCTGTTGTTATTGACCAATTTGTGGATTGTACGCATGTCCCTTCGTTGCTTCCTAATCATGGTGCAGGTACTGGACGTGGTTTTCACTTGGAAGAGTTGGAGCAGTCCTGGTCTGGTCCTACGTCGCCGCCAAGCAGCGGTCGTATTGATCATGACGATCAGACGCCCATGCATGCACATGGGCCTGGCGCTGTGCATGAGCCTGGTGCACTGGACCAGCACGTCACGCCCTGCTCTCATGGTCCCATGTCGCCAGCTCCTAGCGCTGGACCGGACGAGCATTCTCCTGGCTCGATTCCCTCGTCGCATCCTCAGCTCGGCTGATACTGGAGCCGCTGGAGCCCCTTCCTCTGGGTTCTCTGCGACCTGTTACTCGTGCGTTGCGCGGTGTGCATCAGCCTAAAAAATCACCGATGGTACTGTTGCCTGGATGGCTGCTGATATCCACAAGTATAGGGGAACTTGTGAAATATTTCCAAAATTATTATAAAACATTGATATAACCCTTATATGATACAAATATGATTGGAATATGAATAAAATAATGCAAAGTTCATGTATGCATTTTACATGCATCAGCATCCCCAAGCTTAACCCATGCTCGTCCTCGAGTATGAAGGTGATAAATAACATGGACTTTGCATTTTAATACTATCAATGGATATCAAAGATGATTACTATTGCTACATAGAGTCAAATGGTTCATTCTTAATAAGATGTAACAATATGCAAGATAGTTTATGAAGATATCAAATATTCAATGTAAGGATGTTCAATGATAATTCACAAAGTGTAACATAAATGAAAAAGTACTATGGACCTCAAGTATGCATAATGATAAGTAAGAACATCCTAAATGGTCATAGAGTGTAGATGAAAATCTGAATATAAAAGGTGGACACTTTGGAAAGATATATATATGAGTAGAGGTAAAGCATGAATAAGTTTCATCTAACTTCCAAATGCTTCTACTTAAGTTAATGATTGTAATGTGGTATCCTTGGTGTCAAGCTCTCATTGCCCCTATCATAGCATCTTGAATGATTAAGTTTAAAGTGAAAGCAAATATGAGTAATGTGCTTGACAAAGTATGGGTTGAAAGTCTCATGCCCCTTGAATACGAGTACCTACTCCATGTGTTACTCAACTCGGAAAACAAAGCAAGTTCAATTTAAATATCATTGTAAGTAAAATAGTATCATCAAGAGCGTCAACTGGGGTACCTCTTGTCCCAGGATATGGAACAAGCCCATATCAAAATGACAAGACAAACAAACATAATGAACAATCTCAACACCCTTTTTATTTACCATTGGATAGCTTTTTATTGTAAGGTGTATCACAGAAGGTTCACCATAGCATGTAAGTAAATTTCCACCATGAATGATGCATGGCTTAGATTAGCGGCCCAGGCGTCTCTCTAACCATTTATACAAACTCATTTAAACCTACTTCATTTCCCATTTATTTCACCCATGGTAAGCATCCATAAACAAAAGTACATGACATCAACTAATATAAATAAGTGCAATGTTGAAAGCTTGCCATGTGACAGCACATATAGCTAACTCTCAACCAAAGACATTTGTCAAGCTCATAACATCATAATTTTAATCACAATGGTCATGTTTATTAAGTGCAATAAAAGTAAAGTGTGCATCAAGTTCGTGAGAGCTATATAACCAACTTTTCCCATAACAATCAACAACATAAGCATTTTAATTCAGAGGTATAAATGATACAAAATAACATGGTAAACATACTCGGAATAGCATAAAGCTAATAGGTAGATATGGTGGACTCACTGGAAAAACTTTGGTTGAAGGTGTTGGAAACAAGTTTTTACTTGTTGGAATTTTTGGGCTAGCAAGAGGGAGAAAGTTGACCGTCTAAATGCATGCATGAGTGTCCATAGAACTAACTAATCATGTTAAACAAAGTAAAGTAACATTCAGCATCAAAACATGAATAAAAGATAGCTCTTGATAAAACACTAACAAATTATTACTCATTAACAAGCTCATGAATCATGCAACTATATGTATCTTTTAAAATCAACTCAAACATCCCTTTTCCCAATCTAATAATGCATCCAACATAATTCAACCCAAATTTCCAGTAGCTCTCTCATATATAATGATAATGTGGTGGTCTCTCAAAATAAAAATCAAACCTAAACAAACAAAAAGACGCTCCAAGTTTATGCGATAAAGTGCATTGATCGAAAAACAGAAGTTAGACGTGTGCAAACCGAGAGTGTGTAGGTCCAGTGGGTTGTCTTCACATCCCCAAGCTTATGGTTTCACCATCCTTAGATACTCTTGGTGCATCTCCTCTAATCCCTGTGAAAAAACTTCAAAACACCGTTTCTCCCATTTCTTTTCTGTGGGGTGACATTAGTAGTGATAAACAAATAGATTTCTTGCTGCATATAATCCTTAGACAAAAATTCATATGAATGTCCAGAAAGTGTATAATGTTGTATGCCTACTCATAAACTCAATTGGATCTAAGATTCAAGTTAAAAGTTCTAAGCATGCATCAAACAAAATGGGACAGAATCTGTCCAGAAAAACAGCAGCAGCAAAACGTATTTTTCTACCCTACTTAAATTTGTCTAAAAATTCTGAAAAAATTCATGCATACAGAGGATGAAAAGTTGCAACTACAGTTTAAATATCAGCTCATTCGGAGTTACAGAATAGGAATTAAAAATCATACCGTGCACAGATTCGTGCTGGAATAATATCTCCGAATGCAATAGCAACTTTTTCAAACCAAAATGGGTAAAACTTGGCACTTTATTAAAAATTCCAGAAACTAAACTAAAAACTAATCTCTTGTTACAGCAAGAGGACACAAAGAAAATCAAAAATAAAAACAACCGGGTTGCCTCCCGTAAAGCGCTTTCTTTATAGCCATATAGCTAGGCTTACTTACTGGTATCAAGATGGTTGGAGTGAGGTGGCTTGGCATCCCCAAGCTTAAATTCTTGTACTTATTTGATATATGTAGATGAGCCTAGGGGTAACATCCCCAAGCTTGAGTGTTTTCCCTCTTGATATTGTTCATCACCCTCAACTCTTCCACTTGAAAATTTCTTTACACAAAACTCATCATAAAACTTGATTAGAGGGGTTAGTGTCTCCATAAATTAAATCCACATAGGTACAGCAAAGACACATCATGAGTTGATTCTAAACATTAACTACTGTTACTATGGTTGTGTATTGCTCTTTGATCAATAGAACTACACAAAACACAAGTAATGAGAGTAATGCAAAATAAAGACAGAATCTGTCAAAAACTGGACAGCCCGTAAAGAGTGAATTTTTAGAGGCACTTACGTTGCTCAAATCAGAAAACTTTGAACTAATGAAATGTGAATTAATAACTGAAGATTGCTGTCATAAAATTTCAGGTCAAAATTCCTTTTCTGTGATTTTATACATTTTTCAGTGAAGCTTAGGAATCTGTTTTCTGGACAGCAAATCACTATTGTTTAATCCTACCTCTCAAAAGAGGTTATTCTTGCCATAAACACTCTTTTTATTTGGTTTAGTTTGGGAAAAGTTTTAATGATAGATACTTTGCAACGGTTCCATTGGCATGAACAACACATGTTCAAGGTCGACCCCAACTTCTCCATTACTCATCCTTCTCATTTACTTTCCCAAATTTTTTATATAAAATGAAAATCTTAAACTAGCAATTAGAAAACAATAAGTAAAGTTATTTTACATGTTGTAAAGATATAAAGGTGTGCTCAAACCGAATAGGAAATTGAAGCATAAGGAACACACCACAGAATATTAAACAATTTACTTTTAAGTCTAACTCTCTTTATGCATTGGAATCTTGTAAGAAAATAAATCATTGAAACACAAAGTAAGTAGCATAGGAAGGTAAAACAAGAGCAATTTTAAGACTTTGCACTTAAAGAGAGGAAACGTAATAATATTGAAATGTTTAGAACCATATTTTCCCCTCTCATAATAGTTACAAGTAGTGGAAACAAATTTGACAAAGGAACTTTTAGATTGGTGCAACTTTGCAAACTTAGGAACATATAGAGGATTATTAAAACTATCATGTAAGATATTAGCATGTTTTCCTCTCTCAAAATAATTGCAAGAAGCACCATAAACATGATGGTCATGGGTGAAATGGTTATTAGTATAAGATAATTTCAGCCCACATAAGTACTTTTCAACATATAAAAGCTTCTCCTCCATGGTGTGAATAGGAGAGTTCAGAAATAAAGTAGGACTCTCATGAGTAAGAGTACCATCACAAACAGCAAGTATATCATTTTTATCCTCACATAAATTTGTAACAACTTCTAAACATTGAGGATCATCAGGCAAAATAGGACCATCATCCAAAGCATTATCATATAGCATATTTAAGCAATACTCCTCATTATTATCCAAATTATTATCAATAATGTTATCATTTGGCATAGGTTGATATTCCTCCTCATTATCAGAATCATAAGAACAAAGTTTATCATTAACAAAAAAATTAGTGTTACCCTCATCCATAGGTGGTGAAGGTGGAAGTTCCCTCTCTTCATTCTCTAGTTGTTCATCATTTTCATCATCTTCTTAGGGTTGCATGGGCATCCCCAAGCTTAGGTCTTTATCCTCTTCTTCACATACTTCTTCTTCCAAGCTTATGTTTTCACCATCCTCTTCCTGCAAAACAACAGCACTTTCGTAGGGAACCTTGCTCCTATCTTTATAGTCAACAACATAAATATTTTGAGGGAAGTTGGCTATGCAATATTCAAGAATAGAAGTGACCTCTCTTTCGAATCTCTTAACTCTAGGGCAAGTTTTATTTTCATAAGAAAAGGTGTGCAATTCACAAGATGCATAATAAGTAATAAATTCCTCTACTTGTTCCATCCCTAAATGAGTATAATCATTAGTATTGTAAGATGCTATGATGCGTTCTTCATGGAACTTACATTGAAATTCAAAGTGTCTTTTTGTATAATCAAAGCAACAAGTTGTATTATTATGGAATAAGAGCCACTCTCCAGCAATATATTTTAATCTTTTCATGAAACCTTCTAGTCTTATCCCTTCTGTTGACTCTCTAAATTCCTTAGCAATTTTAGCAGCTTTCATGTACCCAGAGTACCAATCCAACATCCATTCCCTTCCAGAAGTTTTTATGGTATTTTCCATTTTCTAATTTTTTTGTGTTTTTGATATATAAAACTGAAAGTAAAACTAAACTAAATGCAAAACTGAAAATAAATATCTAGTGCAAACAAGAATAAAAACTTAAGCGCTACACTCCCCGGCAACGGCGCCAGAAAATTGTCTTGATACCCACAAGTATAGGGGAACTTGTGAAATATTCCCAAAATCATTATAAAACATTGATATAACCCTTTGATGCAAATATGATTGGAATATGAATAAAATAATGCAAAGTTCATGTATGCATTTTACATGCATCAGCTGCCTCTGTTGCTCAAGCAGTCAAGGATCCAACAGCCGAACCTCGTCATTTTTGTGCAGCCCTCGGTATTCCTCATTGGCGTGAAGCTATGGAACAAGAGTATGATGCTTTGATCAAGAATAACACTTGGCGTCTTGTTGCTCCTTGTTCTGGTGTTAATATCATTGATTCGAAATGGGTGTTTAAGGTGAAAAGACATGCCAATGGGACTATTGAGAGGTTCAAAGCTCGCCTTGTTGCTAAAGGCTTTAAGCAAAGGTATAGATTGGATTATGAGGATACTTTCAGTCCCGTTGTCAAGCCTACTACCATTCGTCTTTTGCTTTCATTGGCTGTTTCTCGGGGGTGGTGTTTTCGTCAGCTTGATATCTAGAATGCATTTCTGAATGGAGTTCTGGAAGAGGAGGTGTTTATGCGGCAACCTCCTGGCTTTGAGGATCCTGATCGTCCTCATCACTTGTGTCGCTTGGTGAAGGCACTATGTGGCCTTAAGCAGGCGCCTCGAGCTTGGCATGCTCGGCTTGCCTCTGATCTTCGTCATCATGGTTTTTTGCCGTCCACAGCTGATACGTCCTTAACTTGTTCATTCTTCAGCGTCCGGATGTTACCGTTTATCTGTTGGTCTATGTTGATGACACTGTGGTTCTCAGTTCCTCACCTTCGGCCATTGATCATCTTGTTAGAGGTCTTCGACAGGAGTTTGCAGTTAAGGACTTGGGTCCTCTTCACTATTTCCTTGGTCTGTAGGTTGCTAGTACGCCAAAGGGGCTTTCTATTACTCAGCACAAGTATGCTATTAATCTTCTTCGACATGCGGGTATGCTTAAGTGTAAGCCTGCACACACTCCTATGGCGTCTACTACCAGATTGTTCGGTTCAGACAGTGCGCTCCTTGGTGATGATGATGCAACTACTTATCGCAGTATTGTTGGCGGGTTGCAGTATCTTACCCTCACTCGTCCTGATATTTGTTTTGTTGTTAATCGTGTGTGTCAATTTCTGCACTCTCCTACTGATGATCATTGGGCTGCTGTCAAAGAGGATTCTTCGGTATGTTCAGCACACTAGCTGTCATGGGTTATTCCTTCGGCCTTCTTCCACTAGTATGCTCTCAGTTTACTCGGATGCTGATTGGGCGGGTGATGTGGGAGACAGGCGATCCACTGGGGGATATGCTCTCTTCTACGGTGGAAATTTGATCGCCTGGAGTGCTCGGAAGCAGGCTACTGTATCCCGGTCGAGTACAGAGACTGAGTACAAAGCTGTTGCCAATGCTACTGCCGAGCTTATTTGGGTCGAAGCACTGTTGAATGAACTTGGCGTTCAACAGGATTCTCCATCTGTTTTGTGCACAGAAGTTGCTCCAAGTTCGGTTTGTGCCCTCCAAGGATCAACTAGCTGATATCTTCACGAAGCCATTGCCGCTTCCATTGTTTGAAGAGTGTAAACACAATCTCAATATGTCTTCCATAGTTGAGATTTAGGGAGGCTGATAGAATATGTGTGTTTCACGTATAGGTAGTTTAGGCAAGTCCTGATGTTTAGGGATTCTAACCATATCTGTTGTACCGATTGTAATTGATCTCCTAATTAATATATGAGAGGATACCACGCCCGAGAGCGTTGAGTATCGTTCCTCCCAAACACATCTAGCCTCGTCGGCTTTCAGAGAGGAAAAGCAACGAAAAAGATGTTCCTGATGAATATTCGTTTTTTTTTTGCATATTCCCGTCCTTTTTACGTACAGTATATTCCTATCCGTTTAGGATACATGCCCACGTTGATGTTTGTGTCCTTTTTCTTTTCTGTGACCGCTTTGATGCTGGTTTCCTGCATGCTCTAGTACCAGAGGCACCACATAACATCGATCGCACCTCTCCCGCGCCCCCAAGGAAATCTCCCCGCCCCGTCGCGACGGCCAACCACAGCTTAGCTCCGGCGCCTCCCATGCTACCCGGACGCTGCCGCCGCGACAACCAACCCGTCGCAGATGCCTGCAGGGAAGACCTCAGCCACGATCCAACACCGCCGTATGCGACTTGCGGTTATCATGTCTTGTCTTCTTCGATTGAATCCTCCTGACCAAACTTAATTGAGTAGGGTTGTTGATGACTCTGACTCCAGACGTGCCGCCGAGGAAGATCAAGAAACGGCCACTGCAGACCCTGGACCTTCCCGAGCGCAATACGCCGAGGAAGATCAGCAAACGCCCACTCCAAACCCTGGATACGCGGATGATCTGGTGAACAAAGCTTTTGTTGCCCACATGCTGCGGCTGGCTCAAAGGTATGCGCCGACCTATTTGTGCCAATCGCCGCTGAAATAATTGCTCGCTCTCTCTTTCATTTGTTACAAGATATCTATCTGTCTTGTAATGTATCCCCACTGATAGTATGTATCTGCTCTTGTTTATGTTCCACTTCAGGTGCGAGGACACCGACCAGGCTGTGAATCTCGGCACCATCAAGGCCTCGTCACCATCAAGCCACAACTCTCCACCTATCTATTCGCTAAACCCTAAGCGCCTGAATTTCGAGTATTTTGTTAGGGCTGATATTGGGGGATCTTTCCACACATATCCAAGTCTGACTGGGCCATTTCAGAGCCTAAAGGACGTCCAGAAGGCCATCAACTCCCTTCACGCTGAACAGAGCAAAATGATGTACGATTTACATCGCATTGTCGTATTCTGTGTGTTCATATATGGATGTTGTTAACTATATTTCAAACAGGTTACGTAGATCGGGACAAAATGATAATGAAATACACATATTTTTTGTGTGTAACTATATCTCTGAGATTTCTAGAGAAGTGCATAAATCTCAACCGTTTAAAAAATGTATATATACACCAATGCTATGTTACCGCATTGTATGTAGACATATCTATTACCTGGCATGCAACTTGTAGAATTGAGTAGTTTTTAGCCTGACATGCTCAAACAATGTGGCTTTGAATGTTAATCCTATGTTGACCTTGAATTGTTGAGATAGCACTGTTTAGTATAGCGAGTACAGTTTACTAATAATACAAAATGCTCTGATCTGAACAATGTGTAGGTGCATGAAAGGGCTCTCCGAGATGGAAATGGCAATTCGCGGTGCCCTCTACTGGCATAATGGCTTAAGGAAGAATTCTGCAGAGGCTATTACTTTTATGAAGAACCTTAGGCCTAAAACTAATATGGTTCGAGCGTTACTGGACAAATACAATGAGGACAACAATCTTTCTGGGGTTTGCTATCTCCCTCCCACTTGCCTGTCCTCCTCTCTCTTCTACTTCATATCCAATTATCCATATTACAATTGTTGATACTATTCTTGCTTCACATTTTAGGATCTTGTATATGAGCTCATAAAGATTGTGCATTCCGAATCAATTCATGAGCGAAACGGCAACCCCATTAGGTTATACTATCATTTCAATCTGATTATAAGGACCAAAGGAGCTGACGGTCGCAGCAACAATCTTTTCTTTGCTGAAGTAGCATGTAAGGAGGGCAAATACGAAGAGTTTGTGTTGACCTTTCTCCGCATGCTTAAACCTGATGATATACACTACAAGAAATATGCTAACTTGTGACCCTCAATATTGGTCACAAAAATGGTCATGAACTGTCATTTGTGACCTTTTTTTGACCAAAAACGATTGGTCAAAAGATGAGCGTCACTAATGGCAGTTTGCGACCTTTTTGGGGGATTGGTCATAGACGATTGTGACCAAAAACAAAGGTCACAAATTCTATGACCAATTGTTTTGGTCACTGCCAATCTGGCCAGTCCACGTCAGATCCAACGTGGCAAAGCTGACGTGGCAAAATTGTGACCAAACGAAATGGTCGTAAATCAGAATCAGCCCAGTCCAGTTCAGCCCTCTAAATGGGCCTGGCCCAATAATTCAGCCCATTTATTATATTTTTCTCTGGGAATTCTGGACGGTGACATGGGCCAAGCCCAATAATACGGCCTTTTATTTACTGGGATTTTGTATTTCGGCCATTTTATTTAGGTGCTGGCCCCACTAGTCAGATCGGTCCCACTTGTCATGCATGTATCACAATGGTCCCACACGTCAGGAGTTTCGAAAATATTTAGATAATTTCGCAAATGGGTACCACAGGTCTTTCGCACGTTTTCCAAATCATATATATTTAATATTCGAAATATTTCATCCAGAACAGAGAGAACAAATGAAATTCGTCCAAAATATTTCATCCAGAACAGTGACCACATGAAATTCATCCAAAATAGCACAAAATTACAAGCTATACAAATACTAGCTACCATCTACTAACTGGGCCTTCAAGCTTCTTAGAAATTCTTCAGCCAGGAGCTCTTGTAGAAGAGGGGAACACCACTTTAGTACTTGTAATACCTGCTAACAACAAAGCAGAACAGTGAGAAAACATAGCTAGGACAAAATTACACATCTGCTTTGACAGTAGGTTCAAGCTGAATAATTTGTCAATTATGTAGCTCAAAATGTGTATAACATCCTAGCACCTATCTGTCAAGTCATCTTACTAACTATGTAATGCCAAGATGATTTCCTAAATATAAATATAACAAGTGCATCATTCGTGTTCATGCTGACAACTTGAAACAATTCACGATAACTCGAGAGACTCGTAAGTGTGAGATTACCCTTAGGTACACACATTTTGGCAAGTAGATGTTCCCACGGCTTGAACATCAATACTCTGCAGTTGAAGCACACAAACCTCAAGTCAGTCAAGTTAAAGAACCTACACATTAAGCACATTGTGTATAAAAAACAAGGCACTTTGAGAAAAAAAATACAACAAGCACACAAACCTCAAGTCAGTCAAGTTAAAGAACCTATACGTTAAGCACATAGTGTATAAAAAACAAGGCACTTTGAGAAAAAAAATACAACACTCAGACTTAGGTGTTGCTTCTCCTACCAAAACAGAAGCTAATTGATATGGAACAAATCCATAAAATAATTTATCTTGGGACAAATAAACTGCCGCTGTTATACATATACATGAATCAAGCTCAAGCTAGGGATCAACAGCATTGACCTATAGGTACCATGGCATAGTAGCAGCAAATAATGCAACATCGCAACACATTAATCTGAAGAACACGAGTATAGTAAGCTCAAACAAGACAAACAGGGTAATGTATTTATTTCAAACATTCGAGCTACTCGAAAAAGCTCGACGGCCAGACAATTGGGCATCAAGATGGCCGTGCAACAAGAAAGCATGAGGAAGGCCAGAGGACCAATGGGAACCCGAGTTAACACATGAGAGAACTGTAGCCAAAACTATACTGTCCAACAATTATTAGTGCATATAGTATTCCAGTAATGCATATAAAATAGTGAGAACGAGTTCACTGAGAATCCAGGCATGTAAAATCTACGCACCAGCAAACAGATCTACCTTAACATAACATATTAGAGGAAGACCATAAGGTACTGGGGTTCCGACAGGCAAGGCACGAACCTTGACAATGTTGCCAACGAGTTAGGCTGTTTGCTCGTTGAGCTTGATCTCTCCTGGCTCTCCTTGATCTTATTGTTGAAGTTCTTGAGCTCCAGGTTGTTCCGCTGCAGGTCATCCTACACCGCCCACAAACAAACAATTCAGATAAACAGCGGCATAGATCATCCCTTCTTTGCTTATCTACACCGGATACAACTACTTGGAAGCGAGCAAATCATCATAGTAAACAGAGATGAGCAATTTATAATCAAATGCCAAAAAGTCATGCTGATAAAGTAAACTGAGCACAGGTTATTCCAAAGATCACTAACTGATTCATACATACAGGACAAGCAATTATACAGTATAGTCAATACAGCATGTGTATAGTCCAAACAGTACAGATAAACACCACAAGAGGTTATCACACAAAATACACAGAAAAGAACACCAAATCTGGGAAAAGTAAATCCCAACCAAATCCAATCTTATCATACGGTGCGGCTGCTCAGTTTAACCTAATTGAACCAGATCGAATCCCCAATATCAAATCGAATCGAAACTAGATCTAAGAATAGGAAGTAAGGGGGGAAAGGACGGGGGTAGCTACCAGGATGCGGTCGAAGAGGGTGGCCTGGTCGACCTTGACGAACTCTGCGTCCCAGTTCTTGAGGTCCTCGGCCGGTGCCGCCGGCGCATCCGCTCCCGCCGCCCCTGACGCTGCGGCACCAGACGCAGTCACATCAGAGGCTCCACCACCCGCCAAAGCTCGCGTCCGGGGTACCTGCAGAGAGAGAGATACTGAGAGAACCCTAGACATAGTGATTCGGTATGGAGTGAGGAGGGAAATAGATAGAGCCGGGCAGATCCGGCAACCCCTTTGACAGGAGCATGGATGCCCCGAATCCTCTTCGTCGTGCGGCGGTGCGGGTGTAGGAGGACGGGAGGAAGGCGGCGGGTTTGGGAGGTGAGATAGGGTTGGGTCGAAGGAAGGGGCTGGCGGCGAGTAGGAAACGGCAAGATGGCGGCCAACCCCAAGATGGAGGTGTAGAGGTAGAGGAAGGCGGAGAGGCCGGCGGCGAGCCAGATCTTGGCCTCGGGGATCTGTTCCTGCTCCATGAGCTTGGCCATGGCGGCCAGCTCGTCGGGGGAGCACGGCCTCGGCGCGTTGACCGCCGCTAGCCTGTCGCCGAGCACCTCCCGGAGCCGCGAGCACGGCCACGAGAAGACCAGGCCCGTGTTCGTCAGGTCCACCTCCACCGTGCCGGCGCCGCCTGATACGTCCAAAACGTATCTATAATTTTTGATTGTTTCATGCCATTTTTATGCTTTTAGCACTTGTTTTATATTAAGTTTATTATTTATTTGGACTAACCTACTAATAGTTGCAAAAGTGCACAATGTTCTTGTTTTACTCTTTGATGTGTAGAAATTATCAAGAATACAAGAGGAAACCTTGTTGGACTCGAATTGGGACTTTCTGAAATCTGTCTGAGAACTTTTTACAAAGATTGCCAGTTTGACCCTCGAGGATGACGTTATATGGAGACCTGGCTGTTACGAAAGTTGTCACAATTTTCCATACGAAGATTTTAAGCCCGAGATCAGCCCAATCGGAGTTCGGACGCGGCCTGTAGGCCCATTTTGGTGGAACCCTAAAAGGGGGTGACGGAAATCCGAGAAGATATATAAAGGGAGGAAAACCTAATTCATGGAGGACTCCTCCACCCACGAATTTCAGCCACCAAAAGCCACGTTTTTGCCTCCTCCATGGATCCCATCTCCATGGGGGAGGGCTCCCAAGAAGCCATGAAGGAAGGGGGCTAAGGGGCGGTGCTCCCCCATGGAACCGGCGGCGCAGGAGGAGCCCCCTGCGCCACCGCCGGTGCCGGCGCCGCCCTGCGCCTCTCGCTGCCCTCTCCGCCGTCTTCACCGCCATCTCCATCACCAACTCCTCCTTGTATTCAGTGGTTCATCCTCCCACAAAACTCTGTACCGTCCTATGTAAACATGGTGTTTGATGCTATAATATTTATCCTATGATCTATGTCATGTTTATGTAGTTTATTTGTCTTTCGATTGCTTTGTTGAATGTCTATGGTTCATTAGAGTTGTATGTTGATATGGTACTGTCCTTTGGTGTCCATTATACTTGTGCGCGCATGGATCAACACCATAGGGTTAGTAGTATGTGCAAAGGAAGGGGCGTAGTTCTGCCGGAGTGACAGAAACCTAAGGACTCAAACCGGTTAGTTGCACGTATGGGAGTAAGAGGACCATAAATTTAAGGCTATGGTTGGGGAAACCTTAATGCATTGTTAGTATTTACGGATGTTTGCTAACAATCCAATCATATAGTACTTGTAATCCCAAGTAGTGGAGTGCATGTATATTTAGCCTCTCCCACATTGAAAACTGCATCAAAGACAATGAACTAGATGTCTTCACTAATTAATCTTGGATAAAGCCACCACAATTACCACCACTTTTCCACACTCATGGTACTGTTAGTATATGGTTACTTAGTGTACTTTATTGCTGCAGCACTAACTTTTACTTTCTTGTATTTATTATCCTGCAAAACTATCTCTCATACCCGTATTGCTACCGTAGTTTTATTTCCTAGATAATACAAACGTTTAGTGTGCGTAGAGCTGTATCAGTGGTTGATAGAACTTGAGAGATTACTTATCCTACCTTTAGCTCCTCGTTGGGTTCGACACTCTTACTTATCGAAAAGACTACACGCGATCCCCTATACTTGTGGGTTATCACCGCCCTCCTCTGCGAACAAATCGGAAGAGTTAAAAAGAAAGAAAGAACAGGGAAAGAAAGGAATTTGGAAAAGGAAGGACCTGATGCGGGGAGGAGGTGGAGGGTGGAGTGCGCGTAGAGGTCAATGGCGGCGACAGCGGCGGAGCCGTGGACAACGGCATGCTCGCCGACGAGGATGATCTTGCCGGGCGCGCGGGCGCGGAACTCCCCCATTTGATCCGATCGGAACGTTTTCTCTGTCGTGCTTGCACGGTTCAGTGTTTGGGAGCTTCTAGGGTTTTGACCGCGGCGGGGTGGGCTTGGTGGAGAGAAGAAAGGAGAGTGGCGGCGACGGGGAATGGGGGAGGATCTAGGGTTTGGGAACGATTCGTGTGGGGTTATTTCTGGTGTGAGTAAATTTACGAAACTACACTGCATTATATCTCCGCATCAAATGAGAATTCTGGGGGTGACTTGGTCATTTCCTGTCCAAAAACTGGGTGGCGGGAGTGGCTGAAATTTTCCAAGTTCGAGGGCGGCAACATGCGAGGAAAACTTAAAAATATTTCAGAGTGCAAAAAATAGGGTTTTTTGTGAAGGACCTACCAAATATTTGTTGCAAAATTGGATAACAACATTTAAAAAACATATTATACGACATGATATGTACAAATAACCAAACGGTTGGGTGTATAAAGGTTTCCATCCACCTCTCGTGAAAAAGACAAATTTCTGCCGATTCAATTGGAAGCGGGTCAAATTTGAACTGCAAGTGCTTCATAGTTTGCTCATGATTTTTTGAAAAAATTATTTTTAGATACAAAAGTACCTATTTCATCAGAGATATACAAAGATTTTTGCAGGATTCGACACCTAGGTATGAACGGTCATGTCCATCGTTTCGATCGTATTTTGAAATCGGCATGAGAAATTCAAAAAAGTCAAAAAATTGGAAATCCTTCACGATGTGTCATTGTATGTGACCTAGTTTTGAGAAAAAAAATATAAACTTAGAATACATCAAATATTTTTAAAAAGTGTTCACAGAAAAGACCTATCATGTATGAAGATTCACACCTTTCATGGCAAATGACGGATGTTATGGCCACTTTCATGGCATAGTTTGTTTAAATGATCTCATATTTTGCACAAGCATGCACCTTGGAGTGGCGAACAATGTTGCCGAAGAAAATTTTCATTTTCCTTTCACAGAAAAATCATTTTTCAATTTCCGAGTGAGAAAAATGGGTTTTTTTGTGAAGCATCTACCAAAAATATGTTGCAAAATTTGAACAATACATTTTCTATAAACACTAGACCATATTTATGTACAAAAAACTAAATTTTTGCGTGCCAAACGGTTTCCAACCACCTCTCGTCAAAAAGACAAAATTTCACCGATTCAGTAGGAATCGAGTCAAATTTGAACTACAGGTGCCTCGTAGTTTGCGCAAGATTTTTTGAAAAAATCATTTTTAGGTACCCAAGTACCTATTTCATCAGAGATACAACCATACTTTCGCTATATTCAACACCTAGCTACGAACAGTCATGTCTGCCGTTTTGACCGTATTTTGAAATCGGCATACGAAATTTAATAAAAATCAAATAAATGGAAAACCTTCTCGTGGTGTCATTATATGTGTCCTAGTATCCATAAAAAATCATAAACTTGGAATACATCAATTTTCTCAACAAAGTGTTCTCAGAAATGAGCTATCATCTATGAAGATTCATGGCTTTACTGCCAAATGACGAATGTTATGTCCACATTCATGGTATAGTTTGCTTAAATATGTTCATATTGGGCACAAACGTGTACTTCGAACTGTGAACAATGTTGCCGAAGAAAATTTTCATTTCCTTTCACAAAAAAATCATTTTTCAATTTCCGAGTGCGAAAAATGGTTTTTTTTTTGTGAAGCACCTACCAAAAATATGTTGCAAAATTTGAACAATACATTTTCTAAAAATACTAGACCATATTTATGTACAAAAAACTAAAATTTTGCGTGCCAAACGGTTTCCAACCACCTCTCGTCAAAAAGACAAAATTTCACCGATTCAGCAGGAATCGAGTCAAATTTGAACTATAGGTGCCTTGTAGTTTGCTCAAGATTTTTTGAAAAAAATTTTTTAGGTACCCAAGTACCTATTTCATCAGAGATACAACCATAGTTTCGCTATATTCAACACCTAGCTATGAATAGTCATGTCGTCCGTTTTGACCGTATTTTGAAATCGGCATACAAATTTAATAAAAATCAAATAAATGGAAAACCTTCCCGTGGTATCATTATATGTGTCCTAGTATCCATAAAAAATCATAAACTTGGAATACATCAATTTTCTCAACAAAGTGTTCTCAGAAATGAGCTATCATCTATGAAGATTCATGGCTTTAGTGCCAAATGACGAATGTTATGTCCACATTCATGGTATATTTGCTTAAATATGTTCATATTGGGCACAAATGTGTATCTTGGAACTGTGAACAATGTTGCCAAAGAAAATTTTCCTTTCCCTTTCACAAAAAAATCATTTTTTAATTTACGAGTGAGAAAAATGGGTTTTTTTGTGAAGCACCTACCAAAAATATGTTGCAAAATTTGAACAATACATTTTCTAAAAACACAAGACCATATTTATGTACAAAAAACTAAATTGTTGTGTGCAAATGGTTTCCAACCACCTCTCGTCAAAAAGACAAAATTTCACCGATTCAGCAGGAATCGAGTCAAATTTGAAATAGTCATATGGAATAAAAAAATCAACAAAAAAGAAAACCTTCGCACTGTATCATTCTATGTGATCTAGTTAACAATAAAAATAATTAACTTGGAATATGGGAAATATATTGAAAAAGTTTTCTTAGAAATATATTGAATTTAATAGAATAATCCAAAAAAATATTTCGAATTCTTCAAAACCATATGTAAAGCAATATATAAGGTTAGTGGTATTTTGCTATTTTATTTTGAACAAAACAGTCCCTAATATTCTATAATTACAGAGTACATCTTTACAAAGAATGCAAAATTTATTTGGTTGAAATTGAGTTCAAAATCAAAAGTTATAAAAGAAAACATAAAGGAATAAAAAAAGGAACAAGAAAAAAAAGAATCAGACTGGCCGGCCCATTACGCAGGTTGAAGACAACCTGTTCGTCGGCCTAAATGGGCCAAGATTCGGCCCAGAAGAAAAATAGAAGAAGGAAAAAAATAGAAAGGAAGATGGGCCGGGGATGGGCTGCGCGGGCGAGGAAAAAAAAAGAGAGGGGAGGGGGCGCGGCTGCTTGCTGGGCTTCGGCCCAGTTGGTCTGTCCAATCCTTCTTCTTTTTTTACGTTTTTCTTTTCTATTTTCTGGTTTTCTTATTTCTTTTATATCTTTTGTTTTAAAAGTCCAAAATATTTCAAACTTGTTTCTAAAAATTTGTAAAATTAATATCTATCATTTAAATTATTTAAGCACACTTTTCCAATATATTTTTAAAATACAAATTAAAAATATTGGATAATTGCTTAATTGACACTTTTATGTCATTTTATAAAATAGGTTTTATAAATTTTTTTGAACTTAAATAAAATCCAGAAAAATAGTATGAGTAATATCATTCAATATTATAAACTCAATAAAATAATTTGGCACAAAACATTTTATTTAAATAGAGTTTGATAAATTATTTAAATACAAATACCCATTTATATCATGGGCTTTATAAATATCAAAATAAATATTTTACTTCAAAATCTTTAAATCCTGAACACAAAAGATAAGGGAATATTTAAGATTACTTGGATATTTAAACTATTAAAGTTTTTGAAGATGTCAAATATCTTCTATTATTTGGTTTCTATTATAAATTTAATGTTTTTCTTTTAATAAAAAAAAGTTTCAAATTTTAGTGATTTTGAAACATTTCAAAATATTGGGATGTTACAACAGGTAAGCGAAAATGACATATAAGCAGTGACACATAGGCGAGACTGCTGAGTTGGCTATCCAATCAGAGTGACAACTAAGCGAAAATGACACATAAGTAGTGACACATAGGCGAGACTGCTGAGTTGGCTGTCAACTCATGTGAATGACCATTTAAATTGGTCGTAATCGGCTAGAAAAAATATGTTAAATTAGTGTTATTTGCATTATGACCAATTCATTTAAAGAGATTATGACCTTTCTGACAGATTTGGTCGTTATATTTTCGAGTTTAGACCCTCCAAAATAGCGAGTGACCAAATGGTACAAAATGGTCATAGATCTATGACCAATATTTTCAGGGTCACTGTCAAAAGGTCATAGGATAGCATATTTCTTGTAGTGATTATGGTATTTTGTACTCTTTATCTTATTATGCTATTTATTGTTGATACATATCGTGAGCTTTACAGTTTAACATCTCAAACTTGTTCATTCACTGCCTGTAAGTAGCATATCTGAAAATACCAGGATATACCTGGCCGTAGTTTTCCTTGCAGGCATTGATATTAATTAACAACTCTAATCCATAAAAATGCATTGCAAATTATTTATATACATTTCAATCTTGTCATAGTTCAAAATTGTCACAACTAGGATTTATTTTTCAAATAAAATAAAATAAAATATTTACAACATTCGTAATACAGTAAAATAAACTAATAAGGACAACGTTCATGTAAAGTGGCCATCTATGGCACATATATTTGACTTTTTATGCTGTACAGAATTTTGAACTTCAGTTCTTTAATTCCGTACTGTGCAGAAGAACGTCTTGTTTCAGGTACCTGTAAGACAATTAAAAAGGACCATAACGATAATTAGATTAACTAAACACAAAAATCCCCGACCATATTTAACCTATCAAGCTTGTTGTGTAGTACTCCATGGAACCAATAATCTGATCAATAGTGTATCTCTCACACATCTCATAACTTGAGGTTCGAAATCCGAAAATACTTGCATTTTGCATGTCTATTGTTGTTTGTGCCTGGTTAATTATATGACAATTCACATGTCCACTACTTTTAAATGAAGGAAAATGCATTGAGTGTGATGTTGATATGAAGCACCCCAGCGATGTGGAATACAAACGTGGTCGAGCAAAGATCCCTTTGCCATGTATGGTGCCACAGGAAGTGGATAGAGCTTATATGGAGGAGTTAGCTGCTGTATATGACGAGGCTCAGTTGAAAGCCCAAGAGGCTAGGGTGAGAAAGGAATTCAAGGTAATACCACCATATATATCTTGTGCGGTTACTGAAATGGTGTTACTTGAATGTAAAATCCTCTGATTGTATGTTTGTTTTTCTTTAGGAACTTTATGATCAAAGTCGTGCAAGATTCCAGAAGAAATATGTAGTACCAGCAAGGCGCCAAGGTGTGGTTTCCTTTATATTTTTGTCATGTTATGTTCTGTTATGCAAGACACGGGAAGACTACTTCTTTATTTAATAAATTGGGAAGCACTGCAAATCACATCATCTGGTAGTTATTTGTGGCTCTCGCCGCTTTGCGTTTGTCATGCCGTTGGGTGAATTTTGTTGGGAGTCCCGGTTTTGCTGTTTAGTTTGGTTTAGCTGGGTAGACATTATTGGGAGGCTTGAGCTGGTCAACAGATGGCTCTGTCTAGAAGAAACCACAACATTTGCAGCATGGATCAGTACATCTTGAATAGTTTGTGTTGTTCTAGTGTATCTCTCTCTGACCTGAAAGATAAGATAAATTGCAAAGATTATAAGGTAGATGATTTATCTATAGATATTTATTCCTTGGCAAAGTTAAGGGATAACGGCGGTTGTCTCGGTCATTTTAGTAAGGGTGCTTGCTTTCGTAATCTCCACACTGTCATTGCTGGCATTGACAACTCGTGTTGTGCAATTTTGCAGAAAATAAAGGAGGGGCTTCTGTGAATATCACAGCTTAGCAGTCGAGGTCTCGAGTGCTGGCAGAGGAGTTGGGATCTTGAGCAACAGTAGAATTGTGGTGCAAATGAAGCATGTAGTTATTAAGCAGTGCAAATGAAAATTCTTGGGTAGTACCGTAGTATGCCTGCCCCTGGATGGATTATGTGGGGTGTATTTGGTACTGAATAGAATTGCACTAGTTTGGTTTCTTATCTAATCCGTGGAACCCGGCCGGGGCCTCTTTCTCTCCGAAGAATGAAAAAAAAACAGGGTAGTTAATTGGTGGTGTACAATCCACTACTCTTACTCTTTATAGAAGGCATAAAAGTGTTACATGGCATGTTATCCCTGCGGACAAGGCGAATCACGGTCGATGTCAATCTAGCTCAGATCTGGGTGCATTGAACAATGCACATTTTCAACACTTTTGCCAGGTTTATTATTTTTGTGTAGCCTAAAATAAAATATAACGAGTTGAGGTTTTGCGTGATGGTTGGGTTCAATGTTATGTCATTTTCGACATTTTTTACAAAGACAAAACGGTCACCATGGAGCTCGAGTTCCCGCCTATGCACCACCCTAGACCGTGTAAGCTGTAAGATGTGACTCAAACTTGAAGAAACAAAGAGTGCAACACGCTCCGGTGAATTCACGGTCGATGTCAATCTAGCTCCGCCCTTCCATGCCATGAGTTATTTCCTTGGAATTCTTAGGCCTGGATGGTATAAAATAACGGGATATTCTGTCGTGGATGTAATTTAGGTATACTGAATAATTGCACTAGCTACTGAATAAGTAGAGTACCAAGGGAAGCGGAAACTCCATAGTGCACCCGAGCTCACATGCTCCTACCCCCATTAAAAAATTCAGAAATATAGTAAAACTTTTCGAAAAATTCTGAAACTTTTGGGAGATGAACATATACAAGTATTTGACAAACATGGGAAGTTTCGCGGTGAAATGACACTACTGCTACTCTGTGCAAAAAAAACAAATCACTGACAAAACTGAGATGCATAACTCTAGATTTTTCAGACCACTATTTTCTTCTTTTTGCTCCACGCACCACGAGTGACAGTTCACTGTGAAACTTGACATTCTTGTAGAAAACTATCATATGTTCATCTCCAAAAAGTTTCAGAATTTTTTGAAAAGTTTTACTATTTTTTCAAATATTTTAATCAGCCAGGAGCAGGTCTCCCAGGTGCACAAAATCCGCGTCCCAAGGGAAGGCCCTTTTTTCGACGAAAGAAAAGAAAAACCCAAGTCGCTAGCTAGGGCACCGGCGGTGGACGTGCGACGCCGCCGCCGCCGCCGACGGCTCTCTTCTTCCACCTTTTCCCTTCCACCGGAATAGATGACGCCCCCGATCGGCGCGCGGCCGGAGCAGGAACCCGCGGGCGTGCCGCCGCCCCCGATTCGGCTGCAACTCGAGGTCGACGAGCCCTTGCTACGGCTGGTCAGGTCCATGCGATCCGTGGCCGCCCAAGCCCCTCGCGCCGCGGCGGAGGCGGCGGCGGCGGCGGAGCAGGACGACCAGCTGCGCGAGCCGGCGAAGAGTAAGGGCCGGCGGGCGCTGCGGAAGGTGGCCGTGCGGTCGCTCCAGCTCGGCCCATGCCAGGCACGCTCTAATTCCTTCTTGCCATATGTCTTACCAACGAGCCTGCCTGATGATGATAGCACTAAAAGAATTGTTATAATTTGTTCTTGCCATATGTGCTACCAACGCGTACCAGTTTGGATCAAGAAGCCAATTCCTCTGCCTGCCTGATGATAACACAAAATGAATTGCTATAATTTTGTTGCCCTGTTTGATTTGTTGATCATCAACATATGGCCGTATACAGATGGCCAGTTCGGACAGGCTCGACATCGTGGCCAAGTTCCTGTACAAGAAGCCCAGAAAGATCGTGTGCCAGATGCGCACGGGCGACGCGCTCCTCAAGATCGACATCATTTGGTCCAACATAAAGGCCATGTCCGCGTGCTTCGACGACGCCTGCTTCGACAAGCTGAGAATCGAGGTGCGTGCATCTCAGCACACGAGAATCATTCTTGTCAACCCATCTGTTTTAGTAGTTTCACATGATTGATGTTCGTCAAATGAATGAATCTTCGATCGATTTGCTTGCGCAGGTTAAATCTCCGTCGGAGCAGTACCGTGCCGCCCGGCCTGAGCCGAGGAGGCATCTTCAGTGGCGGCGGGACGTAGATCTTACCGTAAGGTAGGACGACGACCGATCTCATTCTCGAAATTTATCTATCGTACGTGCTCATCTCTAGCTTGAAGAAAGCACAAGGTCGCATTGCTGACGAATTAAGGTGCTTGCTTCATCCGAATCTCCAGGACTTTCTGTCTCCAGTTTGACAAGGGGACCCTCGAAAGGAGCTATGGCAAGATGCTCTACACAGATCCTTCGTTGATGCTACGCACGCTGCCGCCGCCTCCTCCTCCTCCTCCCGCCAGCAACGAAGAAGATGAAGAAGGGTCTGAGGAGTCAACAGCCACTCAACAAACTGTTGGCATGATCACTGTTGCCGTTCCCGTTCCCCCATCTTTTGATGCTGTTGTAGCAGAGATGCCAGGCACCAGGATGGTAGGCTTCACAAACACAGGTAGAAAAAATTCTGGTCATCTCCAGGATCCCAAGTGTCCATAGACTTGTCTGTCAGGCACAATTTTTTTCTGCCCTTGAGTTCATTCTGAAAATTAACGTTCGGTTTCTCGCATCATTCTGCAGGAGCCAATGTTGCGACACACCAGTACAGTGATACCCAGTTGAACGATCCGAGTCACCCGGCACATACGCATCCTTTGTACAGATGGATGTAGAATACGCACAGCCATTACCCATTCATAATATTCCTTCCTTGTATACATAGTACATCACACACTGGTACATTTGCCAAACAATGGATCTTTGTCACAATACAACCTTCTGTAGTACAATGTTGGGACTGACGTTCGTGCTGCATCGCACCACATGGTTCGCAAAAGCGAAGGCGGGAACTTGTAAACCTCCTCTAAGATGATTGTACAGTTGTGAAGTTAAAAAAAAAAAAATTAGCAACCGAGAATTGCTCTGGAACAGATAATAGAAGCAGGTTTGCTACAGCTTGGACGCTCTGACTTGGGCGATGAGCTCTCTCCGCAGAATCTTGCCTGAGGCTGACTTTGGCACGCTGTTCACAAAAGTAACCCTCTTCAGCCTTTTGTAGTACGCGACCTGAAATGTTTTACAAGTTCAGAGTCACAGTGTGCATTAGCGTTGGCAGCATGAAATTGAGGAACAAGACATTTTTTGTTCATTCATGTGCTAGTGATGGATATGTTCAGCCACAAAACTGTTCTGCCACTTCTTTGTGTTTTGGAGTTTAAGTTACAGGTACTGCACGGTAAGAATTTAGCAAGGTCTGCAATCCGCAGTGACCTCACCTGCTTTTCAATAAATTTCTGGACATCAAATTCGGTTAACGAACTGGCAGATGACCGCACCACGTAAGCGATCGGAACTTCCCCAGCTTCAGCATCAGGGAACCTAGGAAACAAGGAGAGCTCTAAGAGATAAGAAACAGCAGACGAACGAACCAGTCCAAACCGAATACAATTTATACTCAAAAGCCGGTAAAAACAACTAAATTTTGCAAGGTGCAACTTACGGGATAACGACAGCATCTAGAATCTCTGGGTGAGATAGAAGTAATCCTTCAAGCTCAGCAGGTGCAATCTGCCAGTAAAAACAAATCTGTCAGTATCCAATGGGCATAAAGAGGAAGAACTTCCACAAAAATCAGTAATGTTTAGCCATATATTTTAAGTTGAACTTTAAGCGCATAATCTATCGATAGTCTGCAAATCTTTAGGTAGACCGCTTACACAAACACACCTATCAGTGATGTTTGGCTACATACGGAACAAACAAAGGTAGTAGAAAGGGACGGGTTCCATATTTTACCCCACACAACACCCTGGACAGGAGCCATAAATGTATTCCTATCGTTATATGACTTGTATTTTTCCTTTAAATATCCCGTATGTTCATGTGTATTCCACCGTATTACTTGCCAGCTGCCGGTCTCGTAGCAACTCCCAACTGTGCCGTTTATTGCGAAATTCAATTCTGGCCAACGACTACCTTGAGTCATCCTAAACAAGCGAAATTATTTTAAATCCGACACTTCCTGTATGATGATTCTTGTATGACAAACACATCAGACGGACCATGTTGATTATCCAGAGAGGTAAATGGGGGTACCCCAAGGGGCTCTCTCCTGCGTTTGGATCCCTGGCCGTCGGATCGAGGAGTTGTGGCGCGATCTGGAGCGTCCGTTCGCGGTGGCAGCACAGTGATTTCCTCCACCGTCGTGGTGTGTGTTTGCCGGGTCACTGAATGTGGGGCCAGAGCGTCGCCGGTCCCGCTCGACAGGGGCACACCGCGTCGTGCCCTCGGTGCGCGTCGGCCGTTTTGCAAAAAACCGCCCGCAAAGGGCCGTTTTGCAAATCTCGAAAACGACAGGGGCGTCCGTGCAAAAAAGCCAGCACAGCGCCCATCTCCTCTTCCTCTCTCTCCCGCCCGCGGTGGCGCCGCCACTCCCCAATCCACTGCGCGTCTCCGCTCCTCCCCAAATCCAAATCGCGCCGCCACCGTGCTTCTCTTCGCCCCTCCCGGCCTCTCTCTCCCGTTCCCCGAGCTGGTGTTGCTGCGCGGCGGCCTGAGGAGCACGCGGGGAAGCAACGGAACAAGGCAGGAATCGGCCGTCGGATCTCCGTCGCGCTCGCCCGCCTCTTCCTCTCCCCAGGCTCGCTCCACTCCACCACGGTACCGCGCGAGATTGGAGACCAGGGGGCCGTCGAAATCGCTGGGAGAGCACGGGCCGCCGCGCGTCGGTGAAAACCCTAGCCTCCTGCCCAACCTCGCGTCTCCACGCCCTTTCTGCCTGCGGCCGCCGCCACTCACCTCCGCCCTCCCGCCTCTTCTCTTTAGCGGATACGAGCTCGCGCCGCTGCTGCGCGTTGCCGGAGGGACGAACGAGCCCCTCCCGCCTCTTCTCTTCCACGGAGCTGGAGACGAGCTCGTGCCGTTGCTGCGCGTGGCCGGCCCGGCCGGCCCGGGCTGTGCCTCTCCAATCAGAGCAGCGCTCCAAAAAGGAGGTGCACGCGCGTGGAGTTTCTCAGCCACCGTGACGACGAGCCGAGCTGAGTCGCCGCTGATTCGCCCCTGCCAGCCCTGCCCTTCTCCGGCCACCGTGCTCCCTGAAGACGAGCTCGAGCTGCACCACTGGAGGGCCGCTTATCTGCAACAGCTCTCTTGCTCCTCTGTTCCGAGGTTGCAGGTGTGTATACAAGCTGTTTATGTAAATGCGTAATGGCAAAGACGGCTCCAGGAAGAACTCTCACATCACAACATGGATTTTTCGTAAGCTCCCACAAGCTTCTTATTTTTCGTTGCAGATTCTTTTTAATCTTGCATATGAGGTGTTTGATGAAACTCCAAGCAGGATGCATAGCTGTTTACTCTCCGTTTCGTTCATACTGTAGGTGGATAGAGAGGGGAAAAGAAGGCAGGGAGATGATGTTGATGCATGTGTGTGTGTGTCCATGGATTCTACATGGTTGAGATATCCTCAATGGCGTTAGTGACAAGATCTGAGCCAGGAATCATCTCCCGCTGCCCCACGATTCACCAAGGTCTTGGGGATGCGTTATGGTGAGATAATTTCCTCAGCTTGGCCTTTCTCCAGATGATAATTTTCCATTATTTTGGTATTTGGTGATTTAGCTAAAAATTACAGGTTCCTTTTGCTATGTTGATGTTAGGTTGAAATCTCCGCGGCAAGAGTCGTCACAGACTGGTTTTCCCGGTGAGTTCAATAGTCGTATCCTCCATTTGTTGTTTCATTACATTGCACTGCAATAGTTATTGGTGTGGTGTGGAGGTGGGTCCAATTATTCAGGTGTTTTCCTCAATTTGTGCTAAAGATTGCAGGTTGCTTTTTCTCTGTTATTTCAGGTCAACATATCCGCCGCAAGAGTCGTCACAAAGACTGGGCTGCAGATTACTAGCTCTCACGGTGAGTTCCATAGTTGTTGCCTCCTTTGTTTCATCCATTTGTTGCTTCATTACATTGCACTAAACTGCTGTTGGTGTGGTGCGGAGGTGGCTCCAATTATGCAGTCTTTTTCCTCAATTTGTGCATTTGTTTGTGTTTGAGTGCAAACTGGTTATTTGTATAAAATGTAGACGTGAACAACTATTCATGGGACAACAATAGGAGGATATGAGATGCCACACCATTTCATGATCTCTGTATGTCCATTGGTGCTTCCCGTTGAAGTTAATGAATTTATTTTTTCATGTGTACATCTTCTGTTTAAAAGGACCGAATTGTGATGGATCTTTCTGAACGTGTGGAGCATCGAGTAGAGCTGGATTTGTTACAAACAGATTTGTCCTGTTGTTTAGAGGTGCAGGGGACAGAGATGGTGATGGGATCTCTTAATCTCTATTTCCGTTCTGTCTTGGTAGTTGGTAGTTCATGGTATATATATGTATTTGACATGTTTGTGTAATTAGAGAAGAATTATTTCCTTATTTTCCACGGTTATCCGTGGTCTTGATCTCTCGATTGGTAGGATCGTGTCATAGATAAGGTCTCTATATTGGAATGAGTAGAAATTTCTCCTGAATTTGCTCCTCACCTCTCTCTTCCACTCCCGTAATTTATTATCTTCGATTGTGCAGAACTGCAGATGCTTTTGTATCTATGCCTATAAGGTGCTCGATGAAAATCCAAGCAGGTTGCAGGTGAAAGAATTTCCTTTTTATGCTCTGTTGTTTGGTCAATGATTATCAGTGATAGCTTAGCTATACAATATTTATGTCTCAAGTATTTGACCTGCATGTAAGATATATTCTTTTCTCTACTATGTTATTTGCATGTGCAGCTATCATTGATGAAATATATGAGTAAATTCCTAGGAAATTATATATGTGTTTGATTGTTTGAGTCACACATCAAATAATATTTCTCACATTAAAAGCTCATGTACATGTCTTTTGGCGGTTTGAGAAGTACCTTATATTTCCAGTGTCCATTCTGCTGATCAAGAGCAGGGCAGGGGCATTTAGAACATGTTTGAGCAAATTATCTCCAGTAACTTATTAGGATCCATCTGGTGTTTTTAAGATACATCAAATACTCAAATGCATAGCCGCAGAGGTGCACTGCATCTTAATGAGAGGATCGATGATTTATGTTGAATTGTACTGCAAATTTTGTAATGCCCGACCTGAAACATAGTCATACTAGAAGCTAGGCTTGTGATGTTTGTGTGATGATGTAGAACCAGCACCACCAAGGTTGATTTATTAAAGTGTAAACCAATTTGGAATACATAATTATTCACACAAGCAGTAGCATTAGGGTGGCTATTTGTCTATCCGTGTAAACATACAGTTACATAAAAGTTTAACTGTTTCAGATTTCCAACATTTAATTCGTTGAGATATTTATACTTGTGCATGATATTTGATATGTAGTTTGAGCTTTTCCTTTCCTTCTGTTTCAGGTGAAATTATTTTTCTATACATCAAGTATTTTTTTTTCCTCACTGGTCAGTATAAGCTATCTTCGAACATGTTTACAAGGCCATACGAGCTCCTCTTTTTGGTCAGTGTTTGTATCTCAATCGAAGTGAAAATTATTTCTGTAGAGTATGTGTGATTGCTTCTTAATTTTTATTTATGTCTTCCTTGATGAGCTAAACCTGTGACTTCTTCTCAGAAACCATAGACATATACCAATGTATCGATAAAAGAACAATAACCTGATGTCTTAGCTATATAGGAGTATTATTATGTTCTTTATCGTTGTTCAGCAAAAGTTTGTTTCTCTTTGCTCGGAAAATTGGAATGGTGCTTCCCCTCCTTGTGATGGTAGATAGGAGTATTATTATGTTCTTTATCGTTGTTCGGCAAAAGTTTGTTTCTATAGGTCATTGGCCTTTCAACTAATATGGATATATCTTGAATTGTTCAGGTCATTGTGTTCATTCCTTGCAATGCGTTGATTTCCATGGACTAATTCACACGATCTGATTATTGAAATTGTGATTTTTTCCTTTGTTGCAGGGCACCATCATGTGACTACAAAGGTGGTTTAGGCAGGATTTTTTTCCTTGAAAGGTGTTATTTCTTTGGTCTTGAAAGGTATCGTTGTGAATTCATGTTTTTTTCGATTTCTTATACAGCTACATCTCCTAGAATTGTTATCAAAATGGTCTGCCCTCTGGCTCTATGCCAGCGGCTACCCTCTGTAATATATTTCTTCCATATCAACTTAGCAAGTGACTATTCATAGAAATATGCACTTTTGTTGTATTTTGTCCTTCATCTGATTTGTATTCTGAAACCATGTCCTGCTAATGGACACTGAATATTGAGGTTGATCTAACGGTGGTGAGCTTGCTGGCGCTATTGTCGCTTTGGCTTTTTTCCATCTTCGTTTTTTTCGTTTCTGCAGTGCAGATTAATTTACGATCATGGTTGTCTTTTTCCTCAGAAAATTGACGAGGAATGAATTGAATCTCTATTCCAAAGACCATCTCGCCATCATCCAGATTTATGTTCTTTGCATCGAGGTAAACCCTTTGCATTCCTTTGTCGATGTTCAAGGGATGCTAATTGTTTTTCATTGGTTTGGATTCCATGTCTTCAGAACATATGCTATGAGCAATACATATTTTAGTTAAGTCTTTTTAGAACGTTGTTTAATCGTTCCTCTTAAGTTAGAGCACTCATATTTAGATCATATTCCTTCATATGTAATGTTCTGTATGTACTTGATTTGCTGCTTATGATCCAGATATATTTTCATACTGCCTTTTGAAACAGGGAGGTATCCATATTCGCTTATATTTATCATATACTAGAGTTACTATTTTTACAACGGAGAGCACACTTTAAACATTTTCAGTTTCTTAACTCGACATGTTCCTGAGACCTAAATGATAAGGTCTTGCTACTTTCTGTTTTTTGTAGTTAGGCTGAAGATCTACGAAGGTCTTGCTACTCTACTCGGCAAGTTCGGCGACAAGTGAATTAATACATTTGGTAAATTTGGAATTTTTTATTTACAAGCTGCCCTGCACCTTCTGCCATAGGTTCGCCCTTATAACAGAAATAAAAATATTTCCTCATGTATAGTGAATTAATTACATTTAATAAATTCTGGATTTTTGTGCAATCTGCTTACAGTTTCTTTAATCTGTTCTTTGCCCATTTTTTTCACTGTACCATATGTTAAAACGGTGTTCATGCATACCGTTTTTTTTGGCTCCACCTGGTCTTTGTAGATACTCTCTGCTTTGCCTTCCTTTAGTTTTGTAAATGTCTCTCACATATTGACACAACTAATAAATTTTTCCTGTAAATATTTGGCCCATAGTTTACAGGGACATTTAATTTATCGCTGGGTTATTCCGTGGTGCGTCAATTCTAAGTTGGATCATATATTTGGTTCATAATTCTAGGCGCATGTTGTTTGGAAAATGTTGCACTAATTTGTCTTCATGCAGTCCAGCTTATTTCCTCTGTGATTGGTTTCAATTATATGACAAGCACCATCTCCTTTCCATGTTAGAGCACAAGTTAAGTTCACATTTTTGTGTACAGGACATATCCATATTTGATGACATAGAATGGCCAGGTACTTGCGCTGTCGGCCTGTGTCTTTCCTGATGAACAAAGCCAGCACACGACAGTCTCATGATCAATGGGGTACATACTTGCTGATGTGATAAGCAGTTCTTTTACTCTCAATGCTACAACATCTTGGCCATGTGATTTTGAAGACGTAAAATCTCTGGTTCTTTTGTTTAGCATCATATGTGATTTTCCACTTCTGCCGCATGAACAATTATTTGTTTACTTCAGCTACAGTTTCAGATGACCGGTACTTGGTCCATGTTGAGTAAGAATTTTGTATCATGTTTCTTACATATCAATTACATTTCATGATCATATGCAGCTATATGCAGCTCACAGTTTTTCTTTCTCATATTAGTATAGTTTTTTCAGTAAAAAATGAGAAAGAAGGTCCCGTGTTCCTCATCAGTTTATAATGGCATAGGCTGGGCATTCATTTCATTGAAGTGCAATGCATTCTGTAATTAGGTTAGATGGTTTTGGGGCTTATCTCACTGCGTACAATACTTGCATTCTGAACACTGATCTGTTGGTTAATTCTTACACGTCCGATTACTGTGCCTCTTAGTATTACTATGATTTTTCATGCGGTTTTCTTGGCATCCGGGACTGATAACTGTTCAGTTTACTACATCTATTGTTCACACTGCTTTGCCATTACCTATGAGGAAGTTCATATAATGTTCCATGTTTCTCTCTTCGAATCATTGGCATGATTTTGATAGATTTGATTTGGTTGGATAAACAGAGTAGTTATTCTCCTTGATATTGTTCACCTTTATCACTTGATACTTTGTTGGAATCCACTAATAAAACTAAATATTTCTAGGTCGCTGCCTTGATATGATTAACCTTGATCTACGACAGTTTCTTTATGTGCCCCTGAACTGCTATTCATAAGAACAAATGTAGACATGTTAGCTGCTCTACGTGATTTATTAAGCCTATTTAGGATATTGGATTCATGGTTGATTGATTTGAGTATCTCCCTTCAGCTATGCAGGTTTAATAACCTTTTTCCATTTCCTACACGGTCTAATATAAACAGTGTCCCTGTGATTTTAGACTGAGCTACACATATAGATCGAGTATGTCCATTTGATCATTGTGTTTATAACAGTAAAGATTATTATTTCTGTGCAATTCTCAGCTTTAAGCCGCAGTATGGTGAGCTTATGTGCTTATTTTTTACAAATTAGTAACAACTAAGGTACACATATGGATCGAGTATGTCCATTGATCATTGTGTTGATAACGGTAAAAATATTATTTCTGTGCAACTCTCAGCTTTGGTAGCCGTTATTTTTTTGGCCATAAAAATGTGTTTCTATTTTCTTTGCTTATATTATGAGCTTGATTTATTTCAGAAACTTCAAACATGAGTATCCTTTTGTCCGTATTTCAGGATATACCCTTATCTGGATTTATATACAGTTGTCAATTCCTAATGTCGTGAGGGTGAGGTGGAGAAAGGAGCATGGAATGTGGCTATCGCTTGCAGGTAATATTTGTTTGACCTGGTTCCGTTTGACCATAAGTTAATCATGAAATCCATGTTTTCATGTTGAATAGTCCGTTGACATTTGTTGATTCCTTTAATTAAGCTGCATGAATGCAAGGCAGTGCATGTTAGGACGCGAGTGACGTGAGTCATATAGTGAGCTAGGCCGGCCGCTGTCATATCTAAAGCTACTACTCCCTTATGCATCCCTTCCTCGCGCTGGCACATCCATCTCCTGCTCAACAACGAGGTCATGTCGCTGCTGTTTCTTTGCTACATCCCTACCCTTCTCAACCATGTCGAGGTCAAGCTGCCGCTGCTTTTTTTGGTGCGCCCCAGCTAGCCCTGCCCTCCCAGATGTGGCAATGGATTAGTATGCTGCTCTGTGAGGGGTGTAGGTAGCGACAACTTTCGTGACCCATATAATTATGGTTAGGTAGTGGATCTTTCATGTTAGTGCAAATGATGGTGGTGCAAGTGTACTTGATATATAAATATCTACATTGGTAGGCCACTACTCCCTCCGATCCGAAAAAAGATTCGGACGGAGTAGCACGTTGTCACTTTACAAAAAAAACCAACAGGTTTCTCTCTCTCGCCTCTCTCCTCGCACCTCACCCCTGTGCTCTGTCGCCACGGTCGCTCGCCCCCTCCAGCTTTCCTCTCGCAGCAACTCCAGGTCCGCGAGGAATCGGAGGTCAACGAGGACCCCGGATCCGGACCCGCCGAGGATGGACGACCGGCGGGCGGAGAAGAGCGCCTTCTGCCCGCCCCCACCAGCGTCCCCGAGGAATCCGTCCCAGCGGCTGTGCAGGCTGGGCCTGCGCCTGCGCACGGTGAGCACGGGGTCCCCCTCGGCGTCCAGCAGCGCGAGGTCCCCCGCCGCGGCGCCGCCCCCGCACGCCCCGCCCCGGCCGTACGTCTCCACGCGGAACGCCGGCGCGCCCGTGCGGTGGTCGTAGGCCTCCAGCCCGTCCCCCGGTGAGAAGAGCGTCGTCTTGCGCACCGTCAGCTCCCTGTCCTCCGCCTCGCAGTCCTCTCGTCGGCCACCACCACCGCCGCCCCATTCATCTCGCTTGCTGGGTTGGTTCTTGGCTTCGAAATTCGACGTCGGCGAGGGGAGTTCGCCGGATGCAGGGGAGAGGAAAGGTCCAGGGAAGTTCGTCGGCGAGGGAAGTTTGGCGCCGGGGAGAGGAAAGGTGCAGGGGAGCGCGCCGGGGAGAGGAAAGATGCAGGGGAGCTCGGCGTCGGCGAGGGGAGTTCGCCGGATGCGGAGCAGAGAGAGAAAGGTGCGAATGCAGAGCAGAGACAGAGGTGGAGTGCGGGTTGAGGCACAAAACACTGGAGGTTTTTTTTTCAAAATGACATGTCGCGACTCTTTTTTAGGATCGGAGGGAGTATTATTTTTGTGATGTCCGCCGTTTTTCTGCATCAGTCCTAATAGACAGATTGTAGCTCTTTATTTAATAGGAAACCCACAAAATTTAGAAGCATTTGCCGCTTTGGTTACAAATCTTATAGCCACACATGCAGGCACGAGAAACCGGATGCGAAGACTATATGGCAGCTATTATTCCCTCTCAATGTTTAACAAAAAACTCTTAAAATATACTATTCTGATCCATTTGAACTCTTTATACTGAATGCATTTAGCCTGAAGGTTAAACAAAGCATGCCATCTTTCTATTCAGATAATTCATAATGTAGCATGTTTCGCTGCAACTGTGTTTCCCAAATTGGATCATATATTCACGCATTGCCTTCCTGACGGTTACTACTTTTGTACATTCAGTAGTTGTTAGCTCATGGGCAATGTGGCTTATTTCAGGTTACCACTTTTCACTTAAATTTAATTATTGGTCCAGTTGCCCCAGTTAATCCATGTGTTTTGTTATACTTATAACCTTTTATCATGGGCTTTGCTTGACATGTTTCTGTTTTCTTCCTATTATTTGCTTTTTTTTCAGCGGGCACCTTGCATTGCTGGAGATTGCTGACCAGGGCAACCGTGGGTGATATTTCTACACTTCCTGTTCGGTTTAAGATTCCGGTCCAACTTTCTCACTGCTGACCAGGGCATTTTTATTAATGTAAGTTTATATTAAATTGGTTGCCAACTTTCTCTTATAATCAGTAGCTGATTGCACTTACGTTCGAAACACAAACTGTGAAGTCTATATTCAATCATCCATGATCTAAGCAAATTTCCATGTAATGTTCAAGAAAGTTTTTTTTGTATTTATTACTATGTAACTGATTGGAGGAAATTATCAGTCTAAATTACCTAATGCAATATTGCATTTTTATGGTTATTCCTAAAGATATAGAACTGAATCAGTTTCACTTATTATTTACTTCTTATTGAAATTGATATGGCTGCCCGTTATCTTCTTTGATTTTCCATTCTGGAGACTTATTGATGTATTTGTAAGAGTATTGTGTTTTGCTCTAAACCTATGTTGTCAATGAATCGTGTCATATTATGAATGTTTGGTATAGCGTTTTGCAAACTGAAAACCAGTGTCAACGGCGGGTGGCGCGCGGCAAAGCCGCGCCGGGGGATCTAGTTTATTTGATGCTATCAAAGGGCATCGGTTTCCGTCAGACACATATAACAACTAAACAAAAGCCTTTCTGCTCGCGTTAGAAGGCCCGCAACAGCGGTCACACATTAAATGCACCCAAATTCTGTTGAAACTAACCAACGGAATGGAGTAGCACTTACTCCCTCCGTTCTGAAATAATCTACATCCTACCTACATTATTTGTTCAGAAATAATCTACATCCTGGGTAGGTCCCACCTTGTAACTAAGGGCATGCACCTCGGTAATTTAAATAGGCATTAATTGACATCAAACTCCATCCCCACTAACCAATCTGTGAGTAGTATCTGAGTTGAAATTGCATACATGACATTAATTATTCTTTGTTAATCGTGTAGGTGCTTTGTTTCTTGTGTTATCATAATTGTAATACATGTGAATATGTAGCCAAATAGTACTAATAAATGCTGGACTAAATTTTCTGAATTTTCCTAGGATGTAGATTAAAAGAGAACGGAGGGAGTAATAGGTATTGGCCTTAAACGTTACGTTCCCCACATTCATAAATTTGGGCGCCTCTTCAGCTATGCAGTGCAGTCATAACCGTAGAACCTTCTTTGAGAAAGTGTTGATCATTCACAGTTTCTTAACATCCTCTAGCAGAGACAACAATAAAAAAAAATACCTGGAAACCTTTGTACTTAATCAGCTCTTTAAGCCTATCAACAACATGAAGCTGGCCTTCTTCGTCAAAGTATCCGAGATCACCAGTATGCAACCACCCTTGCTTGATTGTAAATTCAGTAGCTTGCACATTGTTGAAATACCCTGCAGAAAATTTACTGAAATAAGTACAAGTGCTGGCCCTATACTCCCTTTAGGACAGAAGATATTGGAAAAATACTGTCAGTGCAAAATAGTGTACAAATATAAATGATGGTTTCACATCAAAGAAAGTCACTAGGTCTTGGTAAACTGTGCTAATGATGTATGATTTATTCGGAATAAGCTCTTGTTAGATCTCAAAAAAAAGACAGGGTAGAAGAACTAGATTCTCACCTTGCATTATGTGTGGTCCGCGGACACAAATCTCTCCTAGTTGATTCGGTGGCAGAAACTTTTGCGTCTCTACATCGACAATTTTTCCTTCAACACCAGTGACAAGCGCTCCAGTCGACCCAAATTGACGAGCCTTTCCCTTTACTGGGAATTCAAGCGATATGATCCCACATGTCTCGGTCATACCATAGCCCTGCCAGAGGAGCACAGCACACAATACAACTTGAGATGCGAACTACTTAAGCTTGTTTATAAGTATCATGTAGGTACCACCATATATGAGAGAATTAAGGCATAACACTACGAGGTCCCAAAAGGAGTGGTGTGCAGCTTTAGATTAGTTTTCGAATTGGCTACAGAGATTGCTAGCATCATGTTTAATACTATGTTTTATTTTCATGGGACAAAATATATCTCTATTCCCAACTTGAAGCTTGGAGAAAAATGAATAAAAATAGTTATGATATAATATGATGATGATTTCAATGGTACCAGGGTCCAGGGCTACTAACATAATTACCAAACAAAGAGTTGACTTGGGCATTTTGTTCTGAAAATGGTTAGCTGACATTGGCATTACAGTTGGAACATCACTTAATTATTACAAATTGACGGCCATGGGCGCAGCACGATATGGATATTCTGATGCCGAAACTTGTTCAATACATGTTCATACCCAACATGTACCAGGATACTCATACGGAGTAACAAGTATCTGCACAAGTGCACAATTGATTCTTGGAAGTATGAATGCCACACTGCATCCAGTCCAAGAGAAAAAAAATTGACAGTCTTGTGACTTAATCAATCAAGGTGTATTAGCAGGATAAAATGTTGGAATTTCTCACATCCAAATGTCACTTTCCAGTTTCCAAGGGCAAAATCAAGTTGGACAGGACAGCTTAGTTAGCTGTTTTCATATCGTTGTATTGTACTGGTCCAAAGTTGTAATCGTCATAATAATTTTGGGAGTTGCATCTACCAAGATTCTGACTAGCGACAAGGAAAGGAAGATCTAGTCCCTACAAAAGCACAACAAAAAGGCTACGAAAAGTGCAGTTTTTTCTCAAGATTCAGCGCAAGTGCTGAATTACCCCCAATTTTTTGAAGAAAAAAACAATCAGGTGGTGAATGAATTCACCTGAACAATATCGGCGTGGGGGAAGTTCCTGGCGACCACCTCCATGACGTCCTTGCCGAGGGGCGCGGCGCCGGAGCCGATGAACCTGAGCGAGCTGAGGTCGTACCTCCCGGCCACCCCCTGCTTGGCGAGCGCGATCATGACGGGCGGCACGCAGAAGAGGTCGGTGACCCGGTACCGGTCGACGGCCCGCATGACGGCGTCCATGGCGAAGCCGGACATGACGACGACGGCGTTGCCGCGCTGCAGCTGGCCGAAGGTGATGACGGAGAGGCCGAAGATGTGGAACATGGGGAGGAAGCAGAGGAACACGTTGGCGCCGTCCCCGCGCTGGTCCTGGTCGGAGGTGACCATGGTGGAGGCGGCGATGAAGTTGCGGTGCGTGAGGATGACCCCCTTGCTCTCCCCCGTGGTGCCGGAGGAGTAGAGCAGCGCGGCCGTGTCGCTCTGCTTGGTGGGATGCCGGCGGTACTGGGCCTCGTCGATGTTGGAGACGAGGTCGGAGTAGAGGGTGACTTCGGGGGCGGACGTGGCGGAAGACGCGGGGTCGTCGAGGAGGATGACGGGGAGGTTGAGGCCGGAGATGCTTGGGAGGAGGTCGGAGACGGTGAAGATGAGCTTGACCCGCGCGTCGGCGGCCTGCTTGGCGATCTCCCGCGGGGTGTAGAGCGGGTTGGCGGTGGTGGCGACGGCGCCGAGCGCGGTGACGGCGAAGAAGCAGACGGGGTAGAGGACGCAGTTGGGCGCCAAGAGGAGCACGGCGTCGCCGGGGCGCACGCCCGCGCGGGAGGCGAGCGCGACGGCCGTGGAGCGGACCGCCGAGCGGAGGGCGGCGAAGGTGAGGGAGCGGCCCGTGGCGGCGTCGACCAGGGCCAGCGCGGACGGGCAGGCGTCGGCGCGGCGGAAGAGGAGGTCCGTGATGGAGAGGTTCGGGTCGGACGGGATCGGAGCCGCCGGGCGCGGCGAGCGGTATATGCCGTCCGCGCCGTAGCCGGCGGCCGGCACCGCAACGGTTGTGCTCGTCGCCATGGCCACCGTCAAGTTGTCTGGCTTGTGTTGTCGGATGTGGGCGTGGCCGGCCGCTTGCGATTTTGGCAGCTGCGACAGGTGGATGGGAGTTGTGGTAAGCTCCGTTCCCATGGTATCTCACTAGATCTGTACCGATCGTGACCGTATGAATTTAGAATTCATTCACCGATGCATTTCTCGTCCGAGCCGATCTGAATTACTCATGTGTGAATTCTCATAGTACCATGAGTTCTGAGTTTTTTTTTTGCACGGAATTCTGAGTTTTTTATAAAAACTTTTTAAAAGTTGACCACGATAAAATACATCTATGATGTCAAATGCGTAAAATATGAAATCTATATTATTATGAATTTAATAATGTTAAATTTATATTGTAGGTGTTGTTTTTTTCTATCTAATTTATCACATTTTAAAAAGTTTGACGTTGACTAAACCTATTGTGAACCAAGGGAGTATCTACCTTATCTAACAAACAATTTGAAATCGTCATCCGGCATTTTTTTTACGCGTGTATAAGAAGCATCTTGGGCACACACATCTAGGTACTAGCTTCTTCTTCACCGACGAGAAGGTAAGCGGCACCATCTTCTCCGGTCGCTGGCGACAGGACTTTTTTTAAAATCTTCTATGTGGTGTCTTCTGCATTCTCCCACACATCTAATAGTTGTGGGTACCTCTAACCATTGATCTTGTAGTTTGGATCTGTGAACATGTGCTAGATCTTACTACATCCGGTCATTCGATTGGATCTGATGCTAGTTGTTGTTTGTGCGTGTCTAACTTAATTGATGGTGTGTTGTGAGTCTATGGTTGAATATCTATTCATGAGACAAATGGACATAGCCGTCCGAACAGCCTTGACAAAAAAGAGGCGTCCACGATCTTCTAGGAGGGATCCTTTCCATGCAGGGAGACGACGACCAACCTTATCAACAAAAGGCTACAGATCATGCTTCGATGGCCGAGTGGCGTGAGCGGCAGGCCCAAATAGCTGCATGGGAATGGGACCGAGCCACAGAGCAATAACTGCACAATGGAGTTGGAAGTCGAGGGGGGCGCATTGAATCAGAGTATCGGTGCTGTTAGCAAAATTGACCCGCAGCCTAGAGACGTCCCCAAAAAGATCGAAGATCACGATCACCTTAGAGAGCAAAACTTCTCTATAACGAGGGTGACATCATGTGTGTGTGGTGGTAGGCATGGGCATGGGCATGGGCATGGGCACGTGCGCGGCGGACGCGAAAGGGCAACACAGTACTGCTGCACTCACACATCAATATCTAGCCTGATCGGGAAGTTAATCTCACACGATAAAGACTGCTGATTGCTGAATTACGCGTCGATCGCTTGCTTTCAAAGCAATCAGCCCACTGACCCAACGCTATGTCCGACATAGCGTTGGGTCAGTGTTTGTTGCCAAAAGCCAAATATGCCTCAAATACAGGATCCGAGTTTTCTCATTTATACAGTATATATTTACTTATACACGGACAATGTTTCCAAAAACTCGTCCAAGCTTGGGTGAACCACAAGTAGTAGATGTCATTTGTTTCCACGTGTGTGTCTTTCAAAAACAAGCATACATCTCCTCTCGGCCTTCTTGCCAAGATGAAAACAGAAGCCCCGTCTATGGTGATCGTTGGCGCTAAACATCCGAGTGAACTTATATTTGGGGAGTAGCTCCGCATGTGATTTTTTATCTTTCTTGTACAACTCCTTAATTAATAGACCGGGTCAAAACTTTTGCTCCCGTTTCAGAAAAAAAAGAAAAGTGTGGTGTGCACGGAAACGACGTCAAAAAAGTGGCAGAAAGTCGAAACTCGGGAAGTTTAGACATTGAAACCAACGACTCGACACAATGGCGAATCAAAACAAGAAAAATCACCAGTCAACAAGAAAATTCAGCACTGTGAGCATACATACCGAAGCTGTTGGGGTGCCATCTTTATTTGTTCACTACATGACTGATTGAGTACAAAGTCGAACCATATGTGGTCATGTGGATGCCACGAAAACAGAGACGATCCTCTAGCTCTGTCACCGCGCTACAGACCAGCGAAGCCTGCGTTGACGGTAGATGAGTCATAATGCTATTGGCACGACGTTGTTATGAGCCGCCATCATAGGTTTCAAGTCGTATGCTCGCCGTTATCTCAGCCCCCAGGTCAACTTAGTTGGGTGGCATTGCTTTGCTTACATCAGGGAATTCTTGAAACACGGATAAACTGAACACGACCTGTCATCTCGATCGGAGCCTTTTGTTATTTATTTATTTGCAGGATATACATACAGCAAGGGAGAAATCAGCAATATGTGCAGCCAATTAGAGAGCATATATACAGTGTGGGATGATGATGGATTGTTTGTCAATGTCTGGACATCTGGGGCTCTTCTTAGAACAAGTCCCACTGCCAGTAGATCTTGTCCACGATGCCCCCGCCGCTCCGCACCGCCACGTGGAGGGTCTCCGATGCCGGAGGGACGCCCCACAGCAATGGGACGGCCACCGACATTGTCAGCTTCTCTTGGAGCCCCCCGTCGCTGCTCGCCGTCTCCGCCGTCACGATCTGGACACCACAAACCGACTAGATGCATGTTGAAACTGACTAGATATATCTTCGATTGAACCAATATTTATACAGCAGGAGAATTCATGGGCAACTAACTGTACATAAAGAACGTGTGGTAGGCACAAGAACTCAAGAACGGTAGCTCAGGGGATGTTGGACAACGCTTGGATCGCGGACATACAGGAAACCCTGGCGTATCGGGGTGCGAGGGAGTGTCTGCAGCTGTGGCTTGCAGTTTCAGCGGTAGAAAGAGATCAGACAGAACCGGATGTCTTCAGCTGGCCTTGGTCGGAGGGGGGAGTTTATACGGCGCGATCTACTTATAACATGCTCATGGAGGGGCATGCGAGATCGGAGTGGGCGATGCCCATTTGGAAGAGCTTGGCTACTCCAAAGAGCAAACTGTTCAGTTGGCTTGCGGTACAGCACCGGATTTGGACCTCGGACAGACGAGTGCGCCACGGCTTGCACGAGACGGTTTCGCATTGCTATGTCTGTCTCCAAGAGGAGGACACGGCGGAGCACTTGCTGGTGCAGTGCGTGTTTGCGTGCGAGGTGTGGCATCTGTGTAAGCAGCGGCTGGGTGCGCGGTTCCAGGCACCAACACAGGTCTGTATCCTCCAAGGCTGGTGGATGTCGGAACGACAGAAGTTCAAGGATAAGGAGCGGAAGTTGTTTGATACACTCGTTTGCATAGGCTGCCATGAACTTTGGAAGAACAGAAACGCGCGGTGTTTCAATAACCCACGCAAACAACACAGCTCGGAGCAGTTGGCCACGCTGATCCTTGAGGAGTTTGCTGCGGTCTTGGCGGCAAGGAGAGCTGGCCATGGAGTTCTAGCCATGCCGCGAGAGTAGGAGTTTAGTGGTGGGTGTGGAGTTCCTGGCCCCGACGTCTGTGTCTGGGTGCTTGTTCTTGTAAATATGTTTCTAAATCTTCTATAAAATTACGGTACGCATTCGCGTACTCTCCAAAAAAAAAAGACTGTAAAGTTCTAGGAGCGACACGAGTACCTCGCCGCCATGCTCCAGTACCGTATCTTCCACCACATCGCTCAGCATTTCGATGGACCGGCAGAACCCATAGATGCATAATCTTCTACCCATGTCTAGGCCCTGACAGACATACAGATACACACATCACATGGTAATAATATTACTAGAAAGGAAACAGAAGCATCGGGCACACATAAAGTGGTAAGAAATATCTACGTTTGTCGCTGCTATGTTGAATAGTGCTCCGAGGCAAAGACTTTGGTTTGGATCCATGTAGGAGCTCTCCTGAAACCGGCGGGGTTTACGCGTGCCTCTCGCCTTTTGTTGCCTCTTCTGACCAAATTAACACACACGAGGACATCAACAGAGTGGGCATAACATGCAAAATATTGATGAGGACATGATAAACAAACTTCAGCAAGTGTATGTGAGAACTAATAATACACGGAAAATGAAAATGATAGGTTGACTCTGCATTCCCAAGAATACAATAGATAATTATATCATATAACATTTAGCAGGTTTTTCTTCAATGCATAACTACGATGTGCTCTGAATTAGCGCCACTGGACAATGCTACACGGTACAAAACCTTGTTACTGTTTGCGGAAATTGTTGTACGGTTGCTTTCTAGTGCGTCCAACTTTGATAGGTCAGACAGAATAACTGTACCAATCTGTCCATCTGAGAGCTTTGTGATCGCTAAATGCCTCAAAGTTTCTGAACAATGTGTATTGCAGTACCACATATAGCGGTAGGGTGGTGACTACAGTGGTAAAATGAATGTAGAGAGCTTTTCAAAGTTTTATACACTTATTTCCCATTTAATATGTTGTTATACACGATCACATAAGTAACATTCTCAAAAGAGTCAAACCTATCAAATATACGCAATAACAGGTATTGGACAGAATGCAAATAGCCAAAGTTGTTAGCATGTTGCGTGGAACTTGTGGCGGTCATCACCACTGGGTCGGTCTGTTGGGTTTTCGCCTAGTCATTATGGGTAGTTAGACAAGGTCGCTAGTTGTGTGTCATGGGGTTGCATGTATGGCTTGTCAGGGGAGATTCTTCGCCGCTACGCTTGGAATGTCACCGCTTGCCAAAGTGGGTGCAAGGCGATCGGCGCCTGTTGTTTGGTTGTTTCACTTTTTGGGAGTAGTCTGCATGCACGCCGTGCAAGTGGAGGTGTTTGTAACAACTTTCTTTCTTCTTAATGAATAGGCAGAGTTCTAGCCGGTTTGTCGATCTGTAAGCATCATTTGTTGTTTGAAATGAAATTCCAGTCACCCATTCATGCCTGTGATCAAACTGAACAAACTGTGGCTTTGTCATACAGTGAACGGACAGAAAATAACATGAAGATACTCCCCTGGAAACTAGAAGGACAGCATGCTAGAAGCACCTTCCTGCCTGCGTTTATGATATCTATGCAACCAGGAAATGAAGATCTACTCCGGTTTTACTAACACATGGATAAACTTATTGCCGTTTCGCATGATGCACAAGCTTTTGTAGTTCCAACTCAGGCGTGGTACTGTTTATTAACCAGTGCAGTCAACAACATTCAGTACCTCGGAAGCAGTGACTCGGCGGGGCACCATGGAGCCGCCAATCTGAACGAGCCCATCGGAGGTGAAGAGCGTGATTTTGTCTTCCTGCACCCACTCGATATCTGCTAGGAGCAATCAGACACCTCAGGGCGCGAGGTAAACTTAAGTGCCAGCCAGAGGGCGAGCAAATGCAGAAGCTCGTACGAAGGAAAGCAAATGATTCTGTCCAGCGATCAACAATCCAGCGTCTCACGCAGGATCAGAGAGTAAATCGCAACGTCAATCATCGCTATGCAAATCGAAGGATCGGGCAACCATGGATTTACCGAAGCCGGTGGTGAGATCCAGGGGCTGCTCCCAGGGGTAGGGCCCGTAGATGTCCTCCGGGTCGCCGCCCTTCCTGGCCCGGGCCCGCAGCCGCGACCCGAGGCGGCATCGGCGCGGGGACCGGGGCCGGACGCCGTGGAGCGGGGAGGAGAGGGGCCGCCCGGACGCCAGCGAGCGGGGCAGCGAGGAGGAGCAGGAGAGGGCGGACGGATCGGCCATGGTGGGAAATGCGGTGGGAAGAAAGAATCGGTGGATTTTTATGGAGGGGCGGCGGGGGCGAGGGTGTGGCTGGCGTGGATTCCTTTACCGGCGGTGGACTTGGCTTCCTTCGCCGTGCCGCTCTTTTTTCTTCTGCTTTTCCGTGGCGACGGGAGGACGATGTTTGGTCGCATCGTGGCCGTCGGCTGCGGTGTTGACGCGGAGACGGAGGGCTCAGATTAGCCCGGGCCCTACCGACGAATTCAGCTGGATGACCGGGGATCTCCAAGTGTGGATGGGTGGAGATTCATCATTCACTCGTGGTTGGAAATGGATAATGTGTACTTTCTATACTTCATATGTGTCCCACACGTCTATCTATGAAAACAAGAAAGAGATATAGACATGTTCAATGCTTATTTTTATGTTAAAATGTTCGATGGGTGATCGCGGAAGGAGAAGAAGGAATCGGTGGATTTTTATGGAGGGGCGGCGGGGGCGAGGGTGTGGCTGGCGTGGATTCCTTTACCGGCGGTGGACGTTGGCTTCCTTCGCCGTGCCGCTCTTTTTTCTTCTGCTTTTCCGTGGCGATGGGAGGACGATGTTTGGTCGGATCGTGGCCGTCCGCTGCGGTGTTGGCGCGGAGACGGAGGGTTCAGATTAGCCCGGAGGTGGAGATGGTGCTACGGACAAATTCAGCTGGATGACCGGGATCTCCAAAGCGTGGATGGGTGGAGATTCATCGCTCACTCGTGGTTGGAAATGGATAATGGTGTACTTTCTATACTCCATATGTGTCCCACACGTCTATCTGTGAAAACAAGCAAGAGATCAAGACACGCTCAATGCTTAATCTATACTATATATCAAAGCCGACCGGCTTTGCCCTCTCCTCAGCCTGTCCACGTGTCGCGACGGCAAAAATCACACTTCTACAGTGCCTGCGCGGCTCCGCGCCGTCGATCCTCGATCGGATGGTCACCACAGACGTTCCCGTGGTCGTTTTATAAAAAAGAACCTGCGTTGTCCGTAAATTGCTCCGCAGTACACAGCTACTACCTGAGAAGGATCTGTCTGAAATTTCAATAAACCTCAGGGACCCCGTTGCAAAATACACGTACACCCCCCTTCCTCTCCTTCTCTCTCCCGCGCGACCCCGCCGCCGCCGCCGACGCGCATCGCCACCGCTCCGCTCCTCCTCCGGCGAATCCACGCGCACGGAGATCTCCGCTGTACTGTCCTCTCCATCTTCGCTCAGTATCGCGTGTCGGGAAGCCCGAAGCGCGCCGGAATCGACGTCGCCGTGGTCGCAGGTCGCCGCCGCGGATTTGGTCGACTCCGGCGACCATATGGGCCTGCGCGCCGCCCAATCGACTCCACTCCACCTCCTCGCGCGGCTCCGCACGGATCCAGGCCGACATGCACGCGCAGCTGCTCGAGCGCAGCCTCGGCAGCGCGGCCGCGTCGTCCGCCGCCGGCGCGCGTGACATCACATGCCCACGTCACGGCGGGCCCACATGTCAGGATTTTTACAATTTTTTAAAAAACAAAAAAATATGACGTGTGGGTCCCTCAGTCAGTTTACAAAAATAATTACAGAAAAATGCTAGAAACTAAAAAAATCATTCAATCTATAATTCAGAAAAAATATAAATAATATACCAAAATTTGCATAAAACTGAGATCTTTACAACTAACACAATTCCATGCATGTTTGAACAACTTTAAAAAATAATTTAGAAGAACCAACATAACCTTTTTATATTAATTATGTAGATTACGGAAATAACAACTGTCAGTCAATCCAAATCCATTTAAATTGATCTTCATGATCTAGGGTGCATTTCATTATCTTTAATTGGTAAAATTCCAATTTTAACAAATCTCCATATTTCCCACACAGAAGTTTAAAAAAAAATGCTCATTTTATTGAATATTTGTTAGACAGGTTTTCCACATAATTTTACTGTTTTCCCACATGAGAACAAAAAAATTAAAATTCCTACAGATTCCAAAATTTCGATCACAACAGGCACGTTATGCCACCGCACTAAATTTCACATCTGTATTACCCATTGCGAATTTTAAAAAAAAAAGAGAAAACTCGATCTTCTCCACGCTAATTTCCAGCCCATAATATTTAACTACAACAGACAAATTAATGTAAAGGTTATTCTTTTTAAAAGCATCTTACTTTGAGAAAATAGGATGATAATCAAACATTTCAATTTGCTAAGAAAAAAATTGAAGGTACTCCAAAATATATCAACATGCTCATAAAAAAATGATACTTATTTACAGCAAAATACGACCATATTTGATCATGTTAAATTGGTGCATGTTTGCATATAACATAAATAAAATCTTCCTAAATACGAAACTAATTTTAATAAGTGCTTACATAATTTATTTTGTCTAAATATGGAATTAACTTACAAATTCACTATCTGCTGATCTTTAACCACGACAAATTAAATAACAAAAAAAAACGGTTTGTCCCCAAACCGATTTTTTAGAGATAATCTAAATGCATTTTCCCTAATTATATGGAGTTAAATTTAATATAAGTGTTCACACATTGCATTCTCATTAATTGTGGAGTTAAATTAAATATTTAAGACAAAAAATGCACGCATACTTAAACATTCCAACATGCTAAAAATTTAGAAACACTCCAAATGACAAATTCTTTCTTTTCCTTTGCGTGTTTTCATTCTTCTTATTCTTTTATCTTTTTCTTTGCCTTCTTTCAATGTCACCAAACTTAAATATTTTTGAACAGTTCGTCCATATACAAAGTTCATATTTGAACCACACAAATGGCCAGTGGTTGTACTACCTTAGAATACATATTTCTACCCGAGATTACAAACACTCTATATAAATATAGTGGAAGCTTTAAAAATCTTTTCAAGATGACCAATAATTATATCACCACAGATTACATACTTCTATCCGAGATTACAAAAAACTCTATATTAAGAAAACCAAATACACTTAATTATACATGATACATACATTACTATACCTAATACTACTACACATATCAATGCAACGGGCGCGGCGTGTCGCCGCGGGAATTTTCCTAGTTTTATGATAATATTCGATGGTTGATAATGTTTTTTTAATTTCGTCATACCTCACTCTAAGTTATGTCGTACCGGTGGTTTTTTCGTCCAACTCAATGTTGTTTCATTGTGATCCAAGTTCATATGAAGCCTATGCAAATAAGATGCTAACTTCTACCGGAGCGAAGCGAGGATCAGAATCGACATAGGTCATTGCCTCAGTATATACCTCTTGTAAGCCGCCAGTTGGGATAAGTCGCAAACTGAAAATCCCCGTGTTTGTAACCTCTTCCGGAATAGTGAAGTTTTGCTGACTGATGCTCGTGTTTTTTCCCTTCTCCTTTGAGGGCTTTTTCCACGTTAAAATCTCGTGTTCCTGTGTTGATCTTACTTTTCCGCATCATTTATTGTATGTCGTGTATAACACTCAAGACCCATAACATATTTTGTTATTGCTATGATAACATTGTGTTCCTTCATGCCCAAAAAGGCATGATTAAATGACACGTATATTTTGTTATTGCTATGATAACATTGTGTTCCTTCATGCCCAAAAAGGCATGATTAAATGACACGTATATTATATACATAGGATACATGAGGCGGAAGCAGTGGCGGAGCCATGCCACTCTTGGAGCCTGGGCAAAACCCACTGACTATGACGCTCGCTGCTGTTTTCCCCAGCAAACATGCTTGCTAATCAGTAAGTATGTGACTGTAATATTTAACGAAGAGTGGACGGAGTAGCCCGGACAGCTGCCCAGGGTCGGGAGCTAGCTCCGCCACTGGGCGGAAGGAAAATCTTTTATTTAGTTCATTACTTACTATAAAGATAAAAGAAATACTTGGGAGAGGGGATCAAATCCTGCTAAAATTTGACATTATTTAAATGCTAAGATTAACGACAGCGTTTAGTCGTCATAGTCAAGATTCGGACTCATGCATCCGCTCTTGATTGTATAATGCCATTGTCACACAACAGTGGTTGTGTGGATGCACCAATAACAAAGCATGCACCTATTTTCAAAGTTATAGTGGTGTTATCCATCACAACTAAATATCATCATGTTTGTATACTTGTACACACGGAAGTACTCTAAGAAAAACGAGCGGTTCAAAGATTTATCTCCGTTTTCATTGCTCCAAATTGCAAAAAAAGGATCTCCTATGGGACTATAGAGTTATCTTTGTTTCACATGATCCTAAAAACGTTGGAATTGAAAAATACAATATTAAAATGGCATGTTCATTTGAATCCTATAAGATTAGAAACTATAGTAATTTGAATTAAAAAATATATGAATTGCATCAAGCCATATATAAATTCAAGTGAAAATAAACCACTAGGATAATTTCCTAATACTACAATCCTTCAAATTGAAATATCTACAACGCCGTTCTTCTAGAGACCAATACAACTCTTTTGTAAACAAAGAAGCCCTCTAAAAAATTCTGAAGGGATTCTTGAAATCTTGGGGTTTTTGATTCAGAGGATTCTCAAACACATAAGATTGGGGAACACATGTGTTGAATTTTTTAATCGTATAGGACTATAAGATTTTTGTGTTCGAATACACACGTGTAACAAGCAAATTACAACAAAAGGTTTGAGTTGATGAAAAGTTTTCCCGAAAATACAATTCAAAAGATTATTTGGAAAAAATAGATGAATTGTGTAAGAAGATAAAATATGCTAGAGTTCATTTCCACATGCAAGATTTTTTTTTGTAACACTAATATTATCTATCATTTTGGAAATAATTTATGTACGTAAACGCTATATATGTGTCCATTTACCCATAATGTCAAAATGAAGCAATTAGACCCCTCTTGAGAATAGAGTCCATCTTTGATTGCAAGATTATAAAACATGTATTGATGTATAGGAAAAACTCAGAATCGACTTTTCACGTTCTCTTAAATCCTATAGAAAATAAAACTGCGGTAATGTGGATCACAGTGTTTCCACAACAAGAAAAATAAAGAAACTATGTCAAGATTTCAAGTCTGATGGAAATTTCCTTCAAAATATAGTGAAAAAAAAGAACCATTTGAAAAATTTATGATGATCCGAATCTTTTTCTTGGAGTCCTAATTTTTTTGAATTAAAGTTTCTCAGGGAAATAAATGAAATTTTCCAAAAATCACTTTGTAGTAACAAGCGCGGGGATATCCGATAACCCCCGCCCCTCCTTTTCTCGCTCCTCCCAGGCTCCCACACACACCGCCAATGGTCCTCGCCACCGCCGCCTCCGCCGCGGCGGCCATCTCCATCCACCCCTTCCTCCCCCGCCCCGCATCCATCCTCCGCTTCACCCGCCGCCGCCTCCCCCTCCTCCTCCTCCGCGCATCCTCCACCTCGGACTTCAACATCACCTTCGCGGACCCCGCCCCGTCCAAACCCTCCGCCGCCGGCGCCTCCGCGCAGCCGCTGGTCCCGTGGATCGCCCGCGGGGCGGACGGAAAGCCCGCGCTCCACACCTCGCCGCCGCCCGACGTCCTCCAGGCCGTCGCGGCCGCCGAGAAGGAGACCAAGCGGGCCAAGAGGGACTCCAACAGGAAGGGTGGCGCCGCCGCCGTCGACCCCCCCGTCGCCGGTCTCAAGGTGAAGGAGAGGAAGGCCGCCCCCACCGCGCCGCCCAAGTTCTCCAAGGCCGCCAGGAGGTACTACAACGAGAATATCCTGGAGCACGAGCCGCAGCGCCTCGCCAAGGTCCTCGCCGCCGCAGGAGGTACCCATCCCAGTATTGCGCAATGGCTGAACTGCGTGCTTGATAAGCTTCATAGATAGATAAGAGTTAGAAATTAGAGCAGCATTGTACCTGTCTTGATGCTGACTCGGTGGCTCTTCCTAGTGGCCTCAAGAAGGACCAGCGAGGAGCTCATCTTCCAAGGGAAGGTCACCGTCAATGGTTCTGTCTGCACTTCTCCCCAGGTATGAAATTTTAACCTGAAGCCAAATTAAAACCAAGAACGCCGACGAGCTAGTTCTTCTGGTTTGGTACACGTGTAAACAACTGCGTAGCTCTTACGCACATTTATACGATGTCAATCTGAAAAAAGCTGTCTAGTTGCGGCGAAAAATAGCTTAGCTTGTCCAATTTAGCTAGATTCTGTCATTGTACCATCGTGTGGAATTCAATCAGTCTGCTTGAATTATACGTACGCAAAATGCTCTTATTTCTTGCCGCATTTTATTCGTAATAATCAGTTTATCTTATGTAGACCAAGGTTGACATCGCAAAGGATTCTATCTACGTTAACGGGAACCGCATTGCCAAGAAATTGCCTCCAAAGCTCTATTTTGCTGTGAACAAGCCTAAAGGGTCTGTATAACTTCTTCCATACTATTGCAATTTTGCAGAACAGTAAAGAGTTGCCTTGTGTATTCCAGCAGAATATTTTTGAATCATAGCAAAGGAGCCATCAGTCCAGCTATGTGATAATTTGATATCCCTAAATGTTGTTTTTGATGTCCTATAGGTACATTTGCTCATCCGGTGAAAAAAAGTCTGTTGTCTCCTTATTGGACGATTATTTGAAAGGCTGGGTATGTTTTATAATAGGGCTCTCTGTAAAATAGACATTACACTGATACTAATATATCTATCTATCACATGTGCAGAACAAGCTTCAGCCAGGAACACCAAAACCACGCTTGTTTACTGTGGGTCGTCTTGATGTTGCCACAACTGGTCTTATAGTAGTTACAAATGATGGTAATTTTATCATTCTTGACAGAAAATACCTGGGAATCAACAGTTAAGTATCAGAGATCTAAAGTTAGTTGCTATCTTTTCAGGTGAATTTGCCCAGAAAGTCTCACACCCTTCTTCAAATATAACGAAGGAGTAAGTTTTGACCTCCCTTTATCCTTTGTAGAACTGCAATGCGGAACTTATCTCTACTTGAAATACTGTAGACGTTATTCAAATTTTTGTAGCAGACAATTTAGGATGTCTTTTAGGTACTACCCGTGCCAGCATTATCAATGTGCAGTAAATGTGGAGAAGTTCCATTGCTATTAATGTAGAAAATATTCTTCTCTAGGCAATTTCTCATAATAAATATGCTCAAACATGGTAAATGTACAATGAATCATAGGAAAAACTAGCATTGATTATATTTTAATAGTTTTCATTCATGTGTTCAATGTTGCAGATACGTAGTAACTATAGATGGAGCAGTGCACAAGAAAAACCTCATAGCTATCAGCGAAGGAACAAAAATTGACGGCGTCAAGGTCGTACCTGATTCAGTAGAACCACTGGATGCACAACCTGATACAAAAAGGACCCGGCTTAAAATAGTGGTAATTTTCCTTTCTACTGTTCCCTATTCTGTTTGTTGTATTTCATGTCTGTTTTGTAACTTCTACGTGTGATACAAAACTATGTATAATATAGGCAATTTGACTTGTTCAGTTCAGCAAACAATATATCATAGCAATAATGTTCAGTCCATGTATCTTTATGCTATGTTGATTGTGCACATATAATGCGTTCCTATGTACTAGTAGTAGCTTGACTTGCACTGATGCTTGAGTAAATCGATTTTGTATAAATTCAAAGGCATCACATTTTGTTATCTACTCAGTGGCATTGATATTATTGGGTTCTATTTCTGGCAGGTTCATGAAGGAAGAAACCACGAAGTTCGTGAACTTGTGCAGAATGCAGGACTAAAGGTTGTTTTATGTGACAAGTGTATCCTTGTCAAGAAATTTCTTTGTATTTCATTGGTTCCTGTCAGTATTTTTTGTTGCATAATAAATGAGTATGTAAATGTGATGTTTGGGAGGGTAAACATCTGTTAGATCACGCTTGGGCGGTGAGGTCTTGAGGTATAATGACATTGGTGAAGGAGGTCACGTATTGTAGTAGGAATACATCTAGAATAGCCAGTCAAAGAGTGATTGTCGACAGCAGGACTGTAGGGTCTAGGACAATTTTCCCAATTCATCTTTGATTCATTTGTCTCAATTCCGATAGGCTGTGTTCCCTTTTATGGATATTGGCCCTATCTCTTCCTAATAACTTCCATGAAAAGATGGTCGTCTTACACCCTAATGAGATGGCTTAAGAACAAGTAATGTAAGTATAGAAGTATGGAATTTATTGCATGATAGCAAAAGGTAGAAGGCTTGCTATAGTACCGCACCGTCTTTACGCAGACATGGTTCTAAATTTGAATTGACTACCAGATCTTGTTTTGCCATTTCTATTTTGATGTACTGCTGTAACAATGTCAATACCCACAATTATCGAACCACATGAAGAGGGCAGGGTGTTCCTGTACTTCCATAAAAGTAGAAGAGAGTTGGTCCTGTTCATAAGGGAAACAGCTAGAAAACTTTACAAAACTCGGCGAATTAGAGGAAAAGCAGGTGCAGCGAAATCCCTGCGATTATGCTGCCTGTAGAACTATTTTGTGTGTGCTTCATTCAAGAAGGGCTGTTTGGTGGAATTGTATGGGTGTTGTTGTGAACCAAATAGTATCTATGTATTGTCTTGAACACAGCTGATACTTAATCTTTGTTGTTGACAGGTCTACGCTTTGAAACGTGTTCGGATAGGCAGGTTCCGCCTTCCATCAGATTTGGGGTAATGTTGTTTAACACATTCGCACATGTTTGACATATACAACTATACTTTCTTATAATTAGGTCGAACACTGGATAATTAGCCCTTTGCTGGATTTAACACTTGCAGGATTGGGAAGATGGTTGAACTCAAAGAATTCCGGAAGCTCCCCTATTTAACGCTGACATGTACTATCGCAGGGGAGCTTCCGGAAAACTTGAGCCATGTTTCAGACATGCTGCAACTGCGGCCGCTGGACCGCCCTTCCTTTTCCCCGGTAATTGCATCTTCCTGCCCAAGTTACTTGCTTTAGAGGTCTAGCACTAGTGCATCTTGCTGTTTGTGCCTTTCTTTGTTGCGGAATCTGAATTAGGTCGGCTATCAGGCGAGCAGGTCCACATAATGGCGTGCCTGTCGGCCTCGAAGCAAGACACACAGCTCATATCACCGTTCAGGATTGCGGCCGTGATGTCTAAGAGTGGGAGCTCGCCGCAACATCCCGTGAAGAAATCTAGCAGCCCTGTCACTGAGAACGGCGACACAAACGGGACAACGGCCGGAGAGAACAGTTCTCCGCACGGAGCTGAGGATACCATGGAGAGTGTTGAACTCAGCGACAATGACAACGTATCTCCTTCGGCACAGGATATCTCGGAGACCGAATCTCTCCTTCGGATGGAAGACCACAAGCAGCAGACAGAGAACATGCTGCAGAGGTTCAACAGGTCTAATTTCTTTGTCCGGATCGCGGAGTCGGATGAACCTCTCTGGTCCAAGAAAAGAGTAGCTTCAGTTAAGACTGAAAACGAACAAACATATTCAGATAACCTGACAAATAGCTCAGCTTCAAGGAGTTATGCTTACAACACCATCTCTGATAAAGGAGTTTTTGATGGTAGCACGTCTGGAGGAGTCGCTCGCGATACTGCAAGGTGCTATGCTCTGCAGAATGGAGATATCGTGGTATGTTTCGAAGAATACTTCTGTTTAGTTGCTGGGTGACATTATACACTAGATCTTTTTTGACGATTGGCTAATTGAAGTTTATTGGCTATGCGAAAATAATCCCAAGTTTGATACACTAATTCTAGTTGCTCTAGGTATCTACTTGATACCTGGAGACTGATCTGAAATCTATTACCTCATGGCATCAGATTTAGCGGATTGACAACCAAGGATTAAGTGTCGCTCGACAAGTCTAGATAAGTCGTGCGACTTGTCTACTTGTCGGTACTTGTGTTCCAACCAAAAACCTCGACTAGTCGCGACAAGTTGCGACAAGTCTAGATAAGTCGCGCGACTTGTCTACTTGTCGGTACCCCAGCGACAAGTTGCGACTCATCGACTCGTAATCCTTGTTGACAACTGCCTTTAATACAATTCTTCTCTTCATTTAGTGTAACTTTATATCAGCCACAGTAGTAAGCAGGGCCCTGCAATTTTTCGAATTATAATAATCGCCTTCAGTGAAGTCTGCGTCCATGTAAATCTTTTGCACAATTGCTGCAGTTGTCTGAATATACTAACCATGCTTATTATTATTGTATTGAACAAGCATGTTTTTTTCACAATCAAAGAAAGCAACTTCTCTAGAAGTTAATGGTGCTACCACTGCTAAGTTGCATTCATGTAATGTTGATGTGTGATTCTGGTTTTACTTATTTGTGTGCCGATTAATCAACTCATGCTCTCTGTTGGAAGGATGCAGGTTGTTTTGCAAGTGAATGTTGGTGTTAGCAATATGGAAGACCCAGTGCTTGAAGTTCTTCAATTTGAGAAGTCTACGGCAAGCAATTATATGTGTGAGAATCTAGTCAGCGGACTTCCTAACGGTTATGAGGATCCTTGTCGGGAGCTGCTTAGCTGGTTGCTCCCTTTAGATCGGACACTACCTCCTCCTCGTTCTTTGTCACCTCCTAGTCTCAATCCTAGTATATCACACAAGCAGTCTTACTCTGCTCCCGGATCTCAAATTTTTTCATTGAGTAACTTTAGAAGCTACTCAATGCCTTCACCCTCCTCCGCTCAGCCTCCAAACATAAGACCACCACCAATATCTGAAAGTCAAGAATTTATGCCGGAAAAGCCTGCAAAAACACCAACAACAACAACAACAACAACAAAGCCTTTTTTCCCAAACAAGTTGGGGTAGGCTAGAGTTGAAACCCATAAGATCTCGAAACCAGGTCATGGTTCTGGCACATGGATAGCTAACTTCCACGCAGCCCTATCCATGGCTAGTTCTTTGGTGATATTCCAATCCTTCAGATCTCTCTTAACAGACTCCTCCCATGTCAAGTTTGGCCTACCACGACCCCTCTTAACATTCTCATCCCGCGCTATCCGTCCGGTATGCAATGGCGCTTCCGGGGGCCTACGTTCTATATGACCAAACCATCTTAGACGGTGTTGGACAACCTTCTCTTCAATTGGTGCTACCCCAACTCTCTCACGTATATCATCATTCCTAACCCGGTCCTTTCTTGTGTGGCCACATATCCATCTCAACATGCGCATCTCCGCTACACCTAACTGTTGGATATGTCGTCTCTTGGTCGGCCAACATTCTGCGCCATACAACATCGCAGGTCGAATCGCTGTCCTATAGAACTTGCCTTTTAGCTTTTGTGGCACTTTCCTATCACAGAGGACGCTAGAAGCTTGGCGCCACTTCATCCAACCAGCTTTGATTCGATGACTCACATCTTCATCGATATCACCATCCTTCTGGAGCATAGACCCCAAATATCGGAAGGTGTCTTTCTCCGGTACCACCTGTCCATCAAGCCTAACCTCTTCCTCCTCGTGCCTAGTAGTACTGAAACTGCACCTCATGTACTCAGTTTTGGTTCTACTAAGCCTAAAACCTTTCGATTCTAGAGTCCGCCTCCACAGCTCTAACTTTCTATTAACCCCCGCCCGACTATCGTCAATTAGCACCACATCATCCGCAAAGAGCATACACCATGGGATATCTCCTTGTATATCCCCTGTGACCTCATCCATCACCAAAGTAAAGAGATAAGGGCTCAAAGCCTGCAAAAACACCGGATGTTATAAATGATGGACAGCTTTCCTTTAGAGGAGTTCCTTTGGAGCCTGAGCGGTATTCTGTACGTTGTGGTCTAGAAGGTGTATATCTACCAGGGAAACGATGGTCAAGAAAAGTTGAAATCATTCAACCAATTGAAGTTCATTCTTTTGCTGCGAAATGTACTGCAGAAAATCTTCTGTGTGTCTTAATAAAGGTTTCTATCAACATCCCAAATCCTTCATGTTTTTCTCATGCTTCTTAAAGAAAGTTTCAAACCTAATGCTTATATCTTCAATTTTCAGAACATTGCCCCACAGCATGTGCAAGATATAGTTGTATACATAGATGCAATTACTGTTGTCTTTGAGGAGGCATCCAAAGGAGGTTCTCCTCTGTCACTACCAATTGCCAGTATTGAAGTCGGGCATGGTCATAGCTTACCAAATCTGGCACTCAGGTATTATGCATATATTTCACATGGATTCTTCCAAAGTCAAAATAAATGATTTCTTCAATAAATTGGTTCCCCTTTGGATTTGCCAAATCCACCAGCTTGATCTCGTCTCTAATTTAGAAAAAGGAAGAAAGTCTCACAGCATGTGCTATAACATTGAATTTATAGTTTGTGTTTTGGTATGAACGAGTTGGTTTTGTTTTTCTAAAAAAAAGGAGTTTTGAAGTTGGTTTCATATGACCTAGAGTACTGGCCTCCTTAATGCTGGATTGGACCAAACCCTTTTACTTTCACCAGGTTCAGTTTAGTTTGACAATTTTATGCTACCATAGACATGGAAAGATGTTGTGCACTATGATACATTGGTTTGAGTCTTCCTCCGAAGACTGAAAGCTTCCATGTGTCTTAAGTATTACTTTGTTCCTTTACAGGAGGGGTGAGGAGCACTCATTTATTCTGAAGCCAGCAATTATGTCCTCCAGAAACCGAAGGACAAACAGTGATGCACCTCCCACTTTGTCACTCCCAAAGACGACTGGAGCTGCCACAAATTCTTCTACTCCCAGGGTTAGCGACCCCAGTGTTGCCCTTACCGATCAGTATGCTGTACTCGTATCATATCGCTGCAATTACACAGGTGAACTGTTGAAAAATAAGACTATGTGATTAAGAACAAGTACTAGTTGATAATTCTGACTTCCAGCCCTTTTATCCTCTGTAGAATCAAAACTTTTCTTCAAGCAGGCCACGAGCTGGCAACCCTGTGCAGCTAGTGATCTTATGATCTCTGTATCTTCTGAACTGTCATTACGAAATCCTACCCCGAGTGCTCGAGTTCCTCAACTCCCCGTGCAGGTTATTTTGGTCCCCCTCTTTAGGCCTTGCTTGTGCTTCATGGCTCATTTTGACACTGTCCGTTGTTGTTTTCCAGGTATTAACCCTTGAAGCTACTAATATGACATCGGAAAACCTCACATTAACCGTTCTTGCTCCAGAAGCATCCGGTTCCTCTTCAGTTGTATCCTTGAACTCAGCTCCAACCACACCAAATGGTTCTACTGATAATCTTAATGAGTCTGCGAGAAAATCTGGATTGGGAAAGCGAACCGGTTTTCGGAGACTGGATTCAGTCGTCGCTGGCTCTCTAAAAGAAAGTGACACCGGAGGGAATAAGATGAGTACTTCAGCAGGGTGTACTCATCTGTGGTTGCAGAGTGCAGTTCCTCTAGGGTATTGATCTCTTTTGTTCATTCTTTCTTTGAGAGTCACAGTGCAGTTTCTTTCTTTGAGAGTCACAGTGCAGTATTTCAGTACTCTAAAGAATTGCGTTCGCTGTGGTTAACAGGTGTGTTCCTGCACGTTCAAGCACCACTGTCAAACTCGAGCTACTTCCGTTAACAGATGGGATCATTACTCTGGATACACTCCAAATAACCATAAAGGAGAAAGGTAATGATTTCTTAACGAGAAATCAAAAGCATGGAAAGTCCGATACGTATCAGACAGTTGTAGTGCGTACACTAAAAGGAAAAAATGTGTTAGGCTGTTCTGTTTAGTCCCTATTAGTCTGAATCTACCAGGTTATCCGGATTCACCGAATCTTCACCTGACAAATAAAGTTTAAACAGGTGTTTCGAGTCTGTCTTGTCTTGCGCTTTGCTGATTCACGGCATGTATTCGTTATATTACAGGTCTTACATACATTCCGGAGCACTCCTTGGAGATACACGCATCTTCTGGCATTTCAGCGGGAAGGTCATAGGAATCAGCGGTGCATTACACGCTATGCCATAGAGCTTCTGGCTCAACCTCTTTGTGGAGGGAGTGACCAAGTGTCCAAGCGTGGAGTCGTTCATTTTATCAGATGCTGGAATGAGAGCTCTTACACGGCAGGATCCTGGAGCCGAGGCAGATAACTCTACGTGTGCCCAAGATGATAGCCTCTCCCATCAGCAGATCCATTCGCGCGCAGAGTGCTGGGATATTGGGCAGGCTCGTCGAGAAACCTGTAATGTTGTATTGCATAGTTTTGATTCCGTTTCCTGGTTTCATTTTTTGTGGTTACATGTAAACCTGGCGAGGCAGATGTATCGATTTTACGGATCTCCGGTTTAATTTTTCTGGTTGTATTTTTGGGCCAGCTGATTGATATTGGCTGCCAATGTTTTGCTTCTTCTCCGTGTAGTCGGCAGATTTGAGTGTATTTTAGATACAAGTTGCCATGCTCATAGAATCTTGCTGGGTTTGACAACATTCAGCTGCCTCCAATACAGATGTGGAACTCATGAATGTTGTTGGATTTTGATATTTCAATTACTTTACTAGTCTAAAAGCGTACCCATATTCTAGTGGAATCTTAGAAGGATAACTCTGGCAGGGAAGCCAGGTAGAATGCATTCATTCCATCGCCATGGACACATAACTTGAACTAAGTTTTAAAAAAATCTGACAGGGAAACTTCAGATTGAAATATAATCTAGTACATCGCAACAAAAAAAAATACAAAAAAGCATGAACATTCATGCCATCTTGCTGGGTTTAAACTGGATTTTTCCAGAAAGATCTAGGAACAATTTATAATATTACAGATAAATTCGAATAAATAAAGTTTTTAGAAAATACTCCAGTTAACCAAGCTACTGATCATGAATGTATTGAGTGAATAAATAATTCAAATCGAGGCGAGGCACCTTCTCGCGGAAGCCACTGCTCTCTGTCGTGCGCGCCTCAACTCAGACTCGACCACAAAACAAAACATTACTCTCCCCGCCACCGCCACCGCCACAGCTCAATCTCCCTCCCATTACTCTCCAGCCGCCTCCGCCCACGGCCACTCCCGCCGCTCCGACTCCGAGGCCGGTCAACCATCGATGGCGACCGGCGCCGCCGCCGGGCGGGCGTCGGTGCGGCCCGTCGACAGGAACGCCGGCGCGGCCCGGGGCAGCGCGCGCTCCAAGTCGGTCGCGCCGCGCCGCCCGCCCTCCCCAGCCCGCGCGCGCCCCGCCGACCACGACGGCGCCGCAGGTACGTCCGCCTCTGCCCCACCCGTCAATGCTCGGTACCCTTGCTCGTGTTTAGGGAAAGTTTGTGTTCAGCTTTCCTGGTACATTCAGGTCTGCATTTCGTGTTCTGCAGACGCACCATGATACAGTGATGCTAGCACAGCACTGCTGTTTTCAGCGATTGCAATGTTTACTGAGTTATCTTGTACTAGTTGTGTTCCCATGATTGACAGTATGTGCACTTGTCAGATTTGTGCAGAGTTAGAGTCGCCGTCAGGATCCGGCCCAAGAACGCGGATGAGCTAGCTCAAGGCGCCGACTTCGATGCGTGCGTCGAGCTACAGCCCGAGGTTAATTACACCGCCCGCCTCTCGACCCTATGTCCCACTCCCCGCGCTTGCTTTCTTCGCTGTTAGCATCATCTGCGTTTGAGTACAGTTCTCATGTTGGTCTTGCTGTTCGCAGTGTAAGAAGCTGAAGCTCAAGAAGAATAACTGGGCCTCCGAGTCCTACCAGTTCGACGAGATCTTCACTGAGAATGCTTCGCAGAAGCGCGTGTACCAGGTCGTCGCCAAGCCCGTAGTCGAGGCAAGTCATGTGTATTTCAATTTTTTGTTTGAAGATGCAGCCAGAAAATTAATTATTCCTGAGCAGCATAGCATTCTCGTCTGTTCTTCGTAATGTTTAAGTACCTTGTACAACTTCGAACAAGACTGGTATTATTTTTTTTAGTCCATTATTGGGAATACAAAAACATACTGAAATCTCTTTGTTGATACCTTTTTAGTTAGCAACACTTTTGTGGCTCAAAGTAGCTTACTGTACTTGCTTCAAAAAATGTATGCTAATCTGGATGCTAGTATTGCACAAGTATTTTTGCTTCACTTACGACAGTTTGATGTCACTTTGGTTTATCTTTCATTTCTACATAAGTTTTAATTTTCACTTGCTGCTTCAAAATATACTTTCATTGTCCCTTTTCTCGGACTTATACCTATCTTGAGTTCTGGACCTGAGAAAATGTGGAATCTCTTCTGATAAACCTTTGCAGAGTGTGTTAGAAGGGTATAACGGGACAGTGATGGCTTACGGTCAGACAGGTACTGGCAAGACATACACAGTTGGTCAGCTCGGGAAAGAAGACCCTTCTGGTCGTGGTATAATGGTCAGAGCGCTGGAGCATATCCTTTCTAACATATCCTTGGAGACAGATAGCGTGGCTGTATCATATCTCCAGGTTCAGTTCACAACTACTGAACCTATTTTCCTTATACATATTTCATCATTTCTTGCCACTGGGCACTTTTCTTTGCATGGAAGCTTTATAGCTTTATAGTAAGGACTTACGAATATCTAGATAGGCTTGTTTTGCGCACGAATGACCAGACCAACTAAAGCTTACATTATGGCACAGACATTGAGTCATTAACGCAAACGGTGGCTATTGAGTTGCATGTTTAGATAGTCAATTTGAATTGATTACGGAGAAGCACGAGTTTTGCAAACTGATCTTATGACTTCAAAGACATAACATTAGGTAGGTTATCTACAACAAAATGGTCTTGACTACTTTCACTTGTTTGGATCGTGCCTCCACTTGTCCATAATGCAAGAAAAACGGCAAGTTATCATGCTAGAATGAATTGTATGGCACACAAGATGAATGTGGTGAACCGTGCACTTTTGTGGGCCATCAATACAGCAAACTTATTTTTCCCACGCGACACAAAATAGGTGAAAATGGACCATGGTTCATCCAAGCAAGCTATTTTGGAGTTTTATCAACAATTTTCTTATATTTATATATTTTAGGCCTTCCAATAAATACTTTGAACTCTTGATCGAATATCCCCTATATCGTATTATAATGTCTTGCCATACTAATGGTTGTATCTGCTTGGTGTATAGCTATACTTAGAATCTGTACAAGATTTACTGGCCCCGGCCCCGGAGAAGATCAATATTCCAATAGTCGAGGATCCTAAAAGTGGTGAAGTTTCATTGCCAGGTGCTACAATAGTTGAAATCAAAGATCTTGAACATGTTTTTCAACTCCTGCAAATTGGTGAGACGAATCGTCATGCTGCTAATACTAAGATGAACACCGAGTCATCTCGCAGTCACGCTATTCTAATTGTATGTTGGTGGATTGTTATCTTCTTAGTGTAAGATCTTATTAAGATTTTTTAATGAAAATTCAATGTTGTTTTCAGATTTATCTACAAAGAAGTGTAAGAATAAAAGAAGAAAGCACTAGCACTATCCCTGATGGTGCAGAACACATTCTTCCCGATGATTTACCACTTATTCTGAAAAGCAAACTCTTGATTGTGGATCTTGCTGGATCAGAACGGATTGATAAGTCAGGTAAAACCCCCCTCAGTGTTACTTTTCTGATATTGGATTTTTGGTTATTAGATTTTGGTGCAAACATCTTCATACTTCATATATGGTACTGATAGATATGATTCGTCTCTTAGGAAGCGAAGGCCACATGATTGAAGAAGCCAAGTTCATTAATCTTTCATTATCATCTCTGGGAAAGTGCATTAATGCACTAGCAGAAAATAGTTCTCATATACCAACAAGAGATTCAAAGCTTACAAGGATGCTTCGTGATTCGTTTGGAGGTGCCAATATCTGTCACATGCTTATTCTTATGACATGTTTATTGATAGCTAACCGATGTTTTCTAAAGCTTTTTCATTGGTTTGTCTAAATTGCAACCTCTTAGAAAGTATAGGTTTATGTTGGAATGTGCACTTACATTTCTTCAAGCTCACCTACAACATACCCTTGTGCGGCTACTAGCCAAACAAGAGTAGCAAATAACTACATCACATTTCTATAGTTTGAGATTTGAATTTAGGTCATTTTGTGTTTGTTCGATAATACACAAAAGCTTTGCATCTCAATTCCTTGGTAGAAGGGAAGTTATAGTGCAAGCACATGATCTAGGTCAACCTCTACAGTACACACACTACAACCCCAACTGTCACACAACACACATGCTCCTCAGCCGACAATCCCAACTTAACATAAGCAGCACCTACCATTTGCCCAGTTTCTAGCCCCTACCTTGATTATCTCCATTTTTCGAAATGATTGATTATCTCCATGTAGTCTAACTTCTTCAAAACATTGTCTGAACTTAGAGCAGAGAAGGCCGTATTATGATAGAAAGCAAGCATGTCATAATAGAGGGTTTTCCAATGCATGAGAAGCTAAGAATTAGCAAATGTTTAAAATATGTGTAAGGGGTCAAATCATTGTTATTTCCTTTTTTCATGCTATAGGGTGCACAATTTATCTGCTCAAATCTACAATTGTTTGCAGGAACTGCTCGGACTTCCCTTATTGTGACAGTAGGTCCATCCGCGAGGCACTACTCAGAAACTTCAAGCACAATTTTGTTCGGTCAGAGGGTAAGTCAGTATTTCTCATTTTCTCTTTTCTAGTTCCTAGAAATGTGGCTTGCTCTTCTATGACATCATTTTACAGTTAGGTTCACATTACTTTCCCCACTTGACATATGGTGCATACAAATATCTTAATCCTAATCAGTTGTAGACCATCATGTTTCAGCACTTACTTACCTTACATAATGTGCGTTGTTGTACTTTGAGCTGGACCAGACATGTCTTCCTAACTGCATAAATCATACAAATTGCTATTGTGAAATATTGGAGGAAGTGTATAATATTGGAGCCTTAGTTCATGGAATCTACTCCACATCTTGTTTCTTCAACGAAACTCTGGCTATTGAAGATTGGAATTGGGCGTTTATTTGTTCAGTTGTTTCATTTTTTTCTCACTTCCGCTTGTAAAACTGTAACGAGTAGTTCACTTGTGATTTTCAGGCTATGAAAATTGTGAACACAATAAGGTTAAAGGAGGAAGTTGATTACGAAAGCCTATATAAGAAGGTGGAAAGTGAGGTCGATCATCTCACGTCAGAGATGGAGAGACATCAAAAGCTCAAACACGATGAGAAAATACAGTTGGAGGAAAGATTGAAAGAATCAGAGACATTCTTGAATGATTTAAGATTGACCTCTGGCATGCAGATTGAGGCATATTTTGTTCATATAAACTTTGCAGTATATATGTTAATTTTTCTACCGACTCTTCAACACTGCAATAAAAATCTACCTGAAATCCAGTATGGGTTTCTTTTGGTTGTTATACAACCGAATTATTATCCTTTTGCTTCCCGAACTATGACTCTCTGGGACATATGAATTTTGGGCTATGCCTTGTTGTAATGCAAGGAAAAACAACCTCCACACTTATTTGTGTATATCAGAAATAGTTGGTTGTGAGCATTACAAAACAGCTACTTCGAGTTGAAATATACTGTGTTTCAGGGAGTAACTGGTGATTTGTTTATGCAGAATCTGCAGAAAGAAAAACATCAATTTGAATATGCAATCAAAAGATTGATGCATGAGCTAGAGGAGAAGGAACGCCAAAATAAAGTTCTATCCGAGCGAATCTTTCATTTAGAAACATCATTGAACCAAAAGAAGGTATTTTTTGTTTGCCACTTTGATCTTGTATTCCTAAGATTGCAATGCAAATTTCTGTTTGGATGGTATTTTGCTCAGGGCCGGCCCTGGGGGTGGTCAGGGTGTGCAGCCGCCCCGGGCCCCCAAATTCTAGGGGCCCCACCCGTATATACCATATACCTATATATTGACGTATTGTCAGCCTAGGAAAAAATAAAAATAAACAGACTTTGGGCTAATGGGCTGTGTGGTGCGTGGCCAGGGAGGCTAGGGGTCGCATGCGTGGGATTAGCTATCGTTGCGCCGACGGCCGATCGATCGATCCAATCGGCTCCGGTCTTCTTGTTCCATCGCATCAGTCGCGATCTCCCAAGCCGCCGCCGATACTCATCTCCCAGGCCGCCGCTGTCCAAGTGCTCGGTGCCGCGTCTCAGCGCTCTCTTAGTCTCCCTCGACGACGTGAGGTACTGAACTACTGATCCATACGCGCTCTAGCTCTGACGCTCTGTTCATCTTTCTCTCGATCAAAACCACTAGTTAAGTAATCCAATGCAAATCGCAGGAAGTAACAGTAATCAGTCGTTTGCAGGAAGTTAGTCGCCTCGCCGATTTCAACTTCCGGGGCCCCTAATCTCGAGAACACGCGGCACCGATTTGGGTCTTTTCTTTTTTGTCTTCACTTGCGCACACATAGCCGATTAGACTATCAGAGGTACATAGACATATAGCATGTCAGGTAAGTTGATTGCTATTCTAATATTTCCAATGGTAACGGCATCTTATTTATCGTACATGTGACTTTCGCATCAACTGAAATACACTTTTCTAAGTTGAAATTATTGAAGAACTATTTGAATTCCACAATGACTCAAGAGAGGTTAAATGTTTTGGTGACATTATGTATCGAGAAGCAATTATTTGACGACATTGACATCGACCCTATTATAAGTGACTTTACGTCGAGAAATGTTAGATTTTTTAAAGTATAAATTATTTTATATGCGTATTGCTTTTAGATGCGGTTACAAAATATTGACAACATGGTTTTACACATATATTCATTATTATTTTTATTATATCTATATTAGGGGCCACAAGTTTTAATTTCGCCCCGGGCCCCAAAATTCTCAGGACCGGCCCTGATTTTGCTGTTCTAAAACAAAATTTGTTGATAGTAGCAACAAGAGCTTGAGATCTTCTCAAGCACCATGATTCTCGCTGAAACGTCTAAAGGCCATGAGAAGAAAATGGGAGAATTGATGAGGCAGCTTGAAGAAGAAAGATCCCGTACTACTAATATGAAGAGCCATTTTAATATACTACAACAGCAACTGAGTGATGCTCAGAATTCTGCTCAGGTATGTTTTCTGAATTAGAAATTCAGCCACAATATCACTTGTAAGCTAGCCATACTTCTTACTCTTGTTTGTTGCTTCCTACGGTCATGCTTGGATACAATATGGCACGATTCTTTCTTCATCTCTAAACTAATAATATGCTTATTAATTAACTAAAGTTCTACCAACTTATTGGATTCGCTTTGGAAAGTTTGTTGAGATTCCAGAACAAGACTTGTGTTTCATGCGCGAATTGAAATTTGCTAGGATATCTTCTACCTACTTCAAATCCAACTGAGTTCAATCTTGCTATATAAATTTCAAAGACATGTTTTTAGCTATTTAAAATGGCTTACTATATCACCAAGTAAGTATGTCTGTCTGTGCATATACGCAAGTAAGTCTGTCTGTCTGTCTGTGCATATACGCATGGGATAACAACCACAAGAAACAACAAAAGTTGCCTAAACAATGCAGAAAAGTGGCTTTGACTTCTTGCTTTTATCAGCATACAAGTCTGACGTATATGCCAAAGAACTATTTATATTGGTGTTAAATAGGTTACATACTTCCTTCGCATATAAGTCAGACTTAGAGCATCTCCACCGGGGGCCTCCAATTGACCCTCCAAAGGCCCATTGGGGTCCGGGCGCCAAAATCGGCCACCAACGGCACCCCCAAAGGGTCGGGCCGAGCGAAATCGTGTCCGGCACCCCCGAGGGGACATGGGGCGGACATGCCCTCCGACAGGGGTGGCCCGCCCGTCATACACACAGCGCCAGCGTGACCTGATTCATTCGCTCCCCATACCCACCTTCTTTTTCCTCTCGCCGGCGATTCGCACCATCGCCGCCACTCTCGTCGCCGCCTGCTTGATTCACACCTCGGGGACCAAGCCGCAGCGCTCACGTAGGCCTGCCTGGCGCCGCTCCCCGCCGGTCTCCGACCTCGTCTAGCGCCGGCGCAGCTAATTCAGCCCGGGGACGCCTCTTCTTCCCTCCCGCCTCGCACGCAACCTGTTCGTCCATTAGTTGATAGGCTGATTTTATTGATTGGTCATTCGTGGCCTTGTTTCATTGCGTTGTTTCGCCCAATAGGCAATGGACAGCGACGAGATCATGTTTTTCGAAATGATGGCGGAGGATGCCGTCCTTGCGGCCGACGACGAGGAGAATGAGATGGTCATGGCCGCACTTCTAGATGCCGCAGTCGAGGCAGACGCGGTGCCAAAGTTTGGAGGATCAGTGAAGGGGCGGAGACCAACAAGCAACGTAACAAAGCAACTGGGCACATGCTCTTTTACAGCGACTACTTTGTCACGAATCCGGCGAACTTATCTCATGAATTTCGCTGGCGCTTTAGGATGAGCAGGGACGTGTTTAAGAAGATCGTGCATGGCGTTCGGGAATACGACGACTACTTTGAGCTGAAGAGAGACTGCACCGGCCTCCTTGGGTTTTCATCTCTCAGAAATGCACGGCGGTCATACGGTGCCTTGCTTACGGGCTTCCCACCGATGCGTTGAATGACTATCTCCGCATGTCTGAATCCACCGCCGTCGAAGCCACCTACAGATTTTGTAAGGCAGTTGTGAAAGTGTTTGGAGAAGAATATCTGAGAACACCAAATGAGACAGACACGGCTCGTCTCTTGGCACAAGGCCAAGCAAGAGGATTTTCAGGGATGCTTGGAAGCATCGATTGCATGCATTGGAACTGGAAGAACTGTCCGTTCGCTTGGCAGGAGATGTATAAGTCAGGACATCACGGAAAGTGCAGTGTCACACTTGAGGCCATGGCAGACTTTGATCTTTGGATCTGGAATGCGTTTTTCAGCCCCGCCGGTACCGCCAATGACATCAATGTGCTCCAACGCTCCTCGGTGTTTAAGAAACTTTGTGATGGCCTAGCTCCACCATGCAACTATGTGATCAATGGCCGTGAGTACACCAAGGGGTACTACCTTGCTGACGGAATCTATCCCACTTGGTCAACATTTGTGAAGACTATCCGCAACCCTGTAGGCGAGGCAGATTGCCATTTTGCAAAGAAGCAAGAGGCTGTTCGCAAAGATGTGGAGCGGGCATTTGGAGTGCTTCAGACCAGGTTTGTCGTCGTCCGATACCCTTGTCTTTCATGGTCGCTAGATGAAATGTGTGAGATCATGAGTGCTTGTGTTATCATGCACAACATGATCATTGAGAGCGGCGTGATACGAGGAGGCAACTGGTCAGCGATGTGTATGATTTCTAGGGGCCTATGGCCCATCCACAACGGGCGTGCCGACGCAGTATGCAGAATTTCTTGCCATGCATCGGGAAATTCGTGATGGAACAATGAATCATCAGCTGCACAATGACCTCGTGACGCACCTGTGAGCTATCAAAGCGACTCAGCCGGCGGCGGTTTGATATGTCATGTTTTAAACTTGAATTCGTATTTAAACTTTGCATTCGAATTTGAACTTGTGTTGTAATAATTATTACCTTTTCTATCTTTAATTCGTATTGAAATGCAAAAAAAACCGCCGATGTGGTTAGATGATTTTTTTTTGGAGTTGGCCTTTGGAGTGTGCGCTGTGGGCGACCCTCAATTGGGGGGTGCCGGACACTGATTTGGAGGCCCCCGGTGGAGATGCTCTTATGCCTTCAAATAATTGAACACTATGTTGGTTATCAGGATATAAGTCTGACGTTTATGCCAAAGAACTATTGATATTGACGGTAAAAATTCGCATATAAGTCAGACTATGCATTGAAAGAATTTGAACAGTGTCAATATAAACTTGACCATGCCTATTATCAAGATATTCTATACAGTATTCTTGGAATTTAGCTTTCATCTACTATTCTATCTAGCATGGCATGCGTTCTCTTCTCTCTGATACTTTTTCTCCAGCGACTTTGCTACAACATGTCCTTGCAGCAAGTCGATCATTATTTTCTACAGTACAAATATATATGTGTCTTGGAGTATCTGCTTTTGGCTTTCATAAATTTCACAAAAATTGATCCAAGCATTTTGTTCTTCAGCTCCAGGAAAGTACAGCCCGTGAGTTGAAAAGAGAGCTATCCAAAATCACTGAAGAATTTGCTAGTCAAGTACACTCACTAGAAGAAAAAATCAGTCAACTCATATCAGAGAAGGTATGTGAAACTTTCCTGTGTAACATTTTTAACTTCGTCTAAAATATGGTTGTTAGGTTTGTTTAAAATCACAAAATGCTAACTACTGTTTCTCCCATAAATCTTGTAGGGCCTGATATATGAAGAACTGAAATCTACGCAAGAAAAGGTGCAACATGAAACGAGGCATAGGGAGAGCCTTGAAGCTGAAGCTTTAAGGTTGAAGCGATCTTGGACTGATAATTGTGCTGAAGAGGTACCATTATTTCTATTATACCTATGTTGTTCTGATTCATGTTTTGTAATAAAACTCATGTTTATTTCTCTGTGACAGTCTAAAACATCATATGGTATGGCTAGATCAGGATCTGTATTAGGCAGTGAGGCATTTATGTCTAAATCAGGAAAACTGATGGAGACCTTATCAAGCCAAAGAGGTACTTCTACTTCATGGAAGAATACATGTGAAACTGATTTTCTTTCTTGGGACACAATCTTGATATTGCTTGTGCTCCAATTGTGTTTTAGTTGGTCTTACAAATGTCCTAGCTCTGCTGAAGTCCGAAGACTTAAAGGAGCAGATCAATGCTGTCAAAGTGGTCGCTAATCTTGCTGCTGAAGGTCTGGCCTTTACCCTTTTCTTTGCATCTCTTCATAGAAGTTGTGATATGGTATATGCACACGCACAGTTTCTAGTTTTAATGTTAGCATGTGCTAACAACTCTTGCTATTATTCGATGAGGAATCTGCACTGAACGTAAGCCCCCCTTTTACTATTTTTTGCGGAAAGCACTATCATAATCATTCTATCTCAACTTTCTATATTATGTTTTCTCATCTAGTACCTGATAGAAAGATCTCCCATGTCCTTTATTTTGCAATTGCAGATATTAATCAGGAGAAGATCGTCGAGGAAGGAGGCTTGGATGCTCTTCTGTCACTTCTAGAAACATCAGAGAACACCACAATTCATCGAGCCACTGCTGGTGCCATTGCGAACTTGGCAATGAATGGTACTGAATCTGTTTCAGTTGCTCTATAGGTGTTTTCAAACGGGCTATAATTCACATGATTGCTGGCTTGCTGCTCCTGTACTGGTGCGGTGGAAATGGTTGTTAATGCCTGTTGGTTCGTTGTTCACCAGATTCCCCTCCCCCTCCCCTGACACACATGTGCACACAAATTAAGTCCAAATAGCCCAGTGGTTGCACTTCCAAAATAAGATTCTTAATCTCGTTCGTCAGCAAAACTACCTCTGTATCTTGTAGCTCTGAATTATGTATTTTCCGTAAAAATGAGGTGTAATGTCCACTTGAACTATATCTCCATTAGGACGCAGAATGTTTTAATCAAATTAATGTATGGACTCTTTTGTAAGCTGAAGTGATAGTAACCTGATTTGTTGCCTTTCTAAGTATTACATTGATCTTTCATATTGCAGTATCAAACCAGGGGCTTATAATGAGCAAAGGAGGAACTCGACTATTAGCAAATGTTGCATCTAAAACCGAAGATCCCCAGACTATGCGGATGGTGGCTGGTGCAATTGCCAACTTATGTGGAAATGGTACAACTTATTATCTTTATCGTTACCTAGTATGTTTTGAAAAATAGTCAGTTTATCTGAAATATAATATTGAACCTGAAATCTAACACATGATGAACCTGGGGCACACCATCACAATCTTTAATCGCACTAAACACCATCCAAATTGATAGAGCTGAAACTATATGATGGTACATTCCTGGCCATGTCTAACAAATGGGGATATAGGCAAAACAAGTCTCTGTCCAGAAAATAAGATGATGCATAGCCCAAAACAAAAACTAGTGTTTTCGTGTGAAATTCATGAACAGCTTTTCTCTCGACACCTCACGCACGAAAAGGACTCTGTCCTTGGCTCCAGTTCAGGACATCAGTTGCCACCTGCAATATTTGCTTATTTGTGAAGTAGAAAACATTATAATTAGCTTATTTGTTTGGAAGCCAAAGAAACATCAGGCAAGCAGTATCCCAAGAGTCCAATATATGGCATATAGGATGGTGAAAGTTGTACCTTCTAGTCTTTTGTTATTAATAATGTAGGTAATATGTCTTTGAGAGTTGACAGCTGCCAATTACCGTTGTACATTGAAAGTATGAGACTTATGCAGTGTGTATCCTTGTCCAGAAAAATGGCACGTGATGTTGAAACGAGATGGTGGAATAAAAGCGCTGTTAGGGATGTTTGAAACGGGACATAATGATGTCATAGCTCAGATAGCACGAGGCCTGGCAAACTTTGCAAAATGTGAATCCCGAGCAATAAGCCAAGGTTTGCAACTTGTCTGTTCTTCAAAAAGTCTTTCATGATCTCGTTTGTTGACCTACTGATTATGTTGTTATGAAGATCTATAACATGATATTTGTGGTATGGATACTCAAAATAGGGCACAGGAAAGGGCGGTCCCTTCTCGTTGATGATGGCGTCCTTAGTTGGGTCGTGACCAACTCTACCGTGTTCACTCCATCGACGCGAAGGCATATCGAGCTTGCCTTTTGCCATCTAGCTCAAAACGGTAAGAAGCACTGGAGCTTGCCTTCCCGTGTATATATAAGCTGGTGGTGCATTTGATTGAAGAAAATAAAGGAGCTTGGATACTTAACATCAAATGCCACCTGTTGCAGAGGAGAACTCCCGTGACATCATCGTAACCGGAGGGATCAAGGAGCTGCTTCGCATCTCAAGAGAGTCTTCGAGAGACGATGCCCGGAACCTGGCGAAGAAGGCATTGAGTTCGAACCCAGCTTTCCTCAAGGAGATACAATAATTTTCTTGTATTTGATGTCACATTTGGCATCACCATGTCATGCTCGAGGTTAAAGCTTGAGCAGCTGGGCACCAGGGTGTAGGTGTTGAACAAACTCTGTAGAAAATATTTAATCAAGTTATAACTGTGAGTGGCCAATACTGTTGTGGGCAATCGATTTTTATTTTGCCGCCGACTTGATGTAGGCAGAAGATAACACCGCAACCAACCTCTGTACCCAGCTCTACCCTATCGATATTTTTCTTTACGAATGGTAAACGATGGAGATTATATCCTTATAGGTTCCACGGTAACCAGAACAACAACACACTACCAAGTGGTGTTCTGAAGATATAATCTATTCAACGAAGGCTCATCTCCTTGTATGGTTGTGGTGCTCTAAGCATGTTCAACTCATTATGGTACGTCTAGCTGGTACAACATACTTTCCATGGTCACCCCTTTTGTTGTCCACCTTCAACTTGCGCCTGGCCTCCATCCCTTCCTTGATCATGTGTCTGACCCTAGCCTCCTCTGCTTTCAGCCAAGCCTCATCACGCACGGCAAATAACTGCAAAATGGGGATATACAACGAAACTTGAGTGTTTGTTGAATCAAATGGACCAGCTATTTCATCACTGGTTTTTGATCGTGCAGAATTGAATATAGGATCATGCTTTCGTCGTAGATTCCTAGGTAAATCCCTTCCTTTAAGTTGGCCTAAGATGTTTGAATGCTGTTATAAATCCTTTTTATATACTATAAGAACAGGATGGTAAATTTTTCTTGATACTAGATATCTTGCTAGCTTTGCTTAAATCTGAGTTGTTATGTACTGATGGCGTGCTGATGTGCTAGAAACATAGTACCCCTTTCTACATAGGATGATAATGCATGTTAACAAGCAGGGAAACTTTTGTCAAGATTAGTGACTTCACATAAATGATAGCTCATTTTTTAATAGTTGTGATATTCAACTCTCAGCTGGTATTTTTTCTGATCCTACTTAAGGATGGCAATTTTATCCATGGAGCCGGGTATCCATGGATATCCGACCTGATGGATGAGGGTTTGGAGGGAAGTTTTTACCCATAGATTTCATGGGGCGGATATCCGCTAGCTCATGGGGTGGGCACGGGCAGAGATTTTACTCCACGGATATCCAATGGATACCCGACTGTCATGTGGGACCCACATGTCAGTGAGAAATGTAGTTTTTCCCCGACCCATCCCTTGATATTCTCAAGGCCCAACTCACGTAATTACTAGTTATTGCGAACCCTAAACTACTCCCGCGTATTTAACGCATCCACACACAAACGCACGCAGCCGCCTGCCCGCCTCAACTCCTCATCTCCTCGTCTCCTGGAAGTCTCGAGACCGGCGACTCCCATCTTCCTCCGTTGACTGGAACCTGAGAGACGCGCCGGCGGCCGCCCGGCCAACCGTTCTTCCCCGGCGGTAAGCGTTCTCCCGGTCGGCAGCGTCCTAGCCCGGCCCCTCATCTCCATACTCGTCTGATCTCTTCCTAACTTTTCCCTCGATTTGTTGCTAGTCAAGGCCTGTGATCGATCTCCTCTGATCAGGGCACTTAGCCGAGTGTAATGGCGCCGGCGAGGAAAAATGGACGCGGGAGAGGTACTGGAACGTCAGCAATCACCACACGATCTGCAGCAACAGCCACCCGTCAAGGCAAGTTAACCTTTTCTCACCATATGCAAGGTAGTACGGTTGATGTTTGTATTTTCGTTGCCTCATGATTTTGTAAAACATGCTGTAACAGGAACATCCGGAATAGAAAGTACTCCAACTCTGGGCAGCACCGCTTCACAAGGAGCGGAGAACTCAGCCGGGGGTTCACCTCTTGCACATCCAGAGTCGTCACAAGGTACAGGTACTGCTGCAGCTAATGGTGATGGTACTGCTGCTGCTAATGGCGATGGTGAGGCGGCAGTACAACAACCTGTAGTTAGATCTAATAAAAGAAAGCTTACATCTGATGTGTGGGACGATTTTAAAAAAGAATTAAGGAAAGGGAAGATGAGAGCTGTATGTAATTGGTGTCATCATGATTTTGCCGGAGAATCAAGCTCCGGCACAACACACTTACGGAACCATCTCGGCACTTGTCCTTCTCGGCATGCACCAATTGGCCCTAAACAACAGAAACTGAAGTTGTCGAAAGGTGTGGATGGGAGCGTCAGTTTAGAGAATACTCATTTCGACCAAGAAGTGGCTAGAAAAGAACTTGCATTGATGATATGTGTGCATGAGTACCCTTTATCTATTGTTGATCACACTCGCTTCCGTAAGTTCTGCAATTGTTTGCAACCATTGTTCAAGGTGGTGTCGAGAAATACTATTAGGCACCCGGATATTATTAATATGCATGAAGTTCAAAGGGATAGTATGGTGAAGTTCTTTGCAAATTTTCCAAACCGTGTTGCCATAACTACGGACTTGTGGACCGCTAATCATCAAAAGAAAGGGTACATGGCTGTTACTGCACATTATGTTGATGAATCTTGGAATTTAAAGAGCTTTCTTTTGAGGTGAGAACAAATAATCCTTATTTATTGTCAATATAAATTATTTATTTATTTGTTTCTGATCCATTTGTACACGTGTTTTTCTTCTCAGGTTCATGTACGTGCCATGTCCACATAATGCTGATGTGATATGTGAAGCTCTGCATGCATGTCTTGTTGAGTGGCACCTTGAGAAGAAGATATCCACCGTGACCTTGGATAATTGCACATCAAATGATAAAGCTATGCAAATTCTGCCAGATAAGTTGGACACTAAAACTCTTATGTTGGAGGGTAAATATTTACATATGCGTTGTGCTGCACATATATTGAATCTGATTGTAAAAGATGGTTTGGATGTCTTGGAGGTTGGGATTGAGAGGGTACGTGATAGTGCTGCATTTTGGTCAGCCACTCCTAAAAGGCATGAGAGATTTGAAAAAATGGCACGTGTTATGAACACATAATACACATGTAATTTATCTCTTGATTGCAAAACTAGATGGAATTCTACATACATTATGCTAAGTCGTGCATTGCAATACAAAGATGTTTTTGCAAGACTTAGTATTCGTGAATTTTTTTTTACTTGTCCAACTAGTGAGGATTGGGAGTTTGCAAAGGAGGTTTGTGAGAGGCTCAAAGTGTTCTTTGATATTACGGAGTTATTATCGGGCTCTAAGTATGTTACAGCAAACATATTTTTCCCCAAAATCTGTGGTATTCGTTTGGCAATACGTAAATGGCGTTCTAGTGAGAACGAACTTATAAAAGCTATGTCTGAGGAAATGAAGGATAAATTTGAGAAGTATTGGAAAGATGTCCATGGTCTCATGGCTGTTGCAACTGTCCATGGTCTTATGTGTATGCAAGCATGGTGTCGAGCGGACATGCTAGGTAATTCATTTCTACATCCCCACTTTGTATCCAACTTTTATTGTGCAATATGAAATCTAAGCTATTATTTTTACAATTGCGCTAGGTGATATTCATGGTGATCTCCTTGCTGTTCAAAATGTTCTTGAAGATGAACAAGAAGAAATGGTATTGTTTCCGTAGTTATCTATTTTAATTATTCATTCTTGTGATATTTAACTTGGCTAAGCTTTGGTGTCTTATTCGATTGTAGGATGCCAATGAATCCATTGTCACTGAAGAATGAGGCTCCAATAATCCAAGATTCAAGACAACATTTGTGCTATCTTTTACTATATCTTTAAATGCATGAATTGTGTGTTGGAAACTTGTAATAAGTATTGTCTATGTTTCGTGAGATTGATATGAGATTATGTATTTTGTGGTGTGATTGTGTGAGATTCTACATATTATAAGTACTTTGTGGTTTAAATATTGTTGATTTAATACTCTGATGTATTACTCGTGGATATCCATGGATATCCGGATATCCGGCGGGTTTGGATATGGGGCGACATCCATGCCCATGGATACTTTCGTGGGCAGGCTATAGTGATGTTGATTGATTTGGATTTGGATCTGGTTTTGGTATATCCGCCCGAACCCGCCCCATTGCCATCCTTAATCCTACTGCAGGGTCGTTGAATGATTTGATAAATTCTGAGGCAACTAAGGATCTTTTGGATCTGATGATAGTCATCTATCCTAATTTGCAGCTAACTTACAAGTTAAATAGATAATGATTTAAGCTGCAACCTGTTGTTGGCTGTTTTCTTGGCTAATTAATTTTTATTTTGTCTACACATGCTGGGAAAAATATTGCACAGTGCCCACAACAGTCAATTAAACATAAGAATAAGGTCATCTTATAGGAGGACAGTAAATTATCACACCTCCTCAAATAAATCAACTCCATCTCCATGAGAATGACGACGTGACAACTTGGGGCGACCATGGTTGTATCCATCATGCTTCCTATTTTTCCATCCAACCCGTATTCTTGGACTAAATATATCAATTTTCTCCAGCCGTGCACTGTGCAAATGCAATATATGACTGCACAAACATCATTCTTATTGAAAGTTGAAACATGTATTAACACTAGGGTTTGCATGTTCTTTCTTGCACCACGTTCGAATGATAGTAGTTTGCGAAAAGCTTAGATTGCAAGAACCTACATTATTTTATCATGACACAAAACAAGAATCGGTTATAAAACCAGGTGGCGGAATGGTTCCAGGCTGCTTGAGGTACCATGCACCAAAATCATATGATACTTTCATTTGTTGTTTCCTATTTTCAAGTTACTCTCTGTTATTTTTCCCTTGCCTTGCCCTCCAACTCTTGGTCGGGTTCTTGCCCTCCTGCCTGCAGCATCTTCCCTTTGCTGCCTCCAGGGTGTTTTCGCTGTCGCCCTCCTAGAAGCTTAGTACTTTCACATCTTGAGTTTTTAGCTCCATTTCACTTAATAGGTAATATAGGTAATATATGTACATATGCTCAACCATAGACCAAAGGACAGATCATTGAACTATCTAACTTAGTGCTTGGAGTGCGCCAGGGGGATGGGGACGTGTGGTTGCCGGGCGGTGGATGCTGGTTACTGGGATTTTGCGTCCGATGACTTCTTTGTGTTGGAGTTCGATCTAGGTTTGGTCGTCGCTTTGGTAGTGCTGGCCTGCACCGCTGTTTTCTTGCCGCATGTGTTTTGATGCTAGCCTTGCTGAAGCCATTGCCTGCCTGAGAGGAGCCAAAGGAATTGTGGGTCAGACAGAGTGTTCGGTCATACTAGAGTGTGATAATGCAAACATAATCAGACCAGCCCAACCACATCCAAGTTAGTTACCGTTGCTATCGTGAAAGGCGTTAGAAGTTAGAACCATGCTTGATCTCATGTAAGGATGGAAAAAACACCCTGTATTAGTTTATTTGAGATTGGTTCAGCCATTTAGGTCTAACGTTTCTCTGTCTCCAAATTAAATATTGAGTTAGAGTATGAGAGAATCACAAACTCCGCCTATGTTGTCTCAACATAGCCGGTCCCAAGCCCGGATAAAGGAGGAGGGTTGTGATAGGCTTGGCAAGCCAACGGAAAAAACCCAGCCACTCTTATGGAGATGAAACCCAAAAGAACCAAAAGAACCTGTTATGAGAGAATCACATTGTATATTTGCACATATCTTACGTTTCTACATCATGTTCTCATAGTATCGTATCATTTTATGACGACATGACAGATATAGCCGCTGCATATTTCAATCGTTGACACAGTGTTCATAACCTTTTGGATATTTCTTTGCTTTAGAAATAAATTTTTTGCGTCCACAATTAATTATTTATGGCTCAAACCAGAAAAAAGGGCTTAATATAGTAATCATGTAAGTTGTTGTTACTTGGTCGTGGCGATGGATATACTTTGTACATGTTTCCAAGACAATCTTATGTTTACATTGGATAAATATGTAATGCAATAATAGTGCATTTGGCCACTTCTGGACATTTGTTATAGCTACAGATGTGTCACAACCATCTATTTTCCCATATTTAGTTAATTTTAGTAAAGTAGATAATATATTTTGTTTGAATATGTGTAAATAAGTGTTTGTTCATATGACAGGTGCTTAGTTGGTCATGCTGGCTAAGTGTTTTGTATTGACAAAACTTGCCCATGAATATGTTTCTGATTATTCATTCATAATCAAACCTCAATTTATCTTTCGATTACAATGGAGCAGGCGCAACAACGCGCGCCCTTCCCTTCTAGTCGCAATACATCTCAACTGACAAGCTAACTCAACGGCTACTTCAAAAATAATAAACCTGAAACAATCAAAACTGACATTGCTTTGCTCCGGCGATGGTCAGGAACGAGATCAATTCACACTAGCTTCCCATAGTGGATCACAGTCACAGGCACAGTAGGTTGTACTACTGATTCAATACTACCCGGTTTTTTTTCTTTCTACAATGAGAAAAGCCCCCGGTCGGGTTCCACAGATTAGATTAGAAACCAAACTAGTGCAATACTTACTAAGGGCCCGATTGGAATGCACGTTGAACTTTCCCCTCCGTAATTCCGCACCCGTCGTTACCTGTAAATTATACGGACCTGGTTAGGTCCAGAATTTTTCCCGACCATTTCCGGCCGAAAAACGACCATCCAAGCAGGCCCTAATCAGTACCCAAATACACCACATAACCCATCCAGGGGCAGGCATACTACGGTACTACCCAAGAATTTTCATTTGCACCGCTTAATAACTAGTACATGCTTCATTTGCACCACAATTCTACTGTTGCTCAAGATCCCAACTCCTTTGCCGGCACTCGAGACCTCGACTGCTAAGCTGTGATCCTCACAGATGCCACTCCTTCATTCTCTGCAAAATTGCACAACATGAGTTATTAGTGCCAACAATGATAGTGTGGAGATTACGAAAGGAAGCACCCTTACTGAAATGATCCAGACAACGGCCGTTATCCTTAACTTCATCAAGGAACATATAATATATTAAAAAAAAAGCTACCTTATAATCTTTGGAATTTATCTCATCTTTCTGGTCAGAGAGAGATACACTAGAACAACACAAACTATTCAGGACGTACTGATCCATGCTGCCCATGGTATGTTTCTTCTAAAATAGAGCCATCTGTTGACCACCTCAAGCCTCCCAACCATGTCTACCCAGCTAAACCAAACTAAACAACAAAACCGAGACTCCCCATAAAATTCACCCAACAGGTCCTGAGGAAACACACGGAGATAGTACCGTCCAGTACAACAGCTTGACAAATGCAAAGCGGCGAGAGAACTGTCAGATGATGCGATTTTCAGTGCTTCCCAATTTATTAAATATACAAGTAGTCTTCCCGTGTCTTGCATAACAGAACGTAGCATCACAAAAATATAAAGGAAACCACACCTTGGCCACCTCCAACTTGCGCTCCAGCTCCGCCTTGCGCCTATTCTCCTTCCCTTCCTTGATCACGCGTCTCACCCTAGCCTCCTCGTCTTTCAGCCAAGCCTCATCACGCACGGCAAATAACTGCAAAATGAGGAGAGACAACGAAACTTGAGTGTTTGTCGCAATCAAATGGACAAGCTGTTTCATCAACAAATTCAACTATACAGAATTGAAAATAAGATCATGCTTTCATCGTAGTATCATAGGTAAATCCCTTCGTTTTATTCGGCCTAAGATGTTTGAATGTTGTTATAAATGAATTTTTATATACCATAAGAATAAGATGGCAATTTTTTCTTAATACTAGATATTCTGCTAGCTTTAATCTATCCTAATTTTGGATCCTTACTAGATGCAGTGATGTTTACATTCTACTGTACGGTCATCTATCCTAGTTTGCAGCTAACTTACAAGTGACATATATAATGATTTAAGCTGCAGCCTGCAGTTGGCTGTTTTCTTGGCTAATTAATGTTCAATTTGCCGGGAAAATATTGCACACAACAGTCAATCAAACATAAAGTAAGAAAATGTCAGCTTGGAGGAACGCACCTTCTCAAATAAAGCATCTCCAAATGCACTAGAATGATGTTTACGATGTGCACGTAACATCTGGGGGCGGCCATGGTTGTATTCATCATGAGTAGGGTGCTTGATGTCATCTCCACAGACGTGGCATTCACCTTCAAAAAAGGTAAAAATAGGTGAACAAATAGAGGTAAAGAAAACACTGCCATAGCTGGTTAGCATCAACGCTTAGGACGAAAACAGCGCTCAGGACTTGGCGTTCGAAACTGAATAGTATTTGGGTTCCAGATCCTGTTTCATATACGCTTCAAGATCCAACAGTGATAGTGCATGCAGTTTCCAACATAGCAAAACCAACGAACATGATATGTTCACGCTAGATTCAACGGGATTCAACCAGAACTGCAAGAACGGGATTCAACAACAAATTTCAGAAAGTTGAGTATTTAATACCATTGTCATCAGGTTTGACCATGCAGAGACATGTGAGGACATACGCTTCATAATCACCGTCCATACATGTGACTTCAGCAAAGTACAGACCATTGTTGCCAGCTCCTTTAGTCTTCATGGTGAGATTGAAATGATCGTAAGATCTATAAATACAATCTTTCCCATCAAAACATGAGTTGTGGCTCACAATATCTTCTAGTTCATATGCAAGATCCTGAAGTATTAAGATTGGATAGTATCAACAAGTGTAACATGTATTTGATGACATTGTAGGAATGATGGAACCAACAAAGGACAGAGTGAAAGAGCATACCCCGACAAGATCATTGCCCTCGTTGTATTTGTCCAGTACAGCCTTAACCAATTCCTATGTAGGGAGATCGGTCGTACAGGAAACAAAAGCTTCTTGGGAGTGCTTCCGTGTGCCATCATGATACCAGTAAAGAGCATGTCGGACAGCCCTCTCCTCGTCGGTAAGTCCATTCATGCACCTATTTCAGATATAAGAGCATTGTAAGTGATCAGCATATTTTATAGTATAACCAATGACAAAGGGCTTGGGTTGATAAGTTTGCATACAGAGTTTTTGTTCAAATAGGAACCAAATAGCCCGGAAGATTAACACAATTCATTGTTTAATAAACAAGAAAAAGGTAAAAAAACAAACTGCACAGCATACATGCTTATAAGACTAAGTGCTCAACGCATTCTTTGTATAGAAGAGAATAAAAGTTATCACGATTTTTTTTTGGATATCCAAGTGTGTCTGACTACAGGCACTATATATTGGTTACAGAACACAACTCAACTGATGAATGTAACTAACTGTTCTGGGTACCGCCAGAAGAAAGAGAGAGATATGCGGCTATGGTAGGCTGGCTATCCAACTGTAAAAGGTACGATTCAGCATAAAAGAAACACATACCAATAGCATAGCATCTATATATACCATTTGAATTCTAGCTCTGCTAACAATTTTAATAGCTCTATAACAATTCTTAAGATATTCCTTAACTTCAGAAATCCCGGGGTTTTCAAACACACACAGATATCTAATAAAATTGAGAGACGTACAAGTTATTTCGCTGAACAACATGATGGGAGTCAATAGCTTCCTGAGCTTCCTCTATTCTCTCGAATGGCCCACCGCGATCAGGATATGAATGAATTAATCCCTCTTTGTCAACTCGGACAAAATACCCTATCATGAGACCAGTGGGCGCTAATGTCGAAACACATGAAGACGCCAAGAGAGTTATGTCGAGCTTCAATGCCAGGAGATCCGGCACCTTGAACCTGAAGCGGAACACACAAAGTGTTTGATTTTCAACTTGATCAGAAACAGGAAATTAATAAATCGGAACACAGTATACTCCATGCATGCATTGCACAATTGGTTCATTCCGGCCGCTCTAGCCCAAGTAGTTCAACACTCTCGAAAACGATGCGCGGTCCCTCCCCAAGCAAAAGATCAGAGAGAGCGAGAGATTCATACGACGGAGACTGGGGCGTAGAGGAAGAGGAAGAGGATGCGTTAGCGATGGACGATCCCTGCAGTGTTCTAGTGTCAAGCAACTCCTTACGCCTGAAATAAATAAAAGAGGTGAAGTTTCAGTCTGGTTTAGAGAGAGAAGAAAGGAGAAACGGCTTAGATAGATATGAATAATCTTTTCATCTAGATTCCACTCACTCTGTGAACTGTTGAGGCGCCGGCTGATCTTCCGCTCGGGAGGGGTCAGGGCTTGGAGTGGCCGTCTGTTGATCTTCCTCGGCGTGTCTGAGGTCGGAGCGGACATCTGCGACGGGTCGTGTCTGCCCGCCATGGATTTGTGGCATGGGAGGAGGGGAGGAGCGGTGCGGTCGGCCGGTGGGCGCCATGGCTTCAATTTCCATGCCGTAAGCGGACACAGAGACAAAACGCTAGCAATTGAATCAATTTCCACCCACGCTCATCTATCTCAACAAAAAAAAAAACTGAAATCCAAGGAAGAAACAAAGAGGACACCGAGGAAGAGACTTACATGAGGTTTCTACTTCCACCCGCGGAAAGGTCAAATTTAGGCTACAATGACCAAGACGAAATTACCAGGTCATCTCGTACACAGACTCGCCAGATTACAATGACCTAACCCTACGTGCCGGTGCCGCCATACGAGTCGGCACCGTCAAGGCCATTAGGGTCATGGTTCGTAATAAAATATATATTAAATATATATTGGCTAGACAATGGATGTTGGCTAGCAGAGGACGTTTTACTCTGACGGATAATTGAGATACCCAACGTTTGTATTTTCTTTTTCTGTCAGTCTATCTTAGGTCGTTTTTAGGTAGTGTTGTCAGGATTTTGTGCTATGTTTTCTGAAACTTTCAGGTCGTTCTGTCCTTCCTTTTGCTGCCTACCAGCATTCTGTAAACTTTTGCCTTCGGGCCTTACTCCTTTTCTTCTAATCAAATACATGCAGATCTCTTGCATGGTTTTAAAATATATATTAAATATATGCGCGTCGGCGCGTCGATGAGTAGGTTCCATTCTCGTGATTGGTTTCGACTTTCGTCGACTCTAAATTCGTAATTTTTGGATAGAAATTTAAAAAAATCGACAAATTTTGTCAAATTCGTCGCACTCAGTCGACCGTTTGAAATTTCTTTTCACGATGAGAAAACTGGCAGAGGCCTATGGACGGGGGCCGGCGGTAACAGAAGGTTCTGCAGTAGTGAGTTGTGTGCTGTTACATATTTGCGGTAGATACAAATTAATTTTGCTTCGGTATCATGCATCTCCATGATTTCGTGTCTAATGATGAGTATTTAGACTTTTCTAGATAACGTATGATTTCAACTCATTTACACACATGGTTATTTTCAATTGTCAATGCCTCTAGCTGAACTTTCTCTGATTATTTAGTGTTTCCCATGTGGATATGTGCATATTTGGTCAAAACCATAACATTAACATGTATTGAAAATCAGATGTAGTTCTCTTAAATAAATAATTCACATTTAAAGTTCTAGTTATCCACTTCTCTCATTTCATAATGAGGTGGAATTCAGAGCAGAACTTGAGCCAAAGTATGTCATATTGTCATGTGCAATATTTGAATGTATCATTCGTGAAGAATTGGTGGTTCTTGGATGGCAGCCATGTAAGTCATGGAGAACTATTATCATTTGTCGCCCAACGAACTCCTGGCCAAGCACATTTTTTCTTCAAGATTTCCTTTGTGGTTACGAGCAGTAGAAAAAGCTAGACGAGTGTTTATATCTCTACTATATAATATGGCTTCAGGTGATGGTTGGTACGTTTTTTAAATTTCCAGGTCTGCCCTCCCACCAAGTCACATATTGAGAACCGATGCCATTGACCGTCTGGTATGACTTATTTACGGCAACTGCCACAGCTAAATCAAACAGATCGATAAATTCCCCTCCTTGCCTCCGCTGCCGGCGCTCCCTCTTCGGTTCCCTCGCTCGATCTTACGCCGCCGGGAGCGGCCGCCCTTGCCGTGATGTGCCTTTTCCGTCCGGCCGTCTGTCGCCGTGCGCTGCACCTACTTGCTGCCCCGCGCGCCTCCACGATCCTCGCCGCAGCATAGAAGAGGTCTCGGCTTGATCTGTTTCAGAGTCCCAATCGTCGATCCACACTCCGGCTCCTTCGTCCGCCCGCCCCAACTCCTTCAGGGCACTGCGTCGTCGCCTGGCCGGCCGGAGTGCTTTCGCGTTGGTGGTGCCTCTAGCAGCCATGTCCTTGGTGGCGGCGAGCGCGACCGGCTGTGAGACCATTGCGCTCGTCATTCACTGAAATTGGCACTTCAGAATCGAGATCCAGGTCCCAAGGTGTCCGTTGCAATTTGGCTAAAGGGAAGGTACGCGGCTGGTGCTGGCGCTGGTCGCAGCCAAGGCGATGGAGGCGTTCTGCAGCCACCAGTACAGCTTCCACTTCCATAAGCTGTTGTTTACAGGATGTTATTTGTTTCCTGTCGTTCTCCATAGGCGTCTACAGCTAGGCTATTCGACGAGTAAATGAGGTGCAGCGAGAGAAGTCAGCTGACCCGTACATCCAATTCAGAGGTGATGATGCAAAAATATTCAAGTGGACTGCTCTAATCAACGTGTTTGTTTCTATGTCAACGTGATGCAGGAACTACCAATATTTCCTAACCACATCTATATATACAATAAAAAACGGCATCAGTATCCTCAACTCTCGAGCAACATCTCATTGTTTGTTTATATCTCAAGGTGAGCAGTATTTGTAGATACAATTTGAAGATGGTGTATTTCAACTTGCATTCTCAGATCCGAGCAGTATCTTCTACTGCCTTCGCAAGTCTGCTTCTTGACCATAATTTTCCACCCAAATGTTCACTTCAAAGTTACTTATATATTGTCTTCTTTCGAAAACACAATTAGTCTAGGGCACATGAATTTGACTTTGTAACATGTAGAAGGTAGTTACAATCTCAATCTTCTTGGTTCCTATTACAGAATTTCCCGGGACAAACTTCTGTAGTTTGTATTTGTCCTTGGTGATGATGCAGTTTGAGCTTCACAATTGCCACCGTGAAGCTCTGAGCGATTCACTTGCAGTTTACATGATGTCCACTTGTGAGGATCGAGTGAATATTCTGCTGCAGATCAGAATTGAATGTTACTGTTAAATGTGACGATGACTCTGTTAAATGTGATGATTGACTCACGTCCAGTTATGCTTCTGCATCTGTTTTGTTGTCTTGGGATTCAGCAAATGGCTTGTAAAAAACTAGGCCGAGCTGGAGCATGCACGTCCAAAACTAGCTAAACAGTTTTTCACCGTGATGCTATTTCTCTGGTACATCTTCAAATGACATGCACAGCTAATGTGATGTCTATCATGGGTACCGCTAAAATCATTTCATGCATATATGAGTGAGCCAATAGCTAAGATATCTACCAGACCTTCATGTGTATGATTCAGTTGTATATGCATTGCATGGCTGGAGACTTATTCTTGGGTTGATTCGAAAACTTCTTTGGGTGGCTTATAAATATGTATCTCTTTTCTTTTATCTCAGTTTGCGACACATATATATATAATTAATGTATGTTATATATCACATAACTACGTAATAAAATTAAAATGTATGATTGTCAAAACCTATTAGGTAGTTTAGTTTTTTATTCCCGTTGCAACGCACGGGTATTTTGCTAGTACATATAATATAATATGGACAAAGGCTAACCATTTTATATTTAGAAACGGAGGGAGGAAAGGAGGGACTTTGGTTTGCATCAATCAAGTTTGACCAACGGTGGCTTTCCATGTTTTGGTTGAAGATCCATGAATTCTCCCTTATTTTTACGCTTGCCTATGGGGAGTTTTTTATTTGAGAGTGGTAAGCTTTGTGTTGACTTAGTCCCGATTGGTTCGTTGTTTTTGGCCTGCTCATGGTGCTCGGCACGTCCTCATGTTGTACACTAACTTTCAATCCTTTTGTTCCGGGCAGGGAAATAAACAGCGAATTAAAGGGGGCCTTGCTGAATTTTAGGGTACTTCAACGAAGATGTGCAAAAGCTTGTTGTCTTTATCAATAAAATCGCATATGACCACAAGGATGTGTTGTATTTTGTGTACAATTCACTTGTATGTTTATTAAGGATAGTTTATAATAGTACACATAATATTCAGTTAGTTGAATTATACTTAATCGACAACAAATCCCTGATTATTATTTATAGAATGCTTTGCGAACTTAAATTAGTAGACTACTTGTTATGGGCATTCTTTATTTGCACAATGACATGGTAACTGATGTTTCAGATGGTATATTGTCTTCTCCTTGTATTTGTGCAATGCTATGCCTAAAAACTTGAACAAATAAGCCCAAATGCCCAATGACATACATTCAAGAATTGCACAAGACCTTCAAATTCTTGCTCTTCCAATAAAATGCGCTCCAAAAAAACTGCCAACACAAAACCACAATTTCTACTTGATTGCAGATGATCAGCCAATAGAAGTGCAATGCTACAACTCGCTTGAATGCCTGATGGTGTCATGTTACAGCTGACCAAGACACAATTGTATCCGCTAATACAGTCAATACAACAAGCTGAGATGTACTGTATAAGAATAGGCAGGCTGAGGTCAAAGCAGCTATCACCGACTAGCCAGTTAACTCTGGGAACTTCGCCTCATACTGCCGGGTAGACTGACACAACAAAAACCAGCACACTCATTAAGCAGTTGAAATTTCAAAAGGAGAAAACATCTCAGCGAGTAGCATTCCATACCATAAAAGTTGCAGTAATCATCTTCCCCGCAAACCATCTCCCCTGGAGTGCTTTCTGTGCGCCCATAGCAGCTGTTATGCTGTCGAACCGTAGGTACACAAAGCCTGCAGTATTCCTGAAAAACAGCGGCGACAAATAGGGTTAGGCCATAATAATTGCTATTATGGTATACATGACATGTCTTTCAAGGCAGATACATTTGAACTTGGCGTTAGGCTAGACATGACGTTGAGAACAAGATAAAAAAGAAGCATATTTTTCTGCAAGCGGTAGGGCCACAAGAAACAATAAAGCCAAACGCTTCACACTTCAAAGCAAACATACTATGGTATAACACATGTGAAAATATGGATTGTCATGAATTCTAGATTAGACAGGTAGCTTCCACATTCTAATACTAGTGGGTAAGCGAGCAAACAAGAAAAATAATCGATTGTGCAATGTTTGCGTTTTATCTAAGATAGTCCTCTACAGTTTCCAGTTCAGTAAAATACAGATAATTTAAGTAATGCAACATGCCCACTAGTGAAGCAACAGAGAAGAAGGATTCTAAATGCATGGCTTGACATATTTATTGGCATACATTAGTATATGAATGAATAAGCATACTTACTTGTCCACAAATATGTGTGTTACTTGGCCATACTTAGAACATTCTTCTCGGACATCATCTCTAATATCCAAATCAAAATCGGGATCTGTCTGCAAAAAATGATCACAAAAATCAAATGGTTTTGTCCAACCAAAGGGAGAGACAAGCTCCTCCAGACTAATAAAAAAAGATTGAAAATAAATGCAGTAGTCAAATAACCTCCACAGCTGGATCAAACATATTCTTGAGCAATAGGCATTCACTGGGTGGCTCAATGGATTGGGTAATAACAGGAAGAGATGCCCCTGGAATTAGGCCAAGACCAGGCATTGTAGACTGTAGTGAAGGAGTGGCTATAGGAGCACCAAGAACTGATACAGGTGCTAATGCCACCGAAGTGTTCACACCAGTAGCACCCATCCCGGATGTCAAACTGCAGATTGACAGAACAAGGTGACATTAAATGAGAGTGTTATGTAGAGATATCAAGATAGTGAAGAAGTAAATATTTGTTTATGAACTGATGAGCGCATTTTTTTACATGAGAAGAAAAAATTAAAATTGCCAACATAATTTGTTGATATATGCAACAGGCCGACATTACAAAAATATAAAGGTATTTTAACAAGTTCTTTCCACATGTATCAAGTAATCATCATTTATTCTCTTGAAGTACGCAATCAAGCAATTGACACTTTGACAGTTACTCCCTCCGTTTTTAAATATAAGATGTTTTAGCATTTGTCCACATTCACATGTATACAAATGTATCTAGACATATTTTAGTGTATATGTTCACTCATTTTAGTATGCTTTAGACAATATGTAGAACACCTAAAACATCTTTCTTTATATATTTAAAAACTGCAGTGTTTTCCTCACGTCTCAAGTAAACCCTCCTCAAGTTCACACAGTTAATGTAGTAATTAACACTGAACGTAAACAAAACATTTCAACAAAACTAAGTACACCAAAGAACTGGACGAGGTCCATGAAGAATGACCTTCACAAGCTAGATATACAAGGTAACAGTGTTGCTGTAGTGGTGGATGAATCCTGATGATAATATAATAGAGGTCAATAACGAAATATTTGGATACAAATGGTGGCACGTTTACAAGTAATATAGTGGACATTTTATACTAATACACCATAAACTAAAGGCTATGCAATCCTTGATCTACAAATTATGTAAATTAAGGAGAACAGGTATCCAGCCATACATTGGTAAGCATCTAAAGTTGGCAGAGCTAGCAGTTATGAAGAGTTTAAGATGAGTGGCGTGATGCCGTGATGTGTGTTGGGTAGCTAGCATCACTATTAGTTTCGCAGATTTGACTTTTATACACCACATGTGCCTATCATATAATGCTAGACTAAGCAGTTTTAACTTGTTTTTCAAGACAACCTAAAAATTGCATACAATTTTGGTGGAGACATGCGTCCATATTAACAAAAACAATATACTGTACAAGCTTTTACAGCGGATGGTCAAACCAACCATACAGCAGAAGAATTAATGGTATTAAGAACAGCCACATTTAGATATAATTTACACTAACAAATTTCACTAAAGAAACAAAGAATGAATGATGAAGCAATGAAAGACCGATGGGAAAAACTATAATTTATACTATATTTTAGCTGAACAGACTAAATAACTTCCAAGAACAGAGCTATACACTGTAAGATAGCACTTTTGCTACATTGTCACATCAAGAAAAAAGACATAAAAATCCAATAACTTCACGAATAATATACCTGGTTGTAACGCCACTACGGTCCAGTTTCTGCATAAGAAGAGCTCGCGAACTAGCATTCAGTGCCTGTATACACCAGTAGACAAGTCAGACGATGAAGAAAGATATTAAGCCATCTAGATAACATTTGGAAACAGCCTCACACGGTCTCCTGCTGATTTCATACTGATCTTATAACTGATTCATGGTAGACACTAGAAATCTCAGAACCCAAAATAGTACTCCCTCCATCCCAAAATACAAGGTGCCATTTAATTTCGCTGGTCAACGACGTCTAACTTTGACCATGATTTGTACTTATAATATGATAATAAAATTATTATAAAAATATATGAAATGAAAGAATTGTGCAAGACGAATCCAACGATACCATTTATACATTCTAGATCCGCATAATTTATTATATATTAACGGTCAAAGTTGAACGCCGAAGACCAGCACAAAAATAGCGCGCCTTGTATTTTGAAACGGAGGGAGTACAGTAGAATAAAACAAATTTAGTACTTCCTCCGATCCATATTAGTGGGCATAGCTTTGTCTAAATTCATATGTATCTAGTTAAGTATTTAGACTAGATACATGTGTATCTAGACAAAGTTGTGCCCACTAATATGGATCGGAGGGAGTACTAAAGAGTATGCAGATGTGGATAGAGTATTGAGTGGATACTAAACCTACGCAAGATAACTTTTTAAAATTTCTGATATCTAGTACGAGCATACATCATGTCCCAGGTAACCCAACTTAGAACTATAAATCACTAGTAATAAAAAATGTATCGCAGAGATTACACCCACCAAGCCTCCACCTTCATCATCGTCCAAATCTCCCGCTGTTGTACCACCCACTTGCACTCCTCCTTGGTCCGTCACCGCTGAAACCTGGTCATGGTATGTCATTGAAATATTGTCAGGTAGCATAAACAGCAAGAAGAGGAATGCAGGACATATAAGAAAATGCTTACCTTGATTACTCTTCCAGCAATATCAAGTTGACCATTTAAAGTCTGGGCAGCTTTGGCATCTTCAAGACGCGCAAACTAAGTGATTAAACAGAACAAAGTCAGAAACTGATAATTATGCACAAACAGAAACATGGACTGCACCACAGCAAGATACATGCCTGAACAAAACCAAAACCTTTACATAGTCCACTAATTGGATCTACAGGCAGCTGGACAAGCTCAACCAGTCCAAATGGTTCGAAGACCTGGAAAAAAACCATTAAATCATTAGAGCATGCATATCACATAACGAGGATACATACGCAGCAGTAACAATTATGACCTCTTAAAGAGAAATGAATAATGCCCATTAATACACATTATATGCTTGAGTATTAACCTGTCTTAATTGTTCTTCTGTAATATTGGAGTGAAGATTTCCAACATACAACTTCCTTGCTCCACCTGAAGCTGCTACACTTGAAGTAGCACTCGACTGAACTAAATTCTTTTCAGCCTCTGATGGCTTAACCATCACCGGTTGACCAAGAAGCAGCTGATTAGAAAGCGCAATCGCCATTGGAACAGACATAACGTCATAGAATTCAATGTACCTGGCAATGCAATCGCATCACGAAAATCAGAATATCAGCTGACAAGTTCATCTCTATTACCAGGGCCAAATATTGTGCATTTAAAAAAATAAAAAATTGCTTTATTTTCCCAAAATCATTTGAAATGCACATAAAGAGTATCCAACAACGTTGAACAAATGTTTTAGTGTTCAACATTGCGGACTTACAAAATATGATTGTAAGAAAAATAAAAATAAATAGAGAATAGTAAGAGTTCAATGATAACATAACAATGCAAGACAGTAAACGTCAAACACATGATATTTGTAGTCATATACTCACCCGACTCCTTTAGAACGTCGTGAGTTTCGGTCCATGATGAGGCGGACATCCCGGACCTACAAAAAATAACACAACAAAGATTGATTGATCCGTAATAATGCACTAGAAACAATAAATGAACAGCAATAGAAAATATTTAGAAAACAATGCATAAACATACAGCTGTTAAGTTTGGTTAAAATAATTACTCCCTCCGATCCCATATAACTGTCGCACGGAACGAACTGATTACGTGCAATGTACTAGTACATCTTGCGACACTTTTTGAGGACCAGAGGGAGTAGAAAATTACCTTCTATAGAACCAAGTTAATATCTGTTTCGCTTAAGAGAAAATACAGCGAAAGTGTATGTAGGGCAGAACACATATCACAGATGTTTCACTGTCTTAGGAAGTAATAAAATAAACAGGCTGACTAAAAGACAAAAAAGGGTGCAAGCGCAGTGGGTCTACCTTCCCGGCCCTTGAAAAGAACTCATAGACATCTCTTTCATCCGCCTTCAAAGATAGCTGTCACCATGCTTACAGGCATTAGCTTCAATTAAAAAATTCAAATATTTCATAAATCACAAAGTAGTTTTTTGTGTGAATACAAACCTGGAAAGCAAATACAGTTCTTTGATCTCTTTCTGGATCTGCTTCAGGTTCAGCACCATCTTCTTTCCTACGTCTGCAAAGAAAAACATACGCATAAGCTTGGATGTACATAAAAGTGGAAACACCAGATAAAAAATCAGGACCTACATTAAGTTGTCAGTTCAAATACTTTACAATTATCATCAAGAGTATTCCCTCCTTTTATCAATGCAAGTCAAGTGTTGCTATGTGCAGGTCAAGAGGCTACAAGACCGTGGCAAAAGTAACAACTGTCGGCAATTGGATATAGGTGTTGGCATTGGTCAACCATTGCTAACTGAAATGTTAATGGAAGATTTCTAGGATGGCCCACTGAAAATAGACACCCAGCAAGTCGACAACCCATTGAGTCGCAAGATCATAAAATAAACAAACGGAAAGGGTAATCCCTGCAATATAAGACAGGCATCATTTAGGACACTCGACTTTAAAATCTCCCGCAGGGGGAAGAGAAGAACTTAAATAGTGTATTTGTGCAAGGGGACAAACATTGGGTCCTCTTTATAGTAAGAGGCAATGCTTCAGTGAAAAATCCCAATAGACCCCTCCACCAGGATTTCTGCAACATGAGAAATATAGTTCAGCTCCATGTTCTGGATGCAGGAAATCTGTCATTACAGATGGCATCATTGCTCGCACTGACACGGAACCAGAAAAATCATAACATGATATCACCATCCGTCAATTTCATGATCATACATCCCTAGTCTGTGATGCTAACTTACATGTCGTAATAAAGGAACCCAAAACAGATCACCTGATACCAAATGTCAGGCCCATTACAAAGTCCAACAAAGATGTCTCAAAAAAAAAGTCCAACTAAGACTGCACATCCGCACTAGCATTTCGAATCTGCTGACCCTACACTAAGATGTTTAATGGTAGACTTCTAAGAACCAAGCTCTATGAATAGAGAAATTTTGAGTATCAGCACAAATCACTGGTTATAAGAGAAGACCTTGATTAGAACACGTAGAAAGATGCTAGCATTGTGGGATAACTGTGGAAGTAAGAAGGGAAACACATCATCCTTTCTGTTCTAAGGCCGATATGCCTACTCCAGGCACAATGACCCTAAAGAAGCATAACAACTGGACAATCACAGTGGAGTATACCCATGAGGTTCTTATATAGCTATTAAACAGGAGATTGGTGATGAAATTATAATAGCAAATATCACTTGGAACCGATTGGACAATGACGGTGGCACAACTGCTCAGTTCATATGAGAGCTACTTGGATAAAGTTTTTTTAAAGACTTAATTAAAGTTGAGAGTACTGAATCTGCACCTGACATCGCGGTCACGGTAGTCGCGCTCGCGGTGGCGCTCACGGTCGTCGTCGTCCCCACGGCGCCGCTCCGACCTGCTCCGGCTCCTCCGCTCCCTCTCTTTCTCCTTCTCTCGCTCGCGGCTCCTCCTCTCCTTCTCCCGCTCCCTCTCCTTCTCCTTCTCGTCCCGGTCCCGGCGCTCCCGGCTGCTGCGGTGGCGCTCCCGGCTCTCGTGGTCGCGGCCGCGGTCCCTATCGCCTCGGTCCCTCCCACCAAATCACATAATACTGCTAATGCCATCATACCGGTTCGTTTTATTTAGTTTCGTGATAATTACGAGATTTGCCACCGCTAAAAGAAATAAACGCAAGTGAAACGCAAGCGATGCTCGACGTGGTCCGGGGCCGACCTCCCTGCCGGCAAGCTCAGCGTACTTGACACGCTGCCTTTCCCGCCTTACCGAAGTCGCCGTCCCGTGGCCGTCGCAGCCCTCCGGCCGCCGCAGCACTACCGACGCCGCAAACCTACCCCCGCCGTCGCTCGCGCTTTTCAGCCCTTCCGCCGCCGCCCTACCAATGCTGTAGCGCTACCGCCGGGCCCCTCTCCATCCCGTGCGATGCCCGCGCCCTGCACGCCTGCAGACCGGCATGCGAAGCTGCCCTGGATGCCGACATCCAAGCCGCCCTGCACGCTGCGGCGGCCGCCGCCTGCACGTCCCATGCACCCTCCTAGCACCGAAGCTATTTGGGATGGATTCTTATGCTCTGCCATACTCCGACCATGCGTGTTTCGCAGAGCTAGAGGATTTTATGCAAACAGTGCGTCTGTCAGCAGTCGTGGGAATCGTGAGCATGTCATCCTATTACCTAAATCGTCGCCATCACTTCAGTTGTCTTTGTGGAGACGAAGTGTACGCTGACAGAACACCCGTGAAGAACAGTGGACATGCTGGAAGCCTGACACCTAAGAGGAGACCAAGTGGTTCAAAGACCCCCGGAAGAAGGATGATCCAGATTTCTAGATCAACATTGTACAGAAGCAAAGTTACAATGAAAAGGAAGGACTCCCGTGGTGCAAGGATCGAAGAACCTGAAGAGACAATCAGTGTCGCTTGAGTTATCTTCAGATTTGAAGAACCTGTCAGTGTCCATTGAGTTATCCGCCCAAGTAAATTACTTTCTCCTGTAAAGTTTAACAACTGGATGGTGAAAGCAGTGGGATGGGAAGTGTTCTGACCAAACTAAACCAGCTTGCCTTTCTGGATGTTCCCGCTGTCATCTGTTTCTCAGAACTGTCAAGGTTCAAGAAGTGTCGTGAAGCAATGATTTATAAGGAGCAGACTTTTCCATGACAAGGAGAGATTAGTTTTCTTACAAAACCTGCCTTCTCGTAAATTTACTGATAAGCAACCAAAGTCTTAACAGGTTCTATATGAACAATCTGTTTCCACCGTACAATATTATTATTTTCTTAGATTAATTTTTTCAATCGAAGTATCGAATCTCTTATATAATTCTAAATAAACCCCTCCAAACAAATAACCTTGTCACAACAAAGAAATAGAACAATCGAACCAGCCAATCAATTTTCATGAGTTAAGAAGTGTTGTCATGGTAAAAGTAAAACATATGGTCGGTAAATTCGTTTTTGTTCGTCTGACTGTGCGTTGTCGCATTAAAGTTGGTAAAGCTTTGCAGTAAATAGTCATTCGCAGACAGTAAGAACGCAGATGCTGAACTGAAGTCCTGTTTTCTTCTTTGGTGGTACTGATGGGGACGATAAAGGTCTGCATTCTATGTTGTTTCCTATGTACTTTTAAGCATCTCTGAATTTTTTTTCACACCCTGTACTTGTCCCAGCGAGATTCAGGCTAGAATAGCTTCCTGGCTGTTTTCACCGCTAATTACCGCGGCCTGTAGAATGATGGTGTCGCGAGACTTTAATATTCCTGCTTATGAATGTTGCGGAACAATTGACAGGAGTAAGAATAGACAGCTATATAATTACGCCAATGCGCTGCAGCAATAGTTTTGGTATTAAACAGTTACTTGTAATTTTTGGCCCTATTGACATGGTGCTAATTCGCTTATTTGTTTTTCGGTTATTTACCTGCTGAAACATGACACACCTAATAATTGGGCGATAATGTTTTGCTATTAGCTATATGTGTGGTGCTATTGACTTGCACCAAATAGTAATCCCTGTTTATATATGTAAATTGTGCCCTTTAATTATGAAGACGTGCGTTGCACGTACATGTCAACTAGTTATCTAAAAGGAACGATTCAAGCCTTCTAGCCTTTTGTCAACACGGTTTTTTTCCACTCTGGTTTTTTCCCACCACATCAATGCCAAATCAAATCTCGGTACTACGGTAAACCGTCAATCAGCATTAAACACCAGATTATCTCAGTACGGTAATCCATCAATCAACAATTAAAACACCAATATTCCAACGATAACAAAGCGTACAGATCGAACAAAGGATTGCGTGCATGGAGCAAAACCTACCAAAACTGTCCCAAATTATTAAATGACACTAATTAAAGGTTAGATTACATACCACTAATTATTTCTACTCCGGTTTTTTCCAAGGTAAGGTCAATAATCAAAGGATTGCATCAGAGCACCGATGGGCAGTTATTACACGCTCAATTCTGAATGGCAACACACCAGCGGCCGCTCTCCCCGTCCTTCCGTCCTCTCGCCGCCGCCTCGAGCAGCAGACGCGGCCGGAGTTCCCCACTTGATGTGGCGCCGACCAAGAAAGTCTCATGCGCCGGCGGCTCATGCGGCGGAGAGGGCCACGGCAGCAGTCGCTGCTGCTGAAAACCGCCATAGGAGGGATGGCGCCTCTAGCCCGTACACCCCGCTCGCCTTCCCCGCGACGACCAGGAGGAGGCGACGAAGACGGAGGCGCAACATGAGGTAAGATCGGCGCTCCCTCTGCCAATTCAGTTCGCTTCGATTTCCGTTGGTCGTGCACGGTGTCCCTCATCTCTCTCTTCCCCGCCACGAGATCGGAGCAGATGTTATACATGATGGGCGGCCGGAGGAACCTGATGTCGGAGGCCGTGACGCCATGCCCCCCACACCTGGCCATGGCATGGGTGCCCAGGCACAAAGGCACTTCAGGCGCACGCCACTAAGATGCAGGCTGATGCCAAGGCTGCAGTGCAGGCTCCAGGATGTGTGCAGGACTGCAGGTCATGATTAATATTTCTAATTTTTGTAGGAAAAAAACGTGTTATTTAATTGGCGAAACTACGGTGGACAATACCTTATCAATTTTACTGCTAATGGTGAAATTTGGGATGCGGGCCATTGTGAAATACTGTCTAAATAGCCCTTCAAAATTTGTGAGATTCATGCATCCTGTGCACATTAGGGTAATGTAGTGATCAAATGACAGGGACTGTGCTCTATTTGTGAGATTCATGCATCATGTGCACATTACGGTAATGTAGAGCTCTATGCCTTGCGTGAGAGGTGGAGGAGCTGGGGAGTGAGGCAAAGGCATGGCCAGTGGCTGTAGGGCACGCAGGGTGGCGGGGGCTACGCTAGGGTTCCAACAAGCATGATGATAGACAATCGAAAAGTTATGTGAAGGCTCTATGTTGTGCGTTTTGTATTTGAAAAATACAGAGGCAAGCGTAATTAGTTTCACTTGGAGGCATCAACTATACAAGCATGACATCCACCAAATATTGAAGAATAAAATATGCAGTTTGGCTTTGTCCTCTGTTGAATTGGTTGTAACTCTGGAACAGAGGTAGGATGAAGACTAGGAGGCTGGGTGCTTGAACCTGGTTTGGAACAGTGGCGCTGAGTTCTTTGCCAAAAGAAGGTCCTGGTAGTATTTGTGTAGTAAAACCCTTTCTACATGCAATGTGGGAAGCTAATAATTATGCAATAAGCAATATATAATGAACATAGCACATATATTTTCCATTCTATCTACTTCATGTCAATTGTTAGAACATGGAACTATGGAAGTAGCAAACTTATTCTTTTGTTGATTTTGACACGGTTGTTTAATTTTTGCAGATGAAGGTGAGGCCTTATGCTGGGGATAGAATAAGCACGGCGAGGTATGTATCTGTTGCTATGTATTCTCACAGGTGAAGTGGAATAAATTGTTGTGCCAACTTTCATTTTGTCCGGTTGCAGGAAGCTTGCTATAGTATCTGAACTTCGAGTTGGCCGTGCAACTGGGCCTTGGCGACTCCATAGATCAATCATGGATGACCCTTTTTGTGGGGAACTCTCTTAGTGAGCTGTAAGTTTTATTTCATGCATGTTCCAGTTCGCTATGTGTATTAGATATTTGTTCTCGATCTGATTCTAAACGTCTCCTTGGTCTTCTTCGGTGCATGTATACTGCCTGCTGATATGGATGGTAGTCTATCTTTTGCTGACTCTAAATTTCCCTGGTCTTTAATTTTGTGCAGATGTCAGCAGTTGTACCAGAGTATTTCTGAGGAGATAAAGAATATCAACCCTGAGAGGTAATGTGCATCTCATCTTGTATTTTCTTAGGGAATATTTCCCTATAGTTAGCTTCCAGCTATTATAAGCCAAGCGATAATTGCTAGAGAATCTAATAACAACAAGAATGCTTGTTATCAGATTCCGTGGTTTCACACAACAAAGAGGACCATGCAAGGAAGAGTGTAGCTGAACTATACAAGCTATGCAGGGGAGTTCTGGGGAGAGCATGGAGGAGCTGCCAAGTTCCATGCTCTATGACCCACGATGGCACATAATATTTGTTTTTATTTGTTTTTATAGTTTCATTTTCATATATATGGAGAAAGCTTTCAGGAGGAAACAAAGCACTTCTAACATTTAGAATGGACCATGCAACCAATTTATTTTAATCCCAAACCAGTGCTTTATTTATTTTCCGCGTCAATTTGTTTACCCTTTTTTCTGTAATTTGTGTGTCTACGTTTGGTTGATCAAAAATTGAGTCATGTGAATGTGGTGTGTTGATCTGATGGCTATTTGGAGCAAGAATATATCCCATGTATGGGTTCTTTAAAGATTGTTTTGGTGTTATTTTAGAGATTTGGAATTTCCCCAAATTTTTAGATAACCATATGTTTCTTTTGTTCTTAGTTTTTATGTTAATAATTCAAGTACGCTTGAATTTTATCTTGGACATTTCACTTTTGAAACACAAGTATTTTCGAATAACATTTTCTAATTGTGATTGAAATAAACTACTACCAGTATGGCTTTTATAAAGTTAATTTCCCGGAGTGTCAACTGGTGCATTGCACCAGCGATATTTAGCTATCTCTCATGCTTGAAAAATATAATACTGCGTTTCAGCTCCCCTTCCGATCTTCAATAAATCATGGTAATTGGAAAATCAATTAGTGAGACGAATGTATAACCGATGGATGGATACATAATCATGTACAATCTTCATTGAATATTTATATTCCCGTTGCAACGCATGGGCAATTAGCTAGTTCAACTAAAAGGACCCGTTTGGAACACACCGGAATCATGGACACGACGAGATGAAAACATGAAGTGGGATCGCATGTTTATTTTCTCCAAAATTCTCATGGAATAGCTCATTTAATAAGAATTTGAAAGGAATTTGAGAGTTATATTCCTTTGTTCCAAACGGAGTCTAAACATATGTCCACCCAAGTCAAATTTGGTACCCGAAATGTCTAAAACTGGGGTAAATCACACCCTTGATCGGTTTCAGCGGTGAGGTGGCACGTTTTGTGCTGTTGATTAGGATGTATCATGTATACTACTACCTCGTTCAAAAGAAGGATATAGAGAGCAAGTGAGAGGAGATAGAGTGGAAAGGGACGAGTAAGAGGAGACGGGGGCCTCAAGGTGGAGTAAAATGGCATCATGTGTTGTGTACGAAATTTCAGACCAGTATAACAAAGCATAATGGAAAAAAAGTCAAGAAGACATGTGACCTTGGTGGCATGGGCTGAACATGTCGCCCATTGGATACTGACATAGAGACCTAAAATCCAAGGTCTTTTTGATTCGAAAGAAATTTATATGAATGATTCAACTCTTGTATAGCTTTGTCTATCCCATATGATTAGAAACCATATGGATTTGTGCTATAGTCTACTTTGCAAGGATACCGAAAGGAAAAATTTCCTACAATTACAATCTCATGAAAAAAAATCCTTCGCTTCACCATTGAGAAGATTTTATGCATTTTTTTTAGATGTAAATAAAGGACATTTGTTGACGTGTTTTCCATAATTTAACATAGCAACCCATCCAATTCCGATGTATTTTTGTACGTACCATGAAAATCTTGCGAACCAAAGAGCCTCTTTAGTTAAGGGATTCCAAAAATCGAGAGAAGAAATGAATGTTATAGAACGTATGTGCAAAATAGAGGATTTGTACAATTTTATGAACTTGCTAGTGCGGATTGCAAGAACAAAAAACACAGTAATCCTAAGAAAAGTTTATGCGGACCAAACGGACAAATAGCTTAAACATGGAAAAATGGTTTTGCTAAATCTCAGACGCCTTGGATTTTCTTTTAAGTCCCCATCAACTAAGAAAGTGCAATCACAGTATCTAGTTGCATTTTTCTAAAATGTTTTGTACTTTAAAAAAGTGTAACTGAGTTAGAAAAGTTCAACTGGAATGAGTAAGGCATGTGGAAAAAAGAAATCTATTTCTCTGCTTTTCCTCTGCTTTCCGGCGAACCGAAGAGAGTGTGAGGATACCCGTGGAGCAGGAAGCAGCCAGCGTGGACCTAAGCGTAGCGCTGGAGTGATAGACTAGACCAGAGGTGAGGTGTGGAAATTTCCGGTCGGCCGTGAGGTGTCCTTTTCCGGCTATCCGATTTCTCTTGGGCAGCAGGAACACACCGACGGCGGCAATGACGATATATGCAATCAGCACTGACGTCAATCCATTCACTTTCCTAGCTAGCTAAATACTCTGCAAACTCTAGCTAGATAAATTCGCGTGATAAAACACTCAATCAGGCAGCTAGCAGCGGCAAAGCATGGAGCAGCAGGAAGGGGACGTCGTGATCGTCGGCGCCGGGCTCGCAGGCCTCGCCGTGGCGCTCGGCCTACACAGGAAAGGGGTCCGGAGCGTGGTGCTGGAGTCGTCGCCGGCGCTGCGGGCGTCGGGGTTCGCCTTCGCCGTGTGGCCCAACGCCTTCCGCGCGCTCGACGCCCTCGGCGTCGGCGACAGGATCAGGGAGCTCCACCTGCAAGCCCAGGGGCTACGCGTCACGTCTTCCTCCACGGGAGAAGTGGCACGAGACGTGGATTTCTTGGCGGCGCCACCGCACGAGGTCGAGTTCCGCTGCGTCAGGCGAGACGTGCTGCTCCAGGTCCTGGAGGCGGAGCTGCCGAGGGACACCGTCCGCTGCTCCTCCAAGATCGTCTCCATCCAAGAGCACGACGGCGACGCCGCCAAGATGTGACGGGATCAACTCGGTGGTGGCCAGATCGCTCGGGCTCGCCACGCCGTCGTACTCGGGACGCTCGGCCACGCGGGGCCTCGCACATTACGCCGGCGGACACACCTTCAAGCCCGAGTTCCTGCAGTTCTTTGGCCAAGGCTTTCGTTTTGGCTATGTGCCCTGCAACGCCGACGACGTCTACTGGTTCTACACATGGTCTCCTGCTCCAGACGGTCGGTTTCCTGGTATCCATCGAGCATCCACTTCCATGTCCGGATGTAAATGTTCAATTGTTCTTTGTTGTTGACGTGCAGATGACGATGTCGGCAAGAGCGGTGCCAAGATGAAGCAGCACGTGCTCACAAAGTTGAGGAGCTCCAAGGTTCCCGAGGAGGCACTGGAACTGGTCCAAAGAAGCGAGCTGAGCGACGACACCCCCGCCACGCCATTGCGGTTCAGGTCACCACTCTCCCTCCTGTTCGCCGGGATCAACAAGGGGAACGTGTGCGTTGCCGGTGACGCGCTGCACCCCATGACGCCGGACCTCGGCCAGGGTGGCTGCGCGGCGCTGGAAGACGGCGTCGTCCTGGCAAGATGCCTCGGTGATGCCATCCTGGGCGATGATGGCACGGAGAAACAGAGGATTGAGTTGGGTCTGCGCAAGTACGCCGGGATACGACGGTGGAGGAGCATCGAGCTCATAGCCACTGCCTATATCGTTGGCTTCCTGCAACAGAGTAATAATGTGGTCGTAAGCTTTCTCCGAGAGAAGGTACTGGCCGGTGCGCTGGCTAGAAGGCTTGTGAAAATGTCGAACTACGACTGTGGAACATTGACAAGTTAAAAATATTCTCTTTGTTTTGTTACATTTAAGTAAAAAGTTACAAAGACATTTGAGAATTATGACACTGTCTTTCCAACCGGGCTGAATTGTGATGATGGTGTAACACTAAACTGATAGATTTGGTATTCAGCTTTTGAAAATTTCTCACTTTCTCGTCCGGTAATATCTAATAACACATGTAGTCATCGCTATCTATGTTTATAATAACCTTCATTCGGTTGTCAATCTCTCATAACTATTCTTTTACAACTGTTTTTAGTATATCAAAATTATAAAATCAAACACGTTGAAACACTGTGAAGTGAAACAAACCATTTTTATGCATATATTTTTCAAGTATCTAATCTAATTAAATTTTACGATAACCCTAATCAATGTGTTCATAGTTTGGACACCTTTTATCTAAAATGAAAAAAAATATCTTCTCGATTCTTTTGTGTGCTCGCTGACTTTCAGGCATCACATCTCCGAGTTTAGATAGATTGGCCTTTCTCAAAAAATTGTTTTTCTAATAAAATATTTAATCTGGCTTATGAAGTGAAGCTTATGATTATATTTTATTGTAAATAACGTGAATATTTGTGACCCATGTAAACATCATTCAGCTTAAATATATGATTGTGTTCGGATATTTTCAGAATATTCTAGAGTGGCTAGATGAAAACTCATGAGAAAAAATTGGGTGGCAGGTTCTTGAATAAGAATGCATGTGGAAAGGGAGAATTGAAAAACATAGGAATCGTATAAAATTTCTTATTTGGTTCGTGGATAGGAAAAACACAAGAATCCTAATAAGCAAAGTGAAACCAAATAAAAATGTATAATTAGCATGTTTTTACAACGATAAAAGTCCTTGCTCTCCTACTTTGTTTCTATGAGTTGTAGAAAGTGGTCCAACTAACTTACAAATTCTCGCCTTCTTTCTCTGAAACTAGGCTGAAAGAAACTTTATTTTTGCTTTGCAATTTAACCGACAAATAGTGTAATCTATGCAAGAAACAATTGTACTCTGTATGCGTTCTCTCATTTTTCTAGCAGAAAGCACGCAAGCAAGGTCAATAAGTGTTGGGCTTGGGCATAGGCGTAGGTATTTTTTTATTTTTTTGCGAAACACAGTACAACGCAGACGCTCACATACACGCGCATACACTCACCCCTATGAACGCACACACGCACACCCTACCCCTATGAGCACCTCCGAGAGACTGAGCCGGCGGTTGGGTCTTGAGATTGACGAAGTCACCACGGGCGGCTCGCTGTCGACGGGAACGTCGCCTCCCACTGAAGAATATTCCGCCTAAATGAGAAACACCAGCGTCAAACCTGGGGTTTGAACTCTGGTGGGCTGGGGATACACCCACCCTCCTAACCATCTTGCCACGGGCAAGTTCTCGGCATAGGCGTACGTAGCGCTGGAGGTAGTAGTACTGGACTAGAGCTGAGGCGTGGAACTGAAAATTCCGACCGTGACATGACCTGAATAATTGTTTGCTACGGGGAGGTGTCTTTTTCCGGCTATCCAACTTCTCTTTGGGCAGCAGCGACCAAAAATGCAATACCACAACTAAGATCATGCATGATGATTGGAGAAGGTACAAGAGCTAATCATGCATGATGAAAGCAGCTGGGATGAGGCCACCTTGAGACAAAACTTCCATGATTATGATGTGGCATATATCCTTCAATTTTCAATTGGAAGAAGGGGAGTGGTGGATTTTCGGGCATGGAATTGTACTAAGAACATCATCTTCACAGTGAAGCCTATCCAGCAGAAAATCATGACGAAAGGGCGTGCAGAATCATATCACACTTGTGATGGACATAAGGGTTAGCTTTCATTTTTGGGAGAGCCCTAGGTGAAAAACAAATTCAAAGCACATTTGTGAATTTGGATGTGCCTCCGAAGAAACATAAATTCTATGTTGCACGTAAAGGCTGCCTGTTAGACTGGATTGGGGAGAGTAAAAGTGAACACATTACATGGATTTTTTTTTGACAAAGGGCTTTATTACTTAAAGACATTTATATCAATGGTTTACGGCATGTGGCAAGCAAGAAAGGATGCCCGATATACCAAATGCATGCAAGATGAGCTCCAAAGACATGTGGTGACGTCCAAGAGTGGCAAGGGTTGCACCAACTTGATCAGAATAGGAACGTACCATAACAGGAGCACTAGCTTCCCCTCGAGGATGGATGGCACAAAGCCAATGCAGACGGGTGGAACCTTGGGTTAGACTGGAGGGGGATGTGATTCTGCGTGATCACCACCATGACAGCTTCTAGCCAGAGCACACTATTTTTTCCCCACGTCTCTGATGCTGAAGGTGCGGAGCTGTTTGATTCTCACGAGTCTTACATCTTTCTCAAGAGGTTGGGGTGTTGAAGTTTGTGCTGGAAACGGACAGTGTCGAGGAAGCGACGGAACTGACAAAGGAGGGCATTGATCGACCTTTGTATGGTCCTTTGGGCGAGGGAATAAAATCTCTACTCGAAGGCTTTGGAGAATTCTCGGTGCGAGTTGTGTGGAGAACAGCGAATGAAGACGCTCATCGACTTGCAAAAGAATGGTGCGAAAATAAAGTGTGTAACACATGGTTGGGTGACCCACCGGAGTGCATTGTCAACAAACTTCTAATGGATGTTTCGGTGATTTTATATAAGCACCACAATAATTCTCGAAAAAATTATTTTACGATTAATTAAGTAAAATAACACTCGGGATGTGGTGTTACGTCATCGTCAAGTCTAGGCGGCAGCCCGTCTAGAGGATACAAGGTCTAGCATCTCCATTTCCCACCAAAACAGTTGCATGACCTTCTTGTTCATCAACCCATAACTTCTTTGTAAAATATTGGAACCCAAGCATATATTTCATCAAGTTTAAGATTATCAAAGTGATTTTTAGTTATGCAAATTACTTTGAATGTCTACGGAGCTGAAACCATGATTTTTACTACTATCTTTACTACATCAAAATTATAAAATCCAACACACTCAAGCACTGTGAAGGAAAGCAAATCATTTTTATCCACATATTTTTCAAGTAACGAATTTAATTAAAATTCAAGGTAGCAGTAATCTTAGCTTTGATACTTTGGCCACCCATATCTAAAAGGAAAATGACTAATTTTCTTGGCAACTCCTTTGTGGGCTCACTCAACTTTCTAAACATCATATCCCGACTTTAGATAGGTTGGCCTTTGTGACAAAAAAATTCACTTAAAAAAGTATCCAGAAAGTATAAAAGAATAATTTATGTAGGTTATGATGTGAAGGTTATGGGATTTTTTTTAATAAATACATTTTGCGGCCCCAACAAATCGGACGAGTTATACCTAGCTCGTAACTCATATGTATACACTTCCCCATGCAACTTAAATATATGATTGTGTTCATATATTTTCAGAATATTCTAGAGTGGCTAGGTGAAAGTTAGAAACTCCTGGATCGGGCCTTGCGGGTACTTTGTAAAAATGCATGTGAAAATAGAGGATTGAAAAACATAGCGGCCGGTCATGTAAAGTTGCTTATTTGATTTGTGGGAGTAGGAAAAACACAAAAATTCTAATAAGGAAAGTCGAACCAAATGAAATTGAAAATGGTATAATTAGGATGTTATTATTATAGCGATAAAGTCCTTGATCTCCTTATTTGTTTGCATGAGTTGTGAAAGAATATCCAAGTAAATGATGAAATTCTCGCGTTCTTCTTCTCCCAACCATGAGGAGCTCTAGCTGGACTTGTGTGCTAAACAATGAATCAATCAGCCGATAGCATATGCAGCAGCAAGAGGAGGGGGACATCGTGATCGTGGGCGCCAGGCTCGCCGGCCTCGCCGTGGCGCTCGGCCTACACAGGTACCTATGCACGTGTGTACACTACAAGAAAGCCACAAGACGCCGACGGCCGACTTATACGCCGATGGCCAAATGTCGGGGCCGTCGGCGTACAAGGCGAGCTAGGGAAGCCGCGAACGCGGCCGTCGGCGTAAAAACCCGTCGGCGTAGCCCGACATAGGCCGACGGCTGCCGTCGGCGTGTGCAATGCCGTCGGCATACAAGGCCCGCCGTGACGGCACACAGACGGGGCTTTACGGCATTGATACGCCGACGGCGGCCGTCGGCGTCTACTTTTTTCTATTTTCCATTTAATATGAAATAATTCATATCTTTAAATCCGTAAATCGAAATTTAACAAATTAAATGTCTAAATCGATTAGAAAAATGAGAGGAATCCAAATATGACATCCATAAAATCTTTTTCACCATGCACATGACATTTTGTAACATATGTTTGGTACTTGCTTAATTAAAAGTTATTTTTGACACTTAAAAAATGGAAAATGATATTTACGAAAATATTTTGGAAATTGATTTTGGCAACAATGTTTTCCATACCAAGACACCCCTATGTGTCAAGTATGAACACATTATCACAAACTATGGCATGGGGATGACCATAACTTGGTCATTTGACGCGAAAACTATACATGTCTATAGAAGATAGACCTTTTTGTGAATCATTTTTTGAAATATTTGTCAAAACTCAAGTTTATCATTTTTGCTAGCAGCTAGTACACATAAAAGGACTCCATGTCAAAGGAATTCATTTTTTGAGTATTTTCTCAATTTCTTTTATTTTTGTGAAAAAACGGTCAAAATAACCGTCGTGCCTATTCATTGAAAGGGGTTAGATTTTTCAAAACTATCGATGTTTCTGTGATAAAGTCACTACTTGTGTACCTAAAAATGATTTTTGTAAAAACATTAGACCAAACTATCACACACTTGTAGTTCAAATTTTAATTACTTTTGGAAAATCGGCATAAAGTCATTTAAATAGGAATAATTAGGTAAAAATCGAGAAAATTCCTAATACTTGGGTATTATCCATAAAATATGTAGTACCCTTTGTGACAATAAGATGGGTGCCTTTTGCAACATATTTTTGGTATTTCCTCCATAACAAAAGTCATTTTTGGCACTTAAAAAATAGAAAATGATATTTATGAAAATAATTTGGAAATTGTTTTTGGCAACAATGTTTGCCATACCAAGGCACACGTATGTGTTCAAATATGGACACATTATCACAAACTATGGCACAGTGATGGCCATAACTTGGTCATTTGGCGCGAATCCTATACATGTCTATAGATCATAGACCTTTTTGTGAATCATTTTTTTGAACAATTTGTAAAGAAAGAAGTTTATCATTTTTAATAGCAACTAGTACACATAAAATAACTCAATGCCAGAGGATACCTTTTTTTAGGGTTTTTTACATTATTTGATTTTTTTTCAAAAAAGAGTCAAAATGACCAACATGACTATTCATCGAAAGAGATCAATTTTCTAAAACCATCGATGTTTATACAATGCAAAGGATGATATGGATGTCATATTTGAATTCCTCTCATTTTTCTAATTGACATAGACATTTTATTTTTCAAATTTTGATTAACGGAATTAAAGATATGAATTATTCCATATTAAATGTAAAAAGGAAATAAAAGTAAAATTAATTTTATTGTCATTTATTCAAAATATACTATTACATAATCATTGTTACTTATTCAAATGAATTTTTTAAATTTAAACAATGAAAAGTGTAACATCATAACTCAGGGGTTAATATGATTGATATGATGCAAGTATTAAGTTCTCATTTCTCATTTGGAATCTAATCTTGAAGGAACTCAAAAGTTAAGCGTACTTGGGCTGGAGCAATTGGAGGATGGGTGACCGAACGGAAACTTTGACCAGTGTAATTACTTTGACCTATGATTAAGTGTGTAATTACAGATTTAGTATGTAGCGTTAGAAATTTCGAAATAGAAAAAAAATAAAAAAGTTTAAAAAAATTCAAAAAAAAGTGCATGCAAAGGCCGACGGCATTGCCGTCGGCGTATGAGGAGCTGACAAAACGGCGGAACGCAAAGGCCGGTAATTGAGGGCTGACGGAACGGCCGGAGGCCGTCTTGTGGGGCCCACCACAACGTACGCCGTCGGGGTTTTCATACGCCGACGGCCGCAAACGCCGACGGCGAGACCCCGACGGCGGCCGTCGGCGTATCCTTGCGCCGACGGCCGTAGGGTATGCGCCGACGGCTTCCGGCCGTCGGCGTCTTGACGGATTCCTGTAGTGGTAGCAGCAGCATGCAGCATGCAGTGTTCTGTGTTGGTCCATGACCATGGCTTTCAGATTCATGGCGAGATTTTGCAGGAAAGGGGTCGGGAACGTGGTGGTGATGGAGTCGTCGCCGGCGCTCCGGGCATCCGGCCGGTTCGCCTTCACAACGTGGCCCAATGCCTTCCGCGCGCTCGACGTCCTCGGCATCGGCGACAAGATCAGGGACCTCCATCTTCACATCCAAGGCCTACGTGTTTTGTCTTCGTCCACGGGACAAGTGGCACAGGAACTGGATTTCTCGGCGCCGCTGGGGAAACAGTGAGCCACATTTTAACTGCATGAACAGTGCCACTTTAGATTTGGAATTTTTTCGCGAATACGTAAAAAGCATTGCATTTCGATGCATTTGAATTTGGATTTGGATGCAGAGGAGAACCCATCGAGTTTCGGTGCGTCAGGCGAGACCTGCTGCTCCAGGTTCTGGAGGCAGAGCTGCCGAGGAACACCATCCGCTAGCTACTCCCCCAAGATCGTCTCCATCCAAGACCAACACGACGACGTCAAGATTATACATCTTGCTGACGGCTCGACTCGCAGAGCAAAGGTAAGAAATGTTCTACACGAGTGTCGCTCTTTTTAGTAAGATAAGAAAAGTTTCCCGGATCTCTTCTTATGCACGCAGCATTCTGGCATCTACCACTCCTTGGCGGGCTCTAACACCAAACAATTGCAGGCACTGATCGGATGCGACGGGATCAACTCGGTAGTGGCCAATTGGCTAGGGCTCCCAAAACCATCGTACTCCGGCCGCTCGGCTATCCGGGGCCTCGCCAAGTACCCCGGTGGCCACGGCTTCGAGCCCAAGTTCTTGCAGTTCTTTGGCAACGGCTTCCGTTTTGGGTTTGTACCCTGTAATGAAACTGAAATCTACTGGTTCTACACACGGTCACCTTCCCCAGACGGTCAGTTTACTCTTGTGTCATGGTTCTACATATTAGTCATCCATGGCGATGCCTAGATATGTCCAATATCTACTTATCGTCTAGTGTCCACGTGCAGATAAAGGTGTCGACGAGAGCGGCGCGAAGATGAAGCAGTACGTGTTGACCAAGCTCAGGAGCTCCAAGGTGCCCGCGGAGGCCTTGGAAGTGGTGGTGAGGAGCGATGACGCCCTAGTGGGCTCGCCGTTACGGTTCCGGTCGCCTCTCTCGCTCTTGTTCGCGGGCATCAGCAAGGGCAACGTGTGCGTGGCCGGGACGCGCTCCATCCGATGACGCCGGACCTTGGCCAGGGCGGCTGCTCGGCGCTGGAAGACGGCGTCGTCCTGGCAAGATGCCTCGGTGAGGCCATCCTCGATGATGATGGCACAAGAGGTGGCACGGAGAAACAGAGAATTGAGTTGGGTCTGCGCAAGTACGACCACATGCGACGATGGAGGAGCAGCGAGCTCATAGGAACTGCCTATATGGTTGGCTTCCTACAACAGAGTAATAATGTGGTCGTAAGCTTTCTGTGAGAGAAGGTACTGGCCAGCGTGCTCGCTAGAAGGCTTGTGAAAATGTCGAGCTACGATTGCGGAACATTGTCAAGCGAAATATTTATCCTTTTCTGGTACATTTGACTAAAAAATTGTGATAGTGTTTTTTTCCAACGGGGCTAGATTGTGATAGGGGTGTGTATTTTGGTAAACTTCTAGGTTTGGTATTCATCGCATCAGGCTCAATGAAAACCATGTTAAAATAGTTAACCACCAGCATGTGTTATACTCATCCAAAGATTTATAAGATGTTTCTTCCAATGGTCTTGCCCACGAGATCAGTAGAGATCGTACGACGATTGACTGGTTTAGGATCCACTCAATCTCTATAGATATTTGCTACGGTTTTCATGCGGTGCCGTGCAACCAAACAACACCAACTACCGATTCATATGTTTTTGTTTTTGTAAAATTCCAAGTGTCGTTTCTACAATACTTCTATTTCTGTGTTTTTCAAATCTACGAACCAAAGAGTTTGCTCTCATTGTTGGTCACGCTTGAGGCCTTGTTTGCTACATGTGATTTAGAGGGATCACTGTGTATAAACCACACAGGGTTTGTTGAAAACACTTTACCACTTGATTACACTGTAATCCACTTCCACCCCAATTCCCTACTCCATTTTTTCTATTTGGCACGAGGTAGATTGGGGCATCGCTTCGGGCGTTTGGGCATAGCTACGAGCGCTGCCAAGGACAAAACGCTAGGTGGTAGGAGTGTCTGGAATACACGTCGGGTTGACGTTTATCGTGGCGTCTTGAGGTTTTGAGCCCGGCCAAAACCGGCCCACCAAATAGACCACTAGTGTTTATGGTGGTTTTAATATGGGCCGAGATTATACACGAAGAAACGTGTGCTTCTATTCTTGTAGACAGTGTTGGGCCTCCAAGAGCAGAGGTTTGTAGAACAGCAGCAAGTTTCCCTTAAGTGAATCACCTAAGGTTTATCGAACTCAGGGAGGTAGAGGTCAAAGATATCCCTCTCAAGCAACCCTGCAATTAAGATACAAGAAGTCTCTTGTGTCCCCAACACACCTAATATACTTGTCAGATGTATAGGTGCACTAGTTCGGCGAAGAGATAGTGAAATACAAGTAATATGGATGATTATAAGTAGTAACTGCAATCTGAAATAAAGATGGCAGCACGCAAACATGTAGCAGAACTTGTTGTAAACGGTGTTTCAATGCTTAGAAACAAGGCCTAGGGATCATACTTTCACTAGTGGACACTCTCAACAATGATCTCATAATTGAATAAATAAAAGCTACTCTTAAACACTCTCTTATTGGATAACAAACAACATTCATTGTGTAGGGCTACAAAAGCACACCTCAAGCCGGAGTAAACAAGCGCCACAACGTCATAAAGGAATCACACACGGTGCACACACTGTCACCTTTACACCGTGGAGAGTACCGGAGTTCATATTAAAGTAACCTCTGGAGTGCATAATAGATAAAGAGTAACATCTACATATTCAACTAGATTAGCACAACTGAACACAAGTAAATACTGCTCGGGATTATTCTCCTTCTTGATAACACAAGAGTACTACGTGTAGGGCTGCAAAAGCACACCTCAAAGTCTGATTAAACAAACACCACAATTCCCAAGAATAAGCCATGATAAATGTCTAAATTATTCATAGAGTCACACAAGTACCCACACTGTCACCTTGATACCGTGTTGTCACAATGACTCCAGAAACTAGACAAAATCACTTGAGTAGCATAAACATTATTAATGTATTCAGCGATACTAGCAATACACACGATCACATAAAGATCACGCCATGGGAGAGAGAGATGAACCACATAGCTACCGGTAGAGCCCTCAGCCTCGGGGGAGAACTACTCCCTCCTCATCATGGGAGTCACCAGCGGCGATGAAGATGGCAGTGGAGTCGATGGAGATGACTCCGGGGGCAATTCCCCGTCCCGGCAGGGTGCCGAAACAGAGACTTCTGTCCCCCGAATTAGGGTTTTTGGTGGCGGCGGAGCTACGGAACTCTTCTGGAAATATGACTTGGTGTTTTAGGGTTTTCGCGTCTGAGGCAATATATAGGCGAAGGGGCGATGTCGGTGGAGGTCCTGGGCTCCCTCCTCACCTCCCGGCGCGCCTGTGGGCCCAGCCGCGCGAGCATGTGGTTTGGAGGCCGTGGGGCTCCCCCTGGCTTGCCCTTCTGGCTCCGTGTGTCCCTCGGAAAAATAGGAGGTTTGGCTTTTGTTTCGTCGAATTCCGAGAATATTGCCCGAACAGCTTTTCTCGAACAAAAAACATCAGAAAACAGGAACTGGCACTGTGGCATCTTGTTAATAGGTTAGTCCCAGAAAATGTATAATAATGATATATAATGCATATAAAACATGTGACAATGATACATAAAACAAGCATGAAACATCAGAAATTATAGATACGTTGGAGACGTATCAAGCATCCCCAAGCTTAGTTCCTACTCGTCCTCGAGTAGGTAAACGATAAAAACAAAATAATTTCTGAGGTGACATGCTACCAACATAATCTTGATCCAATAATAATGTAAGATATGTGAGCTGAGATCAAATCATTCAAAGCAAATGTCTATAGTTGATATAAGAGATAATAAAGCAAGAGTCAAACAAGCTAAAAGTTTTCATGAACTATCGCTTTAAAGACATGAAACCGTACAAGGTTCATTAAAGATGGTTTAAGTATCCAGCATAGGAGTTCTATCCTTCAAACCAAGCATCAAGTAAATTTTCATAACATAGAAGGATTCAGCCAAGTAAACATAAACATGAACGTCATGAATCAACTGTTTCGAAGTCTACTCAACCGGTGAGCGCAAGCATTTGGTATTGGCACCATGATGTTATGGCAAAGAGAACATTAATGGGGTTTGGAAGGCCAAACGAAGAAAGTCTCACAAAGCTATAAGTGATCATTAGACTAGAGGAAGTCTTATAATCGAAGCTATGTAAGGAGTAGTGATTGCCATGCAACGGATGCACATAGAGCTATATGTGTATGAAAGCTCTCTAATGGAACTAGTGGGGGTGCATCCAACTTGGTTGCTCATGAAGACCTAGAGCACTTTTGAGGAAGCTCATCATTGGAATATACAACCCAAGTTCTATAGTGTAAATTCCCCACATAGTTATACAAGTAGAACATGAAAACTCTCTCACATGGAGTATAGGTGCTAAACACGAGCACAAATGATGACTATGAATACTACAGGCGCTGAAACATGAGCACAAGTGTGGATAAAGGATACTCCCTCCGATCCGAAAAAAGATTCGGAACTGGTTATTTTGCAAAAACGTACTTCATACTTTTCTGTCTCAACCCGCACTCCACGTCTCCACCCACTCGCACGACCTCCCACCTTTCTCTCTCGTCGCCGCTCGCCAGCTCCCTCTCTCTGCTCCCCTCGCCGGTGCGCTCCCCCGCTCGTCGTCGCCACCCACTCGTCGTCTCGCCCGCGCTCCTCTCCTCGCCGCCGGCGCTACCCTCGCCTCGTCTCCCGCGCTCCTCCTCCTCGCCTGGTCGCTCCCCTCCACCTTCCCTCGCCCGCTCTCCAGAAAAAAGACCGGATCTTTTGGTCCTAGCCGGCGAGGAATCACAGGATCCGGCGTCGGAGAGGCCGGATCCGGTGGCTACGCACCGGATCCAGTGGCTGCGGCCAGTGAGGCCATACGCAAGGAGGCGGGCGCCGATCTTGGCCGGACGCGGACCAAGGCACCGAGGATGGACGCGCAGCGTGCTCTTCTGGACGCGCTGATGGGTTCGTCGCGGAACCTGACGGACGAGGAGAAGAAGGACCACCGGGAGGTGGGGTGGGACGACCCCGACGTCTGCGGCCCTTACATGGCCCGCCTCTGCCCCCACGATCTCTTCATCAACACCAAGAGCAACCTTGGCACTTGCCCCAAGATCCACGACCCTGCACTCAAGCAAAGGTTCGTTGGTACTCCTCCCTCACGATTCCATGCCAAATTCAATCCAGAATCTAGGTAGCAGCCATGTTCAAACTAGCACTAGCGATGCTCTTAGGGAAAGGCATGATTTTTGTTGGGTATATCGCACCGCTGCGAGAAGCTGGTCAGTTCCTCTGCCCCACACAGAGTCTGCATCTACAAAGACATGTTCCAGTGTGTTTTCGTTGAATTAGCCAGGTTCCAACAACCTATTTCTCCTGCCTGCAGGTGATGGACTTGGACAGGAAAATCAAGCGTGGCCGAGACAGGTTAGCCCAGGAAGTTGACCTGCCACCTCCAGCCCATGGCGACAAGTCCGAGCAGCTCTCCGTGCTCGAAGAGAAGATCAAGAAGTTGCTCGAGCAAATTGAACAGCTCGGCGAAACCGGCAAGATTGACGAAGCTACGGCCCTTATGAGTATGGTACTAAGCTCACAGATCACATTTTGGTGAGTGTTGATGGAGAACCTCACCGCCGTCGACCAGGTTTAGAGGGTCGTCTCCGAGGACGACGCCGCCGTCCTCGCCTACCTCCACTGCCTCTCGGTACGCTTTCCTACCTCAGTGCACGTTCTGCTGCCACCCAGTTGATTAAATTCTGAGTGTCTTGCTTGCTTCCATGTGCTGAGAACAAATCCTGGTTATCTAGTCGAGATGTTCTTGAATGTTTAGCTATTTCAGACTATATGTACTGCATATAACAAAGAGGAGTAACAAATCCCTTCTTCTACTTTTATCTTCCTACATCCTACTGTTCATATCCAGCAGGCCATCCTTATTTGCCACACTGAAAACCTTCTGAATATAGAAATATAGATTTACCTTTCTAGCCTAGTTCTTACAAGTAAATCTAAATCAGATTAATTTATTTCTGATGAGCATGTGGCATGTTTCTCTGGTACTCCCAAGCATGATCTCCAATGCACTGTGTAGATTAATGTGCACTTAAAATTCATTTGATGCCAATAATTAAATTCGAGTAGCATGCTTGTGCTTCTGCTTCTGCTACTACTACTACTACTGCTTGCTCAAAAAATTCAGTTAGTCTTCTGCATTTGCTACTCGTTTCCCTTTTGGACTGTCAGTAAGAGTAGAAGAGGAAGCAGTATGATTGGTACTGAATGTTTGCAATGCTATTGCTACTGCCACTTGCTGCAGTTAACAAAAATAAGAGTACACAACACATATATGTTTGGAGATGAAATACACACAACACACATATGTTTGGAGATGAAATACACACAACACACTCCTTCTCGTACTCCTTTCCTCTTTCTTGTGCATGTTTAGTGATTGCTGTCTCACTGCTTTAGAACATAAATATTCATGAGTGCTTTCTGTAATTCGGTGAGTGCTTTCTGTAATACATACAGATTTGTTTGCAAAATATTTTTGTCCTTCTAAACAAGGGCCACTGCTTCTTGTAATCCTTTCCTCTTTCTTTTCCTGTTTGGTGTTGCTCCTCCATTTGACTCTGCTTCATAGGCAGCTATAATCTCCAAGGTCTTTCGATAGAGTTCACCGTCAATCCTTAGAGCCATAGGCAGGGTTCCTTCCCTCAACATTTTGTCTTTGTTCATGTGTGGAGTCCCATATTTATTGCCACCTCTATCATTCATAACTTCCAGCAGAACTGACTGTAAAGTTATGACCACTTTGTCAAGATTGTCCACTGGGTAACTGTGAAAGGCATCTTCAACTGATTCTATGAGATCACTCAGATTTTTTGGTCCACTTTCTAGTGTTAGGGACTGAATAGACCTAAAATATGCAAGACCCAACACATTCATATCGGGTGAGTTAGCAGGTTGTTGCATAAGCCTTATGTCCATCCCTGTTTTTGCAACAGCTGCTCAAAAGCTGGATCATTAGGCAAAACATGTGTACGTGCGTTGTCTTGTTGTATATAGATTGGCCCTTCATCATCATCAGGCCATAGGGCTTCAATCGCTGGTAACACTTTGTTACATAGGTAGTCTCGATGAACATCTCTGGTAACTGTCACAGTCTTAACTTCCATAGTCCCTTTGGCTCTGTTTTTAGATTTTTTTACAGCTGGAGTTAACTTGACAAAAGGCCATATCCCTATTTTTCCATCAAATGTCACTCCATTCGCATCACGCCTTGGCCTTGCCACTGCACAAAGAAACATCACTTTACCTATTCTGTTTTTGCTTTGGATACTGCGCTCAGGATTAGCTTCTTCTGATGATAGGTAGTAGGTCCGCTTCTTTTTGGTCAAGTCAAACCATTTTTCATCCGTATGCAGGATCTTTCGCATGTCTATGAATTTAGGCATAACATCCGACACAGTTCTTTCATCCACCGTGGAGACAGAGAATTTCAGCCTGTCTATTTGGTTGGCTAGCTTGAGATAGGGCTTTATAGTGCTTGTGTGCTTCCTAATCTGGCCCCATTTTAACCTCCTTTGTAATGATGTATAGGGAACTTTCAAAGACAGTGCAAGTGCCCTCATTGTTGAACGTTTGTTGTAAGGAATTGTTGGTATCCTTTCAAGACCAAGGTCTTTTCTCTTTCGGCCAGATCTCCCTTTCTTTTTGTTGGACAAATCAACTTGTTCCCCTCTCTGAATTTGATCTCTCGCCTCTTTCCAAATTTTCTCAACAGTTCGAACACTTATTTGCAATAGGCCAGCTACAAGTTTTTTATCAGCTGCATGGTCAGCTGGGAGTACCTCTCTTGCTTTTTTGAGTGCTTCCAGTGCAAAATAAGCTCCAAACCTGTGATCATCTCGCATGTTTTTCTTTCTTCGACTGATAGAAACTGCAAAATGATGAAACTGTGTTAGAAACTGAAACTGTGTTAGAAATTGAAAATGTGTTAGAAACTGAAACTGAAAAACTGGAGTAGAAACATAAATATAGCTTCAACTGAAAATACACCAACTGTAATGCTTTGTGCCTGTTTTTGTTCTTTTCAGCTAGGTGTATAGATGTTGGAAGTTGGAAGTTAACAGTTTCCTTGGTTCATTGTTCGTTTGTTTGTTTATATTCCATATTGTAAGCTGAGAAATTTCAGCATCTTGTGTCATCATATTGGAATGTTTGCTTGCTTCAAGTATTACTGCATCACAATGCAGAGTTTCAGTAAACAGTCTGCATTGGAGTATAACCTTGTCATGTTTGTATGGAAACTTGATTAAAATTTGAGAGTAAAATTAGGCACATTACCGTGGACTTTGTGTGTCGTGCTGTGTGGTACTTCTAACGAATGACTGATTCTTGTGATGGTTTAGAACCTCTTGGACAATTTTATCTGTTTAGGGTTGATACTCTGTTTAGGAGTATAAGAATGACAAATTACATGCTTATACTGCTGTAGTAAAAACTGTGAGCTCCTAGTGCTAAGTGAACAAAAATATAGTGCAGTAAACAAAAATATATTGCCCAACAATCGTATGCATCCTGTCTTGCTTGTAGCTGTGTTGGCTTAGGCCATTTTTACTGCTAGAAACTGAAATAAGATTGACTGCATGGAGTATATGACTGAAATAAGATTTTACTGCTTGCACTGTTATCTTTAGTTCATTGATATTCAGTGTTAACCTTTAACTGACATTATGTTCCTCTGTGTCACCAGCTCCTCAGATCGACAAGATGAAAACATAACTAGTACTCCAGTACTGAAACTGAAATGTTTTTATGTCTGCTGCAAATCATTTGCATCAAAAGATACTCCAGTACTGAAACTGAAATACTGTAATGTTTTTTATGGGTCAATCTGAGCTGGAAGAAAGTGCATCTAGTTTTACGCCACTAGTTTCCTTTAATCACGTCTCCTGTTCTTGTCTCGAGCTAGTGCAGTGATCTGTTCCCATCGTGCGTCTCCTGTTCTTGTCTCGAGCTAGTGAAGCTAGAGTAGTACTGTAGTATATGTATGTAGCAACCATGATGCTGAATTCTAGTTCACTGATTGTGCATGATTGGACACACATTGAATCTGTGAGCCACTATATTTCAGATCACGAGTTTATTTAATGTTTCAGTTTATGCACTACACTTGTATGTCCAAGGGTGTTCTTATCTACACTTATATGTTTCGCAGGTGCAGAAATGGATGAAGGTGCGAAATTCTTGTGCAGGAGGGAGGACCTGATGATGATCCGGAGGCCGCGGAGGAAGAAGAAGCTGCGCTAGAAGATCTCGAGGTGGAGGAAGAAGAAGCTGCACTTGAGCCATCCATTTGCCAGAGTTGCGGCGCCCTGGAGGCGATTGCTGTTGCGGCTTCCGACACTTCTGGAGTGGAAATGAGGCTGCCGGCGACCTGGAGTGCAGCCGGCGACCTTCAGGCGACCTGGAGTGCAGCCGGCGAGTGCAGCCGGCGACCTGCCGGCGACCAGGACTACAGCCGGCGACCTGCCGGCGACCAGTCGCCGGCGACCAGGACTGCAGCCGGCGATCTGCCGGCGACCTGGACTGCAGCCGGCGACCTGCCGGCGACCTGGAGTGCAGCCGGCGGCCTGGAGATGCAGATGGGACCAGCCGGCGACCTGGAGATGCTGGCCGCGATCCGCGACCTGGAGATGCTGCCCGTGATCCGCGGATCGCGGCCTGGAGTGTGCCCCCGATCCGCGACCTGGAGTGGGCCGGAGATGGTCCGGACCTGGAGCGCAACGCGGGCGGGTTTACGATCGCTGGCTAGCCTCCGATCACGGGCGGGCGCATCGAGGACGGCGGAGCGATCAAGCGAGCGTGGCGGAGATCAGCTGTTTTTGAATCGAGGACTTTTCTTTCCTGTTTTGAATCGCCAAGGATTATTATGTAAAATGGACACTGTGCTGTTGGTGCGCCTCTTTTTATGGATCGGAGGGAGTAGTAATGTTGCCCCCTTTTTCTTTATTCTTTTTTTTTTTCCTTTTTTCTATTTTTTTTTCTTTTTCTGTTTCTCTTTTCGATGGCTCAATGGCACTTTTCACTTTCAGGGGCAACATCTAATATGACAACACACTTTTTGGTACATATAACTCATAATGAACAAAACATGATGTATGAAACTGTATGCCTCTGCCAGTGTAGCAGGATATGCAATGATCTAGCGTAACATGGGTAAACCACACATCAGCTGTATAGAATCATGCAAAGCAATATATATGTGATAATGACAACAAGTCATGTAATGTAAGATGGAAGTTGCATGGCAATATATCTCGGAACAGCTATGGAAATGCTGTGGTAGGTAGGTATGGTGGCTGTTTTGAGGAAGATGTATAGGCTTATGTGTAGGAGAACAAGAGGAAGTCCTCCCACGGGGTTGGATGTACTGGCGAAGTATGCACAACTCTCAATGTGAGCAGAAGGCAATGCACAGCACCGAAGAGGCTAGCAAATTGGATGGTGGAAGTGCCAAAAACCGTAGCTTAACATTAGTCAAAAAGAACTCACAAGTTTATTGCAAACAACTAGCAGGTTCAACATTAAGAGCATGATTAAAATTCACTCCAAGAAGGGCCGTTCACGGCGGCACAAGTACCCCGTTAGATCCCTCGACCTTCAGCACAACTTAGTTACTACGATGAACTTTCAGACATGGAAAGCTATCAAGTCCAACTACACCTTCAACAATTTTAGAGTTTGTAGTACGGTACAAGCTTAAAGACAACAATCCACTAATGATTTTAACTTAATTAACCAGCAAGCTTTACCATCTAAATATCTCAAAACATTTGCAAAGAATCAAGTTATCAAAGTTTCAATGATCTACAAGATTATGCAAGTTTTCATACCACTACCACATGCAGCATTTTCTTTCTTCCAGCAAACACCAAACAACTTACTTAAACATAAACTCTCCAAATGATAATATAATGCAGCAAGAGAGTATTTATAAACACGTGCTAACAGCTCAAAGAGATGCATGAAAAACAGGAGCTAAAAGCACTGCAGTAGCTAGTTAAGAATACTCAACAAATATAAGTGAAGAACATGAGTATTCACATGAAAAAGCGGAGCGTGTCTCTCTCCCACACAAGGATTGCTAGGATCCGAATTTATTCAAACAAAAACAAAAAAAAAGCACACAGACGCTCCAAGTAAAGCGCATAAGATGTGAAAGAATTAAAATATAGTTTCACTAGAGATGACCTGATAAGTTGTTGATGAAGAAGGGGATGCCTTGGGCATCCCCAAGCTTAGACGCTTGAGTCTTCTTGAATATGGTTGGGGATGAACCACGGGGGCATCCCCAAGCTTAGGCTTTTCACTCTTCTTGATCACATAATATCACCCTTCTCGCTTGATCCTTGAAAACTTCCTTCACACCAAACTCAAGACAGTTCTCATTAGAGGGTTAGTGCATAAACAAAAATTCTCATATTCTGTAATGAAACAATCATTCCCAAAGCTTCTGGACATTAGCTACAGCCACCAATGCTTTGTGGAGCAAAGAAATCCACACAAACATCGTAAAAGAGCGAATGCAAAACAAAAGGCAGAATCTGTCAAAAACAGAACAGTCTGTAAAGACGAATTTTTCGAGGCACTTAAGTTTCTCAGATGGATCTGGCCAAAATAATGAAAGTTGCGTACATATCTCAGGAAGATGCGTGATTTTTCGTAGAATTTTTCGAATTTTCTACAGGGAGAAAAGCTCAAATTCGTGACAGCCAAAAATCTGTTACTGCGCAGAAATCCAAATCTTGCATCAACTTTCAATATAGAACTTTACTTGGCACAACAATGCGATAAAATAAAGATACAAAGGAGTTGCTACAGAAGTGACAAAACTCCTTGACTCAAAGAAAATAAAAATAACAGCAAATAAAAACGATGGGTTGTCTCCCATAAGCGCTTTTCTTTAAAGCCTTTTAGCTAGGCATAGTGATTTTGATATGCTCTCATATGTATAAGAGTTGAATATAAGAGAGCATCAAAAGCAAATAAAACACATTTAAGTCTAACCCACTTCCTATGCAAAGTCTTGTAAGAAAACAAATCAATGAAGCAAAGTGACTAGCATAGAAAGCAAAACAAGTGTAACTTCAAAAATTTCAACATAAAAGAGGAGACTTAATATTATTGTGATATATGAAACGTGTCTCCCTCTCTCATAAGGACCAGTAGGTCTTAAAGTACCCAGCAAATAAAAGCAAATCAAGAGAAAGCTCAAAACTTCATCATAAAGAGAAGAAATTTAGTAACATGAAGATTTCTATAACCATACTTTCCTCTCTCAAAATAATTTTCAGCGGCATCATGAATAAACTCAACAATATAGCTATCACATAAAGCATTCTTATCATGATCCACATGCATAAAAGTATCATTACTCTCCACATAAGCATGAACATTATCATTAGTAATAGTGAGAGTAAAAGTATCACATCCATCATTGTAATCATCATAAATAGGAGGCATAGAATAATCAAAATGATTTTTATCCTCAATAGTAGATGGACTGAGAATATCATATTCATCATTGTAAACATCATATATAGGAGGCATATCATAATCAACATAAACTATATCCTCAATAGTAGGTGGACTGAAAATATCACAATGATTATAATCATCATATATTGGAGGCAAAGTATTATCAAAGCAAATTTCCTCCTTAAAGCTTGGGGGACTAAAAATATCATATTCATCACAACCAGCTTCCCCAAGCTTAGACTTTTCCATAGCATTAGCAATAATGGTGTTCAAAGAATTTATAGTAATACCATTGCTACCATCATGCAAACAAGCCTCCATAGGTTTTTTAATTTTCTCTTCAAAAGCATCATGTCCTAATTCAATATAAAGTTCATAAAGATCTCTAATTTTTTTGTTGTTTTCCATTAAGCCTAACTAGTGAAAATAAAAACAAGAAACAAAAAGAAATAATTGCAACGGCGCCAGAAAATAGCTTGATGTCTACGTGTGCTTCTATTCTTGTAGACAGTGTTGGGCCTCCAAGAGCAGAGGTTTGTAGAACAGCAGCAAGTTTCCCTTAAGTGAATCACCCAAGGTTTATCGAACTCAGGGAGGTAGAGGTCAAAGATATCCCTCTCAAGCAACCCTGCAATTAAGATACAAGAAGTCTCTTGTGTCCCCAACACACCCAATACACTTGTCAGATGTATAGGTGCACTAGTTCGGCGAAGAGATAGTGAAATACAAGTAATATGGATGATTATAAGTAGTAACTGCAATCTGAAATAAAGATGGCAGCAAGCAAACATGTAGCAGAACTTGTTGTAAACGGTGTTTCAATGCTTAGAAACAAGGCCTAGGGATCATACTTTCACTAGTGGACACTCTCAACAATGATCTCATAACTGAATAAGTAAAAGCTACTCTTAAACACTCTCTTGTTGGATAACAAACACCATTCATTGTGTAGGGCTACAAAAGCACACCTCAAGCCGGAGTAAACAAGCGCCACAACGTCATAAAGGAATCACACACGGTGCACACACTGTCACCTTTACACCGTGGAGAGTACCGGAGTTCATATTAAAGTAACCTATAGAGTGCATAATAGATAAAGAGTAACATCTACATATTCAACTAGATTAGCACAACTGAACACAAGTAAATACTGCTCGGGATTATTCTCCTTCTTGATAACAAAGAGTACTACGTGTAGGGCTGCAAAAGCACACCTCAAAGTCTGAGTAAACAAACACCACAATTCCCAAGAATAAGCCATGATAAATGTCTAAATTATTCATAGAGTCACACAAGTACCCACACTGTCACCTTGATACCGTGTTGTCACAATGACTCCAGAAACTAGACAAAATCACTTGAGTAGCATAAACATTATTAATGTATTCAGCGATACTAGCAATACACATGATCACATAAAGATCACACCATGGGAGAGAGAGATGAACCACATAGCTACCGGTAGAGCCCTCAGCCTCGGGGGAGAACTACTCCCTCCTCATCATGGGAGTCAGCAGCGGCGATGAAGATGGCGGTGGAGTCGATGGAGATGACTCCGGGGGCAATTCCCCGTCCCGGCAGGGTGCCGGAACAGAGACTTCTGTCCCCCGAAACTTGTGTGGTGGCGGCGGCTGCGGAACTCTTCTGGAAATATGACTTGGTGTTTTAGGGTTTTCGCGTCTGAGGCAATATATAGGCGAAGGGGCGATGTCGGTGGAGGTCCTGGGCTCCCTCCTCACCTCCCGGCGCGCCTGTGGGCCCAGCCGCGCGAGCAGGTGGTTTGGAGGCCGTGGGCCTCCCCCTGGCTTGCCCTTCTGGCTCCGTGTGTCCCTCGGAAAAATAGGAGGTTTGGCTTTTGTTTCGTCGAATTCCGAGAATATTGCCCGAACAGCTTTTCTGGAACAAAAAACAGCAGAAAACGGGAACTGGCACTGTGGCATCTTGTTAATAGGCTAGTCCCAGAAAATGTATAATAATGATATATAATGCATATAAAACATGTGACAATGATACATAAAAGAAGCATGAAACATCAGAAATTATAGATACGTTGGAGACGTATCAGTAACCCCACCATCGTTCTAAATGTGACAAGTGTCGGTTTCTCCTCACATGATCCAATTTTGGTTGTCTACA